>OU426895.1:7867755-8479306 GCA_911387775.1 Thymelicus sylvestris | reverse complement strand
ATTGATCTGATGTTTGAAACACTTGCAAAATGCTTTGATATTAAACGTAAAAAATATATTTTGAGTGCATACTTTTCATATTATGAACTCGTTAGCGAAGTATAACTGCTACCTACTATAATAACATAATGTATATGTATATACACGCGTGTAATTATACTAATTATGTAAAAAGTTATGAATATCGATTTTTGCCGATAACTATATTTGATTAATCAAGTTCATAGTCATTTTAAAATAGCTAGGTAAAATTACTTGTTACAGAATGAATTTTGATAATGTTCATAAGCAAGTTATACAAATCATGAATTAAGTTGCCTGTCCCTGAGTTTAATCTATTCGATGAGCATCAATAATCACAAATTTGTGTGGAGGTTCAGTCATAATTTGTAAGATCTTGAAATATTATTAAAATAAGTAACTAATTTTCTTCCGGTTTTTGAAATATTTGTAAACACAATATTATAATTTGTAATCTATATATTCACTTACGATTTCTGTCCTTGCACACATTTACAATTCACAAAGAGTAATAAACACAATATTAATGTTTTTAAAATCATGATGAAACAGTTAACATCACACTACAAATAACTCTCACAAACCGCCACCCGACCGTTTAGCCTGATCGGCTCTCAACTACTGCAGTCACTGAGGAAATAGTTTTCCGTTTATCGAAGATAAAGCCTGCGTTTGCGTCGGATTTCTGTAGACTATCCGAGCTTTTTAATGCAGGACGAGCAAATTAACATATCACAGGTTGCCTCACCCAATCCTATGATAGCTCTACGTGCGTCAGAGATGTACGTGGTCGACAAATATTTTAAGTCTATAGTCTTTACTAAAACCACGTTAAAGAAGTAGAAAAGTATTGAGAAGATTATTTAAGAATAAGAAAAATAACACAAAAATATCATCTCTAATCTTTATTTATTATAATTTACAGTTACACATTTTTTGCAGCATGAGGTTGCATGCAATTAACAGTGTATGTAATAAGGTTCAAATCTTGCAATAAGTTTGTTAATCTCTCAAAATGTCTGTCAGTGTATGGTAGAGCGGCTTCGATAAAACTAGTCAAAGAGGGAACTTTCAGCGAACCGTTTATAATTTCTGGAAGTAGTATGTTGAATACGAATTGAGCAGCGTGACAAGTTTTATTATTAGTATTCCATTCAACAGCAAACCTTAACAGAGTCTCTTTTTGTGTATGATTTATTTCCTTTAGTGTTTCGGAAAGTTTGTTACTGCCATATTTTAAGATCTCATTTAAAATTTTCAAAACGTGCTTAGGTCTTTCCATGCGTAACGCCAATTTTAAAGCTTTGACCATTTTTTTGTCATGTAGTAAATTCGTTAATTCCTGTTCCTGTAAAATCAACTCTTCTCTTTCTTTCATAAGTTTTTCTCTTCTTTCTACTGACACATCTTTGAGGGCCACCAATTTAGAATCAGAACCTCCTGTAAATATAACTGATTCGTTTTTATTTACTGCCAAAGACCAGACTTTTCCGTCATGGTTGTCTAAAGACATTTTACATTCAGACGTTTTAATGTTCCATAGTTTTAAGAGACCGTCAGCACCACTCGATATTATTTGTTGACCTTTTGATAAAAATTCAACTTTTAAAACAGAACTTTCGTGACCTTCAAACGTCTTCAAGCAACTCAAATCAGCTATAGACCAAAGCTTAAGACAACAATCTGCCGAAGATGTTAATACAACTTGGTCAACTGGTGAAAATTTAACACACCATATCCCTCTTCTATGACCTTTTAAAACACCCAATAACATTATATCATCAGACCAAAGCTTAGCTGTTTTATCTTGAGAACCAGTGGCAATTAATTTGTCATTTGGCGATACTGATACACAATTTATATCCATATTGTGGGCTATTTCAGTGTGGGTCGATTTTATTTTCTGTTCAGTAGTAAAATCCTTAGGGACAGACCATAGTTTTAAACAGCTATCTTGACTAACTGACGTAAAGAAATTTGCTGAAATCTGTGATGTACAAATAGAGCCCACTGAGCCTGTGTGCCTAGCTCCAATTCCAACACAACGTATCGTACTATCAACGTCTTGTAACCAAATTCTTACTGTATTATCTTTGCTAGAGGACACAAACATTTCTGGTCTAGTAGGAAATACAGCTAGTGCCAAAACTATATCTGTATGTCCTTTTAAAAGTTTGCAATTCATACTTTCTATATCGTAGCATTTTAGATCATGACTGTTTGTTGCCACTACAATGCGATTTTCATCTTTACCTATAAATATAATGTCCAGAACTTCGTCTGTAAAACCAATCATTTGTTTCAGGCTATCAAAAGTTTCTAAATCGTGAATAATTATGTTATGATCCACAGTGACCACGGATATCAAATTCCTTGCTTCATTAAATAATAAATGTGTAACAGACAAACCGCCTTCTTCAGTGGCTGAAGAAACCAGACTATTAGTCTGCTCATACATAAGACGACTGGTCTGTATGTTCCAAACTTTAACAATACCTTTTTCACCTGCACAAGCAACGTAAATACCCTCAGTTTCAACTTTCTTTTTAAAATTCGGTATTTTAAACGAAGCTGGCAGAAGCAACATACTCTCGATGCTTTCATATACAGGCAAAACACGTAAAGCTTTACTTTCACTAATCTTCCATAGTATTAGTACTCTATCTCTACCAGAGCTGACCATATGCACACCATCTTGGGCAAATTGTAAAGAAGTGACCTTGCTAAAATGTCCCGAATACAACAGTAACTCTTTGCCTGTCTTAGAATTCCAAGATCTAATTTTTGTGTCATCTGCTGCACCAAAAATCATTTCCTTGGAAGGATCGACATGATATTTTAGAACTGTAAAAACGCCTGTTGCTCCACGCAAGCTACTTGTACATGTAAAGTGAGTTAAATCCCATAACCTGATATTACCATCAGTACCTCCTGATGCAATGTTTGTATCATCAGAATCAAATGTCAATTTTGCTACTGCCCCTTTGTGGCCTGATCTCCATGTTTTCTGTTGATTACCAGTTTCACTGTCCCATAACTTTATTAATCCACTTTTATGTGCAGTGACAATCACCTTGTTATTGTGTGATAGTTTGAAAGTATAGATCTGATCACTTTCATCTTTATCATCTGTACTTTCCCCAATAGTCAAGTTACTATTAAATGTGTTAATATCAATAACTTTAATGACATCACCACACTGGCAATAAAAATTACCACCATCTGCAGTCCATTCAATATCTCCACCTGTGTAGTAAGCCTCAAATTCAGCTGTTTTCTCATACCTGAAACAAATAAAATTATAAAATAAATATTCTAGATAAAAAAAAAATGTAGCTTTACAAGTAAGTGATTTAGTCAATGAAAAAATGTTTTTCAATTAGGTAAATAATTATTCTCAGGGATCCCAGGATGAAGTTGCTGAAACCATCATAATATCCATATCATCATAGGATCCCTGTGTTGTGGGTGGACAACACACAAGTCACAAAGTACACACCTAGACTGAAAGAAATAGAAATTCAAATTCATCATTCAAAGTTCTTACTCGTTGGAAATCAAACTCAGGGCCCGTTGAACCTTAAAGTGATGATTATTAAATGCTTATAGTTAACATGATTGGAAATTGAAATTTTGCATATGGCTTAGCTGATATTAGGAGATATATGAGCAGAATTATGTGAGCCTTTTAGCTAAATTATAAATAAAATACAGGGGAAATAAAAAAATATGGAAAAATTGGAGAGCAAGAGGAACCATTATAGGAATCAAGCCGGCCTCATGAACATCCTCCTGAAAAATGGATAGAAGCCTCAATGCCCCAACTCAGAATCACTAAGGGTTAAATCACTCCTTAGTAAAAAATCACCATACATTTAAATCTGTACTGTAGAGCCACAGATTACCCCCCAGTAGATATCGCATAAGTAAAACTTTCTTTTTGAGTTTAAACTTACAAAATTTGCCAGAAGACATGGCTTGTGGGGGACAAAAAAAGGCGCTGTGATTGGCTATTTCTAATTCATACTTGGACTTGACGGGTCAGTAGTGGTCAACACTAATGTCGTGAACATGCAAATGCATGAACGTGTTGGCACACGTCAGTTGCCTTGTATGCAGTATCTGTTGAGGTAGTCTGCAGTACTCATACATGCTGACGGTATTTTTTCAAACTAGCTATGACTAGTAAACATAGATAGATGGAGAAGAAACATTGAAATTTTTTTTTAAGTGATTCAGCTGCAGGTTCTTCTATTTCTTCTAATCCGACAAGTAATCCATTAATTTTAAAGATATTCATGCCCTATGCTGACCACTTACCATCATTCAATTCAAATCATCATTGACAAGTACAACATAATAATTGTAATAAGTCAGGTCAGGGAGTCCACTTAGAGGTCGCAGATCAGCACTGGAGGCCTGGAGTAGCATGGTAGACCATGCTTTAGTCCTCGTCAGGTGAAACCCGTGTGAGCCCATAATGTGTTAAAGCCATTAGTCAGGGATGGTCAATTAATTAAATATGTAACTGCAAACCGAATGTTACTTACACTTCCTTGAGCGAAGCAGTCATTTTCTATAATTAAAATATCCGTTTGTTACGCAATTCAAAGTTACTTATTTAAATCAGTTTATTTCAATATTTTGTCTCCACACCACAATTTACAACCTCACATTAATCACATTTTAAAGACATTCTTCAAAAGCAAAATAAATCACAGAACCACATTGCCAACCCGACCGGTGTCCGGTCATCTGACATGACTTATTTTTTAAGTCATTGTCAGTACTGTCATTGCCAATGATTTTGACATTGACAATTTAAACAAGTATAAAGTTAAAGACCAAGAACTTTATTTATAAACTGGACCTCAACCTTCGAGAGCGTTTGCGTTTGCATATTACTTTGCTAATATGGCCGCAGCACAAGACCATGTATAATATATTTACTACTTAATATCTGTGCTGTGACGTAATTTCACCTTGGATGTGACGTAATTTCAACTCTAACCGGATATTTAACGGTCCACACTCAGAAAAATTCACAGCCATATAAACAGAAGAAACTTCTGTTTATATGTCTGTGGAAAAATTGTACTATTTTGATACGGTTCTTTAAAATGTATTCTAATATTTTTTCTGGTGGTAAAAAAATTTGAATTATATTAAAATATTGAATTAACATATTTTAAATTTCTTCAAAATTATCCTTGTCATGAAAACAAATGTTTTATAAGATTATTTTTGTAAGGTGATAATGAAATCAAAAAATATTATTTATTACGGTTCGTTTCTTTTATTTTAAGAGCATCACACTTATAAAAATATTTTAACACAATTGGATGATATATCCTGGGACTATAGATAAGATACATGGACACAATAGAAAAATTGTCTTTCCGTTGTGACGTCATCCGTCTTCAGAGGCCTTAGTGCGAGTTTTACGTGACATAACGGGCTCGCTACGTAAATGCGAGTTGACTAAAAATAGTATGAGACCGAAGCAGAGCCATCTAGCGGTAGTGAAAAGAAAAGCTTCGGTCCCATACAAATTGTAGCCAACTCGTATTTATGTTGCGAGCCCGTTACATTAATGTCACTTAAAACTAGAGACCGACCGAAGGTTCGGTTTCGGTTTCGGCCAGTTTCGGCCAAAAAATCTAGTTTCGGTTTCGGTTTCGGTTTTGGAAAAATTTGGCCGAAACTTTCGGCCAAACCGAAACTCTGTGTTCGTGAATTTTCGTGCGTCGTTCGGTTAAGTTCGTGTCTAACCCGTGGGCGCTGACTTTCCAAGTGAAGTCATTGATTTAACATGTTTATTATATTTGTTCATTAATTTGAAGAGCGTCTGACAGGGTGCTTTGGCGCTTGATTTTAGCCGTTTTTTGCTCGATATTAATAACAGCAACAGGTAGAAAAAAGGTCATAATATAGTGTCTAATGCTGCATAGATAATGATTTGGAATTCATATCCAAGCATGGTAATGAAATTGTAACTGGAAGATATTTAAGTAAAACTTTTACTAGGGGTATTAATTAGACGTAATAGATTATATAAAAAGTAGTTTTCGTCTATTTGTTCTGACTACTCTTAGGAACGACATAACAGATTTACCTGCGGTTTCCACTCCCTTATAACTTACAATACATACGTATTGTAATGAGCTTTGGTTAACATTTAGTGGTTGGTTTATTTCAAACGGTTTACAAATAAATAAATTACGTTATGTCAATTTCACCCATACTTACATTTATTGAGTGAGGGCTTACAGAAAGGTTTATGGAAGCAAAGCGAGGACATTCAGTAGTAGTATTTTTGAAGTCTAAATCCCAAATCATCCATTACAATGAAACGGTAACTGATCGATATGTCTATACATGGAAGATATTTGAGAAAATCTATCACGAGCGGTAGGTATTTGTCAACGCAAAAGAGACCATAGCAATTATTTTTAGAATTTTCGTCTGTTTGTGTGTAGGTATGTGCGTTTGTTCAGGGTAATTTCTAAATCGGCTAAATCGATTTGCATGCGGTTTTCACTGACGTATTTAGTAAAATGGGGCTAAGATTTAAATTATCTTAAATTAAAATTTATAAAACCTCCGACAGTTTGATATACACTAAACGTAGCTAAGAACACACTCGATTAAGTCACCTTCATGCAAAAAAAAAACTAGATCAAAATCGGTTCCTCCGTTTGGGAGCTACGATGCCACAGACAGACATAAAGATACACAGACACGTCAAACTTATAAAACCCCTCTTTTTTCGTCAGGGGTTAAAAACAGCGTTCATCCATAGGTACCCACAGTTTTTCGAATTTTGTCGTTTACGTTTAGATAAGTTTACCGAAATGAAGGCAGTTAATACACATAAAAATGTACAAATAAAATTGTGTAAAAAACACGCTAGATTTCAGTACCTATACAGGGTGTCCCGTAAGTAGTGGGTCAACGTTAGGGGACAGATAGCTTGAGGGTTGACCTACCTAACGTCAAATAATCTAAATTTTACTAACAAAAAATAACCGACTTCAAATTCTCAAAAACTACTTGTCAGATCTCGTTCAAATTTATGTGGGACCACATGACAAGCACCAGCTTTCTATTAGAAAAAGAATCATCGAAATCGGTTGACGTGATATTGAGTTATTCGTCAATTTGTCGCGCACATCTTAACACAAATTTACGACTTATGTAGTTTTCTCATGGATGCCATTGTCAGATCTCAATAAAATTTATATGGGACCACATGACAGCCATCAGCTTTCGATTAAAAAAAGAATCATCAAAATCGGTTCGCCCAGTCCAAAGTTCTGAGGTAACAAACATTAAAAAAAAAAAACAGTCGAATTGAGAACCTCCTCCTTTTTTTGAAGTCGTTTAAAAATGACCTTTGTAAAATTTAAAAAATTCGGCTCCTTTAACCTACTTTTTTCTGTTGAGTCCACAAATGAGCAGCTCAAAAAATACCCTAAGGGGGTAGCCAAACGAGCGTAAATCGTAAAATCGCGTAAAATACAAAGGAGAATGCCCATTTTGTATGGAGAAATGTATTGACATTAATATTTTTGTGTCCTGATAAAAATACCTTTATTTTAATAAGTTATCTAAATACATTACACAAACCAACTTTAGTCAATTTTAATCGTAGGAGTTATGAGATTTTCAACAAAATTATTTTGTATTTAGGTTATAGTAGACACAGTAATATGGACTCTATGCAGGCGCATTAAGTCGTATATGTTTAAGTTTAAAATTCATTTTACAGTCCCCAAACGCCATCTAACTTTTAATGTAATAATTATCAAATTCATTTGACAGTCCCCTAACACCATCTAGTTTGTTGTATCATAGTCATAATCGAATCAACGCAACCTATTGGCCCGAAGGATCTTAAAAGATCCCTGATTGGCTCCAATTCCAATATAAATGGCCGAATGCTTTTTGTTGTAACACGGAAGTAAAGTTACTTATTAATTTAAGAAAATAAAGCCCAAAAAGAATTTTTTAGGAAATACGGTAAAATATTTAAAATATTTTAACTTAATTTTTAGTACAAAAGTCATTGTGACACAATTATTTTTTTTGAGAGTACTGGCTATGGGCATTCTCCTTTCAAAGAATTGAATTAGAACTTTTGTATGAAACCAGCTCATTTCACGTGACTCACAGCACCAAAAATAAGCTCGTTTGGCCTCACCCTAAGTTTCGGTTTCGGTTTCGGTTTCGGCCGAAACTGGACCTAAGGCCGAAGGTACGGTTTCGGTTTCGGTTTCGGCTGAAAAACCAGTTTCGGTCGGACTCTACTTAAAACTCGCACCAAGGCCTCCGGTAACTCTACGAAGTTATGTATCCAGTTAGAGTAATATATCCATGAATTTCACTAATTATTAATAGTCTATGTAGGATTGATAACGCTGATAATTTTCTGCCAAATTTGACAATCACTAAATGACATTAAAATTATTATCATAACATAACCTCGATACCGTCTTGCTCGTCAGTGACTATTTGTAAATATTTTAATTTCTCCCCAGCATGTGTAATTATTCAGCCCTCTAGTGGGGGGCTGGTGGCGAGAAAATAGCTGAATTTAAGTCGCTGCTTACTAGAATAGCAACAAAATGTTGTGTTCTCATATTCGCACCACTGTTCTTAAACGTTTAATTCCAATTGTCATACAAAGTAGATATTGTAGTACTAGTCATTTTGAAACAGTATTTTCTTTTCCTTCTATAAAATATATTGCCTTGTTGAACAGACTTAAAGTATATCAACTATTTGGCGCTTCTGTATTAGTGCCAAGTTGCGGGGCTATGGAAATGGCAAATATGGTACCTGACACCACATTTCTTATAGCTTCGTATATAGGTAAGTATCAATTTTACTTTTAACCTGTGTTACGTAGTGGCTATTCATGTTTTAAGTAATTTAATAGACTTAACTGTTCTTTTATATTGTAGGTGTAACTGGAGCAGCTGTGTTATCAATTGCTAGTTTACCCTTCAAAAACATTATAGGATTTTTATACGTAAATGATGATAACACATTAATAAAAATATCTTCAGTTGATTATTGGGGAAAGCGGAAGGATAGAATAATAAAAGTGGATGACTGGATACCACTGACGGATATAGAGCCACAAAAAATGGATGCAGTATACCTTACTCCACGTCTTTCAGATGGTACCAAATATAAACTATTTATCAAATTTGGTACAGTTTGGAACTCAGCAAAGTTTGGTGAAATATTAGAGTAAATCTACTCAAAAACAAGGTCTATTGTAGATAATAAATTAATACATAACAATTTAATTTATAATGATAACCATTTGATTGTGTAATCAATTAAAAAGTATATGTGAAGAGAAATTAGATACTTTTAAAAGGAATAAAAATATTAAATACTAGTAACCGCCGTCGCTTTGCTTCGATTTTCTTATTTTTTTACACCTTGGGTTACATTATTGGAGTTTTATTAAAGATCCCTAATTATTTTGAAAATATAATATAGCCTATGTCACCCGGCGATAGTATAGCTTCCCAACAGTGAGAGAATTTTTCAAATCGGTTCTGTAGTTTCGGAGCCTATTCAATGCAAACAAACAATCGAATCTTTCCTCTTTATAATATTAGTATAGATTATTTGTCAATGTTAAATGTGTTTATCTAGTTTTCTGATATATAGACACCCTTCTAGTTTTCTGATTTATAGACATTTTAGATGTACAATTGAGTAATAGTAGATATAGCAATGGAAGAGCACAGAATAGTATAATTTAACAAATTATACTTTTTTTTTCATAAATTTGTAGTGTACAAAGTATAAAATTACAGACGTGTGTACTGTAAAAAAACTACTAAACATTATAACTATTCTATTTCTCAGTAAGCTACTGTGAGTTAGTTACAATTTATCACGGTGAAGTGTGAACCCAACTGCTCACATCACAATGACAATGTGGAAATATTCATTAAAATACACTGTAAGTCAACTGCATGTGTTTATTTCTCTTTTGTGTAATGCTGCCATATAAAAATGGTTGCTATCTTACTTAACCATAATTATTATCTGTCTGTATATACAATATTATTACAAAATTACATCTATACATGAGTTCAAAGTTAACTAAGAGGACATCTAATAAGCAAACCTGAAGGATAATAGCCAAGAATGATAATAGATAACAGAAAATGTGGTCTTCATTATCTACATTAAATTCATTTTGTTACAAATATGCAGGTTACTTTTTAAATTGTTACTTTTAATCCTTTAGTAAAGTTCCCGAAAATTTTAATGCATTGTACTATTGCAGTATAACTTTTAATCATATCTAAATTATTGCCAAAAATTAATAACCATTGTCTTCAATGTGACCTGTAATTCACAAGTGACACTGCTACAATTAATGTATGAACTAAGATGGTATCACATTTTTCTTTTGTACTGCACTCTTTTTATACCATACTATTTTATACTATAAACTGTATTGCATATTTTAATAATAATAAAGACTAGCCATCTTGATAAGTGTAATTCTTTTTACTTTCCTTTAAATATTGGATTAAAAACCAATGCACAAGTTTCGACAGGATAACATAAGTTTAATAATAAATACATATAATCAATTTTTACATTTAAGTTATTGACTGCAACTAACAAAGGTGACATAGAACAAAGATATATAATATAAGACAAATGTACATACCATCTTACTTATTTACACATTTTAATATAATTATCATATTATTACAAAATATAATAGATTTTATAAGGCAACAAAAAATATTTTTGTAAAGGAATTAATCACAGATCTAGCAATTTTACTTACAATATTGCATAATATTGTTCTAATGCAACTCATTTTTACATTTACTGGTGATCCAGATTTAAAATGCTTAGTGTGATTATTATCAAATTTAAACATACATACTTGTTATTAGTGCAACTGTATTAAAAGATATTGCAGAAAATTTTCTACTTTTCCTAATTTTAAACTACATTTCAAACAGTTTACAATACATACGACATTATAACTCATCTCCTCATGTCTTCAAGATTATTGGTTTAAATACAACAATTAGGCAAGTCATTGTTATTAATGTGTTTGATTTCATGAAACAAATAAATAGATGGAAATACAATAGTCAAAAGTGCATATTTATAATATCAAATAAGACTTGCTACTTGACACAATTCTGTGTCCCGATGTGTCAGTTAATCAATCCAAGCCTGGGCGGGTTGATCGGTGGTGAATGGACTCACTCCATTTCTCTCCATGGCATCGAGCACTTCACACACATGCGCAGCTACATCTGCTCTACTTTGATCTATCCCCTTGATGAAAGGATGTTCTAATAGCCTGTTGTACTTCGGTCTCTGTGTTTCTTCTTTGATTAGGCTGTAACAATTTTATCATTCCATTTCACCACATCCACTAATAAACCCAAGTTTCAGACTTTTGGTTAACTAATTTGTTGGTTACAAGATTTTTCTAACAATCAATATTACTACAATGAGTACATTATAGTTTACGAAACTTAATTTAATTTCACTGGTATTTAAATCTGCCACAGTCAGCAGTGATAGACATAGCTTAAATATAGTATCCAGCCTGGTACACAAGTTCTGCAACCACTTTTGATTTTACAAGTGATTTGCCTTGAAGAAATTAGTAATCACACTTGCTTCAGTAAAAGAAAATATGAGTAAATGTGTATGACAGTTTCGAAACCATAATATTATTATGTACCATGTTTGTCGCAATAAAGAATTATGAGTTATGAAAATGTTCTCAAAAGTGGCCAGTCAATTTATAATTAGGGATGGTGTTACACTAATGCTAGTATGATAGGAGAATGACTGAGTGTCAAGACAATTGTGTTGGTGATTACAATTTAGTTTGTCCATTGTAAATATAAATTACAATGAAGATTAAAGTATTCAATATCCATAATAGAATCAACTTAAAAATTGACTTACCAAGTGTTGACAAAGTTCACAAAATTATTTGAGAATGCATTATTTTTGTTGGTGAGTCGAGGTGGATCACCCTGTACAACTTGTTGTAGTTGCTCAAACACTGAGCCCCAGCGGGGGTAGGGGAACGCCCCTGTCGCCACCTCCATTAATGTGATCCCTAGTGACCACACATCTGACCTCACATCGTATCCTCTTGCACGGCCCGGATCAATTCTCTCTGGCTACAAATGTAATACAGGTAATTAATGAACAAAATACTGCAATATTTTCAGGCAAACTGATTACTAGCTAATGGTGAAGGGTGTATTCAGTACCTGAGTGAAAATTATTGATCTTGATGCACAAATTTGAATAAACACAAAATAATTACCGCCATATATGGTCTACAACCAGCATCCCGTGTCCTTGCTATTGAGTCAACGAGTTTACCAGAAATACCAAAATCACAAAGTTTTATGTTTCCCCTCCGATCTAGTAGGATGTTTGATGGTTTTACATCTCTGTAAATAAAATAAGGAATAATAATAAGATACATAATAATATTTATATTGACTTAAATATTTACTTCCATTGTCTTAAATTATAATTAATTCCATCACACAAAAAATTTGTTACACAATTCTTACCTATGTATTATTTTTAATTTTTCTTTTAAATAATTTAAAGCTTTGACTGTAGCAAGAGTTATTTTAGCTATGATATTTTCTGGTATTCGTGTTTGCATTCTCTCACATATGAATTTATAAAATTTATCTAAGGATGTGTCCATCAACTCCATGCAGATCCAACAGTCACCCTAGAATAAAACAATTAACAGTTTAACAAAATGTTTATTATTAAATATATGGCATTAATAATTTTTTTTGTTAAAAAAGTTAAGACATTAAATTGATATTCCTAGCAGACTTAGACCATAACAATGTGAACATTATATAATTCTAATGATACAAAAAACTCAATTCTTAATAAACTTATGTAAGAGTTACAGCTGTAATCTATACTCACTTCTTTGAATAAAGCTCCATAAAACTGTACAATGTATGGGCAGTCATTACTTTTCATTACAACTTCAAGATCCATTAACAATTGTTTCTGTTCCTTCTCATCCACCGTGGACCGGATACGTTTCACAGCCATTACTCTGTTTGTTCTTTTGAAAAAAGATATGAAATATATTTATACTCTGTTTTTTAATTCCGCAAAGCGATTTGACAGGCACTAATGTCAAAAGCTAAAATAGGTTATGGCTAGAGCCGCTCCAAGATTCCGGTTCTTTGAATTAAGTTATTTATTGTTTTTAGCGGTTAACTTTATTGTAATTATTTAATCCTGAATTAATAATTAATAAATATGAATAAAAATGATTGTAGATTTATCAACATAGGTTTTTATTTAAAATTGGATCCCATTTTGTTTTTATTAGTACCAACCAAGGATATTATAGTTTAACTGCAATCTTCGTAGAGATCTAAAGACAAAGGAAGTAACATTGATGACCATTTTTGACCAATCACAGGCCGAATTGAGGTTGTCCTACATTATTTACTTATTTTAGGCACGTAGCGAAAAATAATAAATCTTTTAAAATGACTGAAGTCTAAATATTATTTAAAGAAGGACTTCAGCTAGTGACACTGCAGCGATGGAGTGACTGCATTACACGTAATAAAAATAGAATATGAAGTGTGCAATTTTATTTAGGACATGTCATCGACAACATGGTCGAACATTTTATACATTCTGAGACTGGATGAATTATATTCTATAAAATTATTAACCTTTTATTTTTAATTACCATTTGTATTTATTTCAAACATAAATATTGGAAAACAATCATAGATCGTACCTTTCCGAATTTAAAAAGCAATAAAATCATGCAACACAGGAAACATCATTTTGGTTTGCGGAATTAAAAAACAGGGTATAGGTATATTTTAAACTATTTATATTGACCAGTGACTGCTTCTTACTATCCTCCATTTTTCAATTGTATGCACATGACATTACATTTATTTGTAAAAAAAAAGAAAGTGTGAGGAATGAATGATTAATTTGATTCTTTTTGTAATCTCTAAACACTCCTGCTTAGCTAACATGCACTATGTTTTGAACTCATCTCATAATATTTTAATACCACATTCATAGTCACAACTTTATATTGAATGAAATAAATTATTATTTTAGAAATATGTTAATATTCAATGTCAATGATTTTCATTTATTATGAAGGAAGATAGAGATGTAATACTTACTTTCTATGAACCATTTTATTGACAGCCCCAAATGCTCCTCTCCCAATTTCACCAAGATCCTGTAGATCATCCGCAGTGAAATCATATATCTCTGTAGCAGACAGCTGAAGCTTTCCTGAAGACTGCATTGATGGATAAATCCGACATCTATCTCTGAAATATCATGATTGAATTCATGACTAAAATTTTATAGCATCTATCATAAATTAATTAAAAATAAAGACCAAGTGTGTTACTATAACATAATTTAGATATAAAAATAAGTTTCAGTGCTGCAGTTAAAAATTGATATCACTAAGTATTGATTAGTCACCAACAGACATGAATGTATGTGGTAATACCGTAATACCCAAAACATGTTTATCTGATAAGGTACTTATTATTGTACCTTGTGTTTTCTGGCAAGACATCTCGTATTGTTCTTGCTGGTAATCGAGTCCTCTGGCTTACAGTGTTAGAATGGAAGGGCATGAAAGCTTGTCCGTCACCAGATGGACCTCCAAACGGAAGGTCTAAAGCTTTACGTTTTTCGGTACTAAATAAATTCAAATCCGGCTTTGGCAAAGTAGGCCTACTGGGACCTGAAATAAATGTTCACATCAATAGAGTTAAGCATAACAGAAATCAAATTTTGTAAACTTAATCCGTAAACAGCGTATGTTTTGAAAGAGCATTTACCTTGATTTGACGACACTTCGCCATTCTTCGACATTTTCAAAGTACACCGCGAGAACAAGACGTCAGTTATGAAGCGTTTTGTACTAAGATTTTTTCAATAATATCTCCATTGAAATATAAATAAGCCAGTAATTGTTTCTTTTTCATAGGAAATTACAAGAAATAGTTTTACACAAAATAGGCATCGTAGGTACAATAATTCTAAGTTCACGCAAACACACAAACAGAAACAGTGCAATCGAATCGGCTCGACAAGACCACAGAGTACTTAATCACTACGTATAAGACAAGACAAGGCAACGACAGCCACACAGAGTACTTATTAATCACTATGGACAGCCAAGGAACCACAGAGTACTTAATCACTACGTCAGTCATCAAGGAACAACGACAGCGTGACGACCATAGACATAATACTACTAGACTAGGCAAGGTATCTGAGCTTAAGTGAAACCGTCACGCTGCGAAGAAAGGCAGGAGGTAAACCTATCCTTGTCTTACCAAGGTATCTGAGCATATGTAAGTGAAACCGTCACGCTGCGAAGAAAGGCAGGAGCTAAACCTATCCTTGTCTTACTTACGAGTTACGCGAGTCTCCTTGGTCTCTTTCTCTTTATAATAGCGTGACGCAAAGAAGGCCCGCTTGTCTATAAGTAGTCTAGTAGTATTATGTCTATGGTGACGAAGTTCACTAAACCACAGATTACTTATACCTACTTTAAGATTACCTATAGACTATATATATAATACTAGCTGCCCGGACAGACTTCGTTCTGTCAAAAGTTTTTTTATTTTGAGATGTAAACTATCCTATCTTTCAAGTTGAATCAAACTGCACATGGTGTGCAAATTTGATTAATATCGGTTAAGTAGTTTAGGAGTCCATCACGGACAAACAACGTGACACGTAATTTATAATTATATACTAGCTGCCCGGACAGACTTCGTTCTGTCAAAAGTTTTTTTTTGAGATGTAAGCTATCCTATCTTTCAAGTTGGATCAAACTGCACATGGTGTGCATATTTGATTACAATCGGTTAAGTAGTTTAAGAGTCCAACGCGGACAAACAACGTGACACGTAATTTATATATCGACGGTTAAAAGGCGAATTGATTCAAGCGCCATCCTGGGCGATATTGAGTTATATACATCATTGGAATCGGCGAATTTTTGCGCGTCGATGGAGCCGAGTTTGAGGTTAATCTGAGCACTTTTTTGGCGCTTGGCTCCATGACCAATTTGGGTATCATTTTTGCTTACGCGGTATCAAGTGTAGCGAATTTGGTTGTTTTTTTCAAAGCATGTATATAAACCCACGAAAAAAAAGGGTTTTTCTTACTATTTGTAGTTTAAGCCATTTATCTTCGGATGGAATGAAATGGTATCGGCATTTGAATTATTTTTACTTGATCTGAAATAATTAAATAAAGGATGTTAATTCCTTTTTGCTTGAACCAGATTTATTAGTGTATGTAACTTAAATCATTTTGCCTTGAACATTCAAACATTATCTGTGTCGCTTGAATCAATCTGACCTGAACTAGTATATTGAAGAATATGACTTGTGCTAATTTTCCTTGACCAATTTTAAGTTTTTATATCATTTAGAACCATTTTCTTTATGCAAAAAATAAATGTCTGCACGCTTGATTCCTTTATGTTAGTTTATTAATTAAACTAATATCGTACTTCAATCAGTTTACTCCTTTCACCTTGCATTAAAAATGGCGTTTAAATCACAAGCAAAAGAACATGAAACAACGCGGGTAGGTATTTGAATCCATGACACGCTAATAAGACGACTGAGACTACTCGAGAGTCTGTTATAAAATTCATTAAAAACATTCCAGTAGAATTTAAAAACATTAAAAACTTGTACAGGATTTATAAAGAAGATCGAACGAGCCAGTCATTAGATGTCGTCAGTGAAAATATATTTCGAGATATATTTAAAAAAGAATTCAATTTAGGATTCCACGTGCCAAAGAAAGATAAATGTCTAAAATGTATGCGTTACGAAACAGATTTACTTAAATATGAAGCAGAAAAAAAGGAACATCTAGATGAAAAAGTGGCTTCAAAAAAAAAGACATGCCTGTCATATATAGCTGAGGAAAGATAATCCGTCTATTCTATGTACATCCTTTGATTTATAGAAAGTTTTAAATACTCCGTATGGAAACAGTATTCTTCTATTTTATACGAGGAAATATGCAGTTTATAATCTCTGCTTCTATGAAAATGTGACCAGACAAGGCTATTGTTTCCTCTGGGGAGAAGCTGATGGCAAGCGAGGCGGAAATAAAATTGGTACTGTTTTAGAGAAATATAAAGAAACTGTGGATTCACGTGGCTCAATCAAACATTTAATTCTCTACTCAGATTTATGCCCGGGGCAAAATAAAAATAAAATTGTATTGACAGCAGTCATATATCATATCGCACTATCAAAAGCACAAAATCTTGAGTCAATTCAGTTAAATTATTTGCACCCGGGGCATACTGAAATGAGCGTTGATAGTGTGCACTCTGTTATAGAAAATTCAGTACGAAACACAACTGTATGGGCCCGATCCCAATGGCTTACCATTTGCCAGATAGCCAGAAAAGATGTTTCCCCTTATAACGTTCAGTGGCGAGACCATACAGAGTTCAAAAATTTTGAAGAAGTATCCAATAAATATTTTAAAGGGAACCTCACTGGAAAAATCAGTAAAATCCGTATTGCCACATTTAAAAAAAAACTTTACAGAACCTCGCAGTCCAATATTCTATGAAGGAGGATACTACAGAAGAGATGATACCAATTACTGGAAAACCTAAAATTGTGAATTCCAAACTATACAAGTCGTTACTACCTATATCAAAAGCTAAATACAACAACTTAAAGAAGCTTTGTGAAACTGATGTGATTCCTAAAATTTTTCACAGAGAATATTCTGCTTTACTAACAACTGGCGGTATAATTGATACTTTAATTGACACAGACGTGGAGGATATATCTGGAGAAGAATAGTGAAGATAGTTATTTGATTTAACTTATATTGATATTTTCTGTTTTTTTACAGCCCAAGAAATGGCGTGATATTTTCTGTTTTTTTTTCATAGCCCAAGAAATGGGGTGATATTTTCTGTTTTTTTTTCTGTATTATCTTCGTCATTTTCAGTGTAAACACACACAATTCCTTACTGTTCGTGAGCGAATCACACAAATTTTCTATATGAAAACATTAGTTCAGCTTTATCTTAATAACAATTATAAAAATTACAAGTAGTGCCAATATTCGAAGGCTGATTATTACAAATGTTACCAACGTTTAAATATACTTAAAAAGAAAATGAATAATTAAAACAAAAGTTGATTCATGAAAAGCATTGTTTTATTTTAATTCTTTCGTTGTATAAAATCGATTTTAAAGTCTAAGTTCTTAAAAGTATGTAACGGCGAGCGACCTCTTTGGTCTGTCATACGAGAAGTCATGAAGAAAAACCAAATGTTTAGAATTAGGAATGTGTCAATCTATTTAGAATAATATGTGTGGGACATTCTATGGGGATTCGAGGAGTGATCACGGACTAGTACAGATTGTTATTGATGTGAACGTTAGGAAAACTGGAAATATATCATGGAGCAAAGTAAAAGGAATATTATTGAATAACCAACACCGTAGAATACCCCTCCTGCTTCATATGCTATTTAAGTTACTTTTCTTTGAATTGATAATGTCCTTTCATTCGTTTTCCCTACATCGTGAAATTTATTTTATTACCTTTGAGCTATTTTCTCCAAGTCAAATTTTAATAAATCTTGCGATTAAAACAATTTGCTTTAAATCTTATTACATCACTGTGTAATTTGAGTCATTACTCCTTGAACAGTTTAGAACTAGGTGAGCGGTTTAAATCATTTATCTATGAATAGTTTACAACTAGGTGAGCGGTTTAAATCATTTATCCATGAACAGTTTATAACTAGGTGAGTGGTTTAACTCATTTATCCATGAACAGTTTACAAATAGGTGAGTGATTTAAATCATTTATCCATGAACAGTTTATAACTAGGTGAGCGGTTTAACTCATTTATCCATGAACAGTTTACAAATAGGTGAGTGATTTAAATCATTTATCCTTGATCTGTTAAAGAAGTCATTGTACACTTGAATTATTTTGCTTTGAACAGATAAATAGTAATCGTGTACTTTGATTCCTTCTGCCCTGATCAAAGAATTGTGCAAAATGGCTCAAGTTACATCTAACTCCGTTAAAAAACACCTTTTATTTGTTATCTATATATCAAAAATTAGCACAAAGTATGCCGCTTTATAATTGGGGAGACTCGTCAATTTTTATTGTATACTTTAGGAACAGTGATTTTTTTTCTCAAAAAATAAACTTTAAAACGCTCTCCTGTAAAGTTCGCAAAATGGCGCTTGAATCAAGTCGCCTTTTAACCGTCGATATATTAAGATAAGACTAGCTGCCCGGACAGACTTCGTTCTGTCAAAAGTTTTTTTTTGAGATGTAAGCTATCCTATCTTTCAAGTTGGATCAAACTGCACACGGTGTGCAAATTTGATTAAAATCGGTTCAGTAGTTTAGGAGTCCATCGCGGACAAACAACGCGACACGTAATTTATATATATTAAGAAATAAGATTAAGGCGCGGCTCGTCACATAATATTTTACAGTCTAAAAATCTTTGGCGTATTTACGTCGCGTATAAATGTAGGGTTCGAAGTATCGGCCTCTGGTATCGATGCCGAGTACTCGTGCGGTATCGAGGGTAAGGTATCGATACTACTCAGTATCGAGCCCCGAAGTAAAAAAAAGGTCATCGGCAGTAGTTGGCCAATGACCTTTTTTTTTAGTCCGATCCGAGCACTGAATATAATGGTAGCACTGGACTTGGCCCACAGTAATATACATGGTCTTGCATTGCCAACACTGAAAAGTACTTGCGAGTGAGTACCAGGTAAGAGTATCAAGTACTCAGTATCGGGTATCGCGAACAAAAGTATCGATACCTACTCAGTATCGAAAGTATCGTTCGAACCCTATATGATAGTCTACTCGATAAGTTCAAAATGGTTGAAAATAGAGATACTGCTCTTAAAAATACGTGCGATAGCTCATTCTGTTCGGAATGATGTCTAGAAAAATGTTTCGGAAGCGTTTACCAGCACGTAAAAAATTGCAAAAGTTATTGACAAAATAAAGTTGAAAAAAAAAAGTATTTTGTTTTTGGTAATCACTCCGAAACTATTAATATTTAAGAAATTTTAAAACAAGATTCTTAAAGAAGAGGAAATTTCCAAACAATGACTCGCGACTCTCGAAACTCTATCTCCATTATTTATAACTTTAATTTAACGCTGAAAATGGGTCTCCACGCGGCATTTTTAAGTTGCGCGTGCGGCGTCAAAATCGAGTTCGTCACACTCAATAATTTTTTAAGGTATTAATTATTAATTTAAAAAAATAAAAAAATATGGTATATTTGAAACACTTCAGAGAATTTGCTCCCGTTGGAAATTTTGCTTAAAGTTAATTTTTCAACAAGTTAGACGATTGTTAATTAACTACATTTTCTCGAACTTCCATTTTCATTGTACATTAAAAAAAATTTTGAAGTAATTGTCCTATAAATTTTTCGCTTCGTGGAGCGCTTCTTATATACATGCTTAACGAGATCACGTCATAAAAGTTTAAAAAGTTTTAATACTTTGTGTATAACGTAAAGATACGTAAAGATTTACATACAAGAAAATTTTGAAAGAAAAAACGAAATAGGTATTATTTTATAGGGTCAATACTGTGTTGGTTTTGTACGCTAAAGTTAAAATCCATACTAGTCCATACTTCCATACTATATAATACTATATACTATATAATATTATTAATGAAAAAGTGTGTTTGTTTGTTTATTTGTTTGTCCATCTTTCACTTCGTAACGGAGCGATGTTATGGTATGATTTTTTGTGTGGAGATAGATAGGAGGCTAGAAAGTAACGTAGGCTACTTTTTACCGCGGTAAAACATCCCCATGGAAAGATCGATATTTTGTTAGTTGCTAGATATTTAGTTCCGGATGTTGTTAATAGATGGCGTTAGTAAAATTCATTTGCAAGTTCTGAATCACGCTATCAAATGATATATATTGTTTACATAAGTCATAGGCAACTAAATCTAACTAAGTAAAAGTAAGTAGGATTTGTAAAGAATCGATCTCTACCGCGGGCGAAGCTGCGGGCAAAAGCTAGTAAAATTATAATCTTACAAGTCCCAATAAAATAATCTAAATTTTACTAACAAAAAATAATCGACTTCAAAGTTACTCAAAAGCTACTCGTCAGATCTCGTTCAAATTTATGTGGGAACACATGAAAAACACCTGCTTTCGATTAAAAAAAGAATCATCCAAATCGGTTGGCGTGATATTGAGTTATTCGTCATTTTGTCACACACATACTAATACAAATTTAAGACTTATATGGTTTTTTCATGGATGTCATTGTCAGATCTCAATAAATTTTATGTGGGACCACATGACAGGTACCAGCTTTCGATTAAAAAAAGAATCATCAAAATCGATTCGCCCAGTCCAAAGTTCTGAGGTACAAACATAATACAAATATAGTCGAATTGAGAACCTCCTCCTTTTTTTGAAGTCGGTTAAAAACAAATAGGGAGTCGTTCCGATATGATTAGGATTTATAACATGTCATACCACATGCATTATGTAATACATTAAAGTCAAAAAATTTCCAAAAAAGATATACATAATTATTAGAGATGAAACGGATATCCGGTAACTATCCGGTATCCGGCTTATCCAGCACTGTTTTCACTATCTGGCCGGATACCGGATAGAAATCCAATATCCAGCCGGATACCGGATAGTAATTCAATATCCGGCCGGATACCGGATACCTTATAGTAAAGTTCAAAAAATTCTCATTATTTTACACAAGGCAAATCATACCACAATCGGTTATGTACACCGTTTATTTATTATTATTAAGTAATCGCACGTCAAAAAATTTTGTTTAAGTAATTAGCTGTTTAGTACTCAAAATTAACAAGTGGAAAATTGTTGTGAATGAATACCAAATTTTCCGCATTTGTTGGTAAGAGGCTGTCAAAAGTTACTTGGCTTCGTATTCCAGACCAGCTTCTGAAAATAGCCTTTCGCTGTAAATGTTACTGTCAGGTGCTGAAAGATAAATCCTAGCAAACCTTGACAACTGCGGGTACTGATTCGAATTAATTGACCACAAAATGTAGTGTACGTATGGATTGAGGGCTCTTTTTTAAAAGTTACTCATATGTTTTAAAAATCAAGGAGAAATTTAGGAAAAAATTGTGAAAACATCGTGGTGAAGCTGATAAAAAATTGTGTAACGTATGGTAAAAAACTTGTGGTCGATTAAATGGAACACTCAATCAAGTGTCAAGAATAAATATGTGGAAAAATTGTGCAGAATTTGTGAAAGCTATTCACAATTTCTCAATTGTTTTTAACGGTTACTTTTATAAAGGTTTATTTGAAGCAGTGATGAAGCATTCAATCCTCTCATAGGTGTGGATTGAGTTTTCCCAAAATTCTCCAACTTTGGCTCAATATTTTGTTTATATTCTTACTCCTATTTTACAAGTATAATTTTATTATGAATGAATGTGTGAAACGAAAACCCTGACTTATAAAATAATAATTAGAGAGTACCTAAATAAAAAAAACAAGTGTGTGCAAGTCACACGTGGTAGAAGCACAGTATAAGTAATAATAAGCGAAACCTTCAAAAATGGTTTCAAGATAATGAGACGAATGTAAAATTTCGGGAAGATGATAATTGTAGGTTTTAGTAATGATCATAGTGATGCAAAGTTAGAAAATAAAAATAAAACAGTGGTAACTAACGCCATCTCTTAACATAATATGAAAAGTAAAATGAGCAGCTAGCGCCATCTATCCAGCAATAAAACGAATCTTTATCTTGTTCCTCGCGCCATCTATGAATACAACTTAGCACTTTTTAAAGTAACACAAAGAGAACCACGAACCACACCGTATAATGCTTCCTATCTCATTTTCTTCTCCCACGTTAAATCTTATGAATTTATGTGTCTGTCTCTTTTTACTGTCGCTTTTTCGTTTCATCGACTTTCAAATCACAACGATGCTAAAGAAGTTTTCACTCCAAATATACTTTCTTATCAACGTCTGACAGCTCCAAGTTTTAGTGTTTATTTATTTAACCCGAGCTTTTATACAAACAGCGGACACATCAGAAATTGTGAAAATGTTGTTAAGTAGGTACTAAAGTTTCATTCGTTTCATCTCTAATAACTGTCTACATAATATCCGTGGATTTAATCATATCATACCACAGCAATGTCAATATCCTACCTGTATAGGAGGACCACTAAATGTGTTAATTGTTTTTTACTGACGATACCCTTTAGTGTAGCTCCAACATACGGCTGAAATATAAAGTAATCCGCTTGGACTTGAAAATTTACGTCAGAATTGTCGTTCCTTATTGCTCCTACATTTTGTAGTATGCGGAGATTCTTAAAACTTATAACGATACCATTGAGTCTGGAAAAATATGTAAATGAGATCATTTATCTTAATATATATAAACATATTTAAAGGCAGCAAACTCTGCAGGCTCTTCAGGGAATGAAATGAATAATGAACCTTGCGACTAACTTCCCTGATCTGACCATTCCAAGAGAGATTTGAATCGATGATAATACCTAAGTCTTTGATGGTATCAGTGAACGGTATATCGGTGCCACCCAGGCTCACTGACGGCAATTGCGACAAATTAAGTGAATTGCGATAATATCTGCTGCCAATTATTATAGCTTGAGATTTACTAGCATTAATATTGAGACCAAAAGATTTAGCACAACAGTCAACACACCTCAAGTCGTGGTTAATGCTGGAGATAGCCGAGTCAATGACCGCAACGCCAAAATGATGGTATATCTGCAAATTGTCTGCGTAGAGATGGAATTTTGAAGAAATAGTAGGAGTAACAGTATTAATAAAAACGGAGAAGAGTAAAGGAGATAGTACGCCACCCTGGGGTACGCCCGAGGTCACAAGAGTCAAAGAAAGTGTTATCAATGCGTACCCGTTGCGAGCGACCCCGAAGATATGAATTGAACCATGAAATGGTGGAAGAAGAAACGTTAATAGAACGAAGTGTACTTTCTAGTATGTCAAAATCTACAGAGGAAAAAGCATTGCTAAAATCTAGCAACACCAGGAGTAAGTTGCTTGTTTTCCATAGCCCAGCGGATGTCATCGGTCACTTTTAAAAGAGCAGTAACAGTGCTATGGTTGGGACGAAAACCGGATTGAAAAGGGCTAAGAAGATTATTTGCATGAAGAAAATAAGCTAGCTGGCCGTGAACAATGTGCTCAAAAACTGGTAAATGAGAGAAGACGACCCGTGTTACCATGCCTGATCGCCGCACCAAGGGTCCTGGGTTCGATTCCCAGCGAGGCGGAAATTTGAATGATGAGTTTGAATTTCTGTTATCGGTCTGGGTGTGAATGTCCTTGTCTCTGTATCTTGTCCATGGCACCCACGACACAGTGAATCCTAGTGTGGGGCTATGAGTGTGAAGCGTTATTTATTATTTATTTATTTTATTGTGAGTTAAAGGAATAAATCATTCATAAAGTTGCAAGATCTCTTCATAAATTATGAAGAGGAAGAATCTTATTAGTAAATTATAAAGGAGTAATTACTATGTAAATAAAGATTCAAAAATCTTACTCTTTATTGAATTTTCCTATTTTAAAATCTAATAAATTTTTTATTGATTCCTTGAGATTTCCCAGGGACCAGGGCTCTAAAGAAAGGTTCTGTGTAACTGTTTTTTCTACTATACAAGATTGTTTGTCACTAGCTAGTTGCTTGAGCTCTTTGAAATCGAATTTTATTAAAGTCGACATCACTTGATTTACTAAATAACAATTTTAATACAAATATTTTATCAGATTTTATCAGTAAAAATACCTATCAATTTCGATTTTGACACTTACTTACTTAAATGACACTGCAATTAATTATTTTTCTTAAAATTGCCTTTGAGGTATAAAATATAAAATACTTCATGTTTGAGAGGCCCTGCTGCAGTATTCAGCTATATTAATAGGTGGATTGTATTAATTTAATAATAACAATAAGACAATACTAATCCACAATGAGCAGTGATAGCCCAGCGGTTAGAACGTTGGTCTCCCGAACGGAGGGACCCGAGTTCAAATCCTGGCACACACCTCTGATTTCAAATATTATGTGCCTATTATAAGTTAACTAACACTTGCTTCGGTGAAGGAAAACATCGTGAGAAAACCTGCACACGGACATCACACGGAGAGTTCTCTATAAAAGTTCTCAAAGGTGTGTGAAGTCTGTACCACTCACATTGTGAGAGGAGACCCCGAGCCCAGCAGTGGGACAATTATGGGTTGTTGCTTTGCTTTTGCTTTGCTTTAATCCACCAAAATTCAGACAAATAATAAATTTAGATAGGTATCCCAATACAAAGGGTTTTTTTTTATCAACAATCAAGAAGTGTAATCCTATTTCCGGAGTGTTGCTGTCCTCAATTTTAATTTCCACATTTTACCACCAGATTATGGTCAGGGTATCTAGGTCTAGCTGTAATAATTATTATGATAACTAACAATAAGTTAAAATATAAAAATATATTAGGTAATGTGTTGTCTTGTTTGTGAGTGAGATTAAAATTATAATTTAATATAATTATAATTATAATAATTATAGGTGTACCAGCGTCTCATGGCATTTTTGAAAAGCAGAAAAATGTGTTTTTAATATGGAAATGAAATTTTTTAAAACTAACTATTGTCAAGCGGCTTGTCAAGTCAAAAAAAGAGTTGTATGGAATTTTTTTCTTTTTCTAAAATTATAATTATTTTAGATTTACCTCCGACAACAACTTTACGATCACAAGCCACAAATATTATTTAAAAATATGAAAAACATGTGAGGAAAAAGTTGTATTTAAGCGACAATCTGCATTATTAATATTATCCATCTTGTAGGATTAACTCGTTTTGATACTTAGTTTTCGTGATAATATTTTCTTAGTAAATAATCTACTTAAGATTTCTTTGTATGTAAGTAAGATTAGCAAATGATATTAAATTAATTGAAATAAATAATACAAATATTGTTACAAATTAAAGGTAGCAAAAATTTTGTGAATATGAAATGAAAAGTTACATCATACAAGTTCACGTAACTGAAAGGGTGGAGGAGCAATTTATTAATTATCTATTTGTTCTCTTCATCAAATGAATAAAAAATACTAGTATACAGATGGCAAATTTTAAATTATAGTTGTATAAATTATTGTTAGTCACTGTAATAATTAATTATAATATAAAAAATATGTGCTTGTCTAATAAAATGTGTAGCTTTGTCTTTTATATATTTTCATCTGAAGTTAACCATACCTACATAATTTATATTGCCTATTATGAAACTAACACTGTTAAAAATATCAAGGATCAAGAAGTTTTATTCTAGTTTCCCCAACGCTGGGGAGTGTGTTGTCTCCAATTTTAATTTCCCCATTTTGCCATCAGATTCTGGTACACCTATAGTTACCTATCTGCGCAAGTAATCTGTGATAGTTTTGTTAACTAGTCTGTGAGTTCTGTGACATTCAGCGTTAGCCGCATAGATATAATACCACACTACTATAACATACCAGACTAGACAAGCGGGCCTTCTTTGACTTTTGAGTCACGCTATTAGAAAGAGAAAGAGACCAAGGAGACTCGCGTAACTCGTAAGTTAGACAAGGATAGGTTTACCTCCTGCCTTTCTTCGCAGCGTGACGATTTCACTTACATATACTCAGATACCTTGGTAAGACAAGGATAGGTTTACCTCCTGCCTTTCTTCGCAGAATGACGGTTTCACTTACATATGCTCAGATACCTTGCCTAGTCTAGTAGTATTATGTCTATGGTTAGCCGCTTCTGTGAAACTTGTGAAAATATGAATCTGTCAACTGTCAAGAGTGTCATGTGACATGTCTCGTGTCAAAACTCATATCAGTCAAATGTCTGAAAAAGCAATGAGCATAGCTGAATTCGGAAAATAATATTAATAAATAAATAAAAGCTTTTTTACGGAAGTATTTATTTAAATAGTTGGTCATAATGAAAAATTTAACGAGCAAAATTTTGAGTGTACATAAATGTGTGTTACAAGTAACTGGTTGCAAATTGAACATGTTTGTATACAATTATTTTCTAACCTATTTGTGCATTATTAATATTGTGCACTCACTATTTCTTCTCTCCTATCTTGTTAACGTTTATATGAATATAAATAAAAAATTTTTAACTTTCACAGTAATCCTTGGTTAAATATTTTAGATCAGCAGCACCGGCCAACATTAGATTTTATTCTAGACCTACGAGTTTTCCAGACTACTTCCAAAATCCAATATTCAGGAAAGAGGACCAAGTAAAATTAATTGAAAACAATGAGCTGAGCAAAATAGCAGCAATACCTGTGAAGCCACCAGCAGTTTATGAGACTTCTTCACTGTATCATGATCCACTTGTGTCGTAAGATAATTCTCTTGATCTCATATTTTATAGTACTGAAATTAAAGGTACATAAATATAGATTTGCAACACAACTATGCAGGATAGTTCATTTCATTATGTAACGAGAGCGATTTGTAATTATTGAGGGCAATTGAAGCTATAGGGGTTCATAATGCATTAATTCATCATAAAATCTACCTTCTTGTTTTGTTTTAAATGTTGGGTCTCAAGATGGATCTACCAAGTTAGAAAGTGAACTTAATATAATTCATGATAAAGTAGTGTCACTTTCTATAATAATTATGTAGCATATTTTTATTGGACTTAAGATAGATGGAGCCCCATACATCCCAAATATAGCAAAAGGTTATTTATACCAATATAATGTTTTATTGTGCCTGTCATTAAATTTCTGTGAAAACAAAAATAGTGAACAGTTGAATGCTAAAAGTGAAAAAAAAACCAGGTAAGTGTGTGTCAGGCATAGATTACCCCCACAAGATACCGCATACAAGGCAACTGACGCGCGGCAACATAGCAGTGCTTTTGCTATGCATATGAAGCTGTACTAGCATTCACGACATTAGTATCGACCAAGACCTTTGACCCGTATACACGCGGATCTTTCAGAATTTAATTAATTTCAAAAAAGCATTCGCTGATGGAACCATGGCTTATTGCAGAGTGAAATGGTGTGATAAATCAGTGCGTAAAAACAGTTACCAAAACGATGGCATATCATTTCATAAATTAGTAATTCATATTTATTTTACAAATTTTCTTCTAATGAAGCAGAGTTCAACTTATGTTGGTTTTGAGAGTGACATTTTGTAAAAATTTCATTCCTAATTCAAAATAATTATCTTGTTTCTGACTAAAGACAATACTACGGAAGTGAATTTTTCATTTTAAACGCGTATCGATATTCATTTTGAGGATATTGCTATGAAATCGATAATTTCTAACAAGTTATAAGTGGGATAAAGGTTGCTGTAGTCAAGGATAACAATATTATTTATTATATGAAAAAACATTGTGGTAATGGTTTTATAGATTTCCTAGATACCCCGAGAGGACGGAAAAATGTATAGAAGCAATGCACCGTGGAGAGGGATGGTTTCCTACCAAATACAGTGTCGTTTGTTTAACAGAGTTTCAAGACGTGCGTTTCTATTGTTCTTGATAAATATACTTACTAAAGAATGTTGTTCACGCCTGTAATTGGCACTCACACTAGTCCAGTTTCTATAGAACTTATATTTGTAATGTAATGTATGTACTGCTGTTGGTGTGCTAATAAAATAAAATAAAAAATAAATAAATAATAAAATAACACACTTTTCAGTTGACAGTTTCTACTATATGAAGAAATAATCATCGAAGGTTGATGGATTCAGTTGTATCATCGTTATACCTACCAGTTTAATATTAATATAATATTATATATTTATTAAGAGTATCGATATTTTCATTATAAATAATGATAATAACAAACATCGATCGTACGATTAATCGATCATACATACTCAATCACTATGGACGGGTTGAGCTTGATAAATTCCAAGTTTGAATTTTAAATATCCAATCACAGCGTATCTGTTTCGTACCCCGCAAACCGCACCTTCCGCAAAATTGTGACTTTGAATTCTAAGAAATATTCACTAATACGGAATCTATTGGAGGTAATCTATGGTGTCAGGCCATGCACAATGTAGGGTTCCGAAGTAATATTGTGTCATGTTGGTCTGTCTTCCTTTTCTTCTTTCTGAGCTGCGAAATCTCACTTCATCACTCTCGAGCGTGCACAAAGATCTGTTCTTAAAGTTTTCACTTGTAAATCAATTTTTTATCCAATATTTACACTTTATCAGTCCTGGAATGTTCTAACGGTTCGTCAACTCTTCTTTTTAGCTATTATCCTAAGGCAACACTCCATTACTCCCTACCAATATAACTTAACTAAACGAAACAAAATAATTGCACCGAATAACATTTATAACACTATTTTTGCACATAGATTTTTTCTTTTCCTTGGTCCCTTTCTTTATAATAAATTTAATCGTATCCTTTCAATACATGGGTTAAACCAATATAATTGCAAAGCAATATTAAAGAAATTTCTAAATAACCTAAACTATGAAGAAACCGAAAAGTTTATGCAGCGACGTATATAATAACGTATCATAATTATATATATGTATATAGTATATTATTTTTATATATAAAATATATATAAAGATCAAAATTGCATATTCATATTTAAATATATTTATTACACAAACTAACACTACACCACACACACTCACACACGAACACACTTCTACACACACACAAACACACACACACACATATTCATACGGCGTCAACCCTATAAGCTACTCAATATAATAATAAGTTTATCTTAACCTATAATACCTAATTGTAAGTTATTTTTTGTTACCATACTCACCTCGCATATCAGATACGATTATTGTTCTGTTTTTGTATTATAATTTATGATCTAAATATATGCTACCTTACAAGAGGTTGGGGCCTGGTGTCTTGTAACACAGGTATTTAAATACCTAGCTCAAGCACCAGCTCCCACAAACATCACTTGTAAAATCTTCCTATATGTATGAACCACTTTGTATTTTTCCTGTTTGTGGTGAGAAGTAAATAAAGTTTATTATTATTATATTATTATCATATTTCTTTCTTGGCTGGCAACCCATCAGTGACGCCTCCAGTATTGCTGGTGTTCATGGGCCACTTACTGTCAGGTGGATCGTCAGCTCGTTTGCTGCCTATTTCTATTAAAAAAAATTCATTAAGTATCCAATATTTTCAGCAAAGTAATCAATCATGTAATGGAAATGGGTAAGAAGCAGTTGGCTCGAAGTTTAGTTGAAAAGGCATTTGAAAATATTAAGAGAATGCAAATTGAACGCTACCATCTTGCCCCGACCCCTGAAGCAAAAGCAAAGATAGAGCTGGACCCGAAAGTAATTTTACACAGAGCAATTGAAAATTCAAAACCCTTGTTGCAGTTAATGCCAATTAAAAGAGGTGGAATCACTTATCAGGTCAGTTACAAAATTAATAAAGATGTAAATTAGAAACAGATGACCATTAGGAAAAATTTCTTATATGTAAGGTCTTGTAATACCGCCGGGCCTGGTTGTTATCTTTAGATAACATAACAGTATTAAGCCATGTATGAGACCTTCGGTGATATAAATACACTTGGGTTGGCCACTAACGTCATACACCAATCTGCACTGGAGCACCGGGGTGGAGTATGTCATATTCAGCATAAATTACAGTATAAAAATATATTACATACATATTAACATATCATAAATTTATATTCATTCTTTAAAGTTTATTAATCTTGACCTAATTTCAGGTTCCCAGTCCCATTACTGAAAAGCGATCTCTATTTTTAGCAATAAAATGGCTACTAGAAGCCACATATGAAAAAGAGAGGACTATCCATTTCCCAGAACAGTTTGCATGGGAACTGTTGGATGCTGCTAATAATACTGGCAAGGTAGTCAAACGGAAACAAGATTTGCATCGGCAGTGTGAAGCTAATAGGGCATATGCCCACTACAGATGGCAGACATAATCTTAAAATCATACTTTATAATTGTACATACATACTAATAGATAGTTATAGTCTGTGTAGTTACAGCAGTTTATTGTTTGTTTTCAACTTGCAATAAATTAAATAATCTTTACAATTACTCTTGTTTTTTATTTTATTTGTATTAGGGGCCATCCATAGATTACCAATGTTACGCATAATGTTAGTAAGAAATACTACAATACGGTTCTATTTTTCGACATGTCCAGTGCTTTCGACTCTATAAGTCAAAACTTTTATTAAGAAAATTAGAAAAATGTGGAATAAAAGGACTATACTCCATGCGATTTGCAGCCGAAACAAATGTAAACAAACCATTAAAATCGTTTTCTAGTGTTTTCACCAACTGACTTGAATTTGTACACCAAATGTGTTTTATTTAGAGAAACTACTCAATAAGACAAAGTAGTACATTAAAAGTTAAAAGTTTCAAATCGCTTCTTGGAAATAAGATTGTCATTGCAAAGTGTTTGAATGATGACAGTGTTATTTAATTTTGTTTGTTTCCACATTTACTCAGATTTTATAATTGTTATCGATCAATATGTATTTATTTAAGAATTCACAAATACCTTATTGAGTAGTTTGTCTAAATAAAACGCATTTGGTGTACAAATTCATGCCAGTTGGTAAAAAACCCTATAAAACGATTTGAATGCTTTGTTTACATTTGTTTCGGCTGCAAATCGCATTTATTAGTATAGCTCATGATTGGCTTAGAAACTATCTGGACAAACGTTACCAGCAGGTCGATATCACCGCTTTAAATGAAAAATCTATTGCCACGTGATCACATCATACAAATCGCGCTTCAGACATAATGCTTGTGGAATCTCACAGGGGAGCATACTTGGGCCACTTCTTTTCTTAGTTTACGTTAACGACCTGCCCAAAACTATAAACCATAAGGCTACGTCCGCACAGACAGGTGGCTTGATTAGCGCCTAGAGCCTAGTGGTTTGTATTCTGGTTACTTGCTAGGATACACGGTGGCCGCACTGAGAGGTGGTTTGCGTGGTGGGTCGCTAGGTGCCTTGGTCATTTTGCTTGTCGGCACGTGGACGAAAATAAATGTCACTCTCAAAAATATCTTACAAAATTATTGAACAAAATTTTTGCAAAAATGAGATTGACAGTCGGGTTGTCATGGATATAATATTATTGATGAATGTCAATGGCAAAAACTAAAAGCTGAAACGAGAAATTGTTGCATTTATTTCATTAATTTTGTAAGATATTTTTGAGAGTGACATTTCGTCCACGTGCCGACAAGCAAAATGACCAAGGCACCTAGTGACCCACCACGCAAACCACATCTCAGTGCGGCCACCGTGTATCCTAGCAAGTAGCCAGAATGCAAACCACTAGGCTCTAGGCGCTAAGCAAGCCACCTGTCTGTGCGGACGTAGCCTAAGACAGTTCTCTTCGCGGACGACATAATATCTGTTACAAAATGTAAAGAAAGTCAAAATAATAATTTAAGTGTTATGGTGGCCACTCACGGTCAGTCCATCGCGTCAAATGGCGTGATATACAGCCAAAATTTGATCGTGAATGTGAAAAACTCATAGAGGTATTATTATTAGTATAGAGGGAGTGTAACGAAGTGGGAACAGTAGGCACGGGTGAGAACAACACGACGTTCCCGTCGCGAGCGCTTGTAGTCGTGGTTGATTGCTAGCGGTGTGCGGTTCTAGAGAGATTTTTAAATATTTACGTATCAAAATGGTCAAATGTGCAGTTCCATCTTGCAAAAACGATAGTAGGAAACACACAAAACTGAAATCCAGTATCACATTTCATATTCATCATTTCGTTGATTTTTATATTTATTTTTAAGAAAACAAATCACGCATCGCGGGTGTGAAGGAGACGTGAGGGGAGGGCACGGAAAGACCGCCCGCGCACCGCGCTCTCCTCGCGAGACTGTAGTGATGTGATGCGACCAACGCTGTAGTCGATATTTAAAATATGTTTTGAAATGTTTGCTATGAGAACAACGTATTATATTTATGTAACTTTAATAAAAAAAATCAAAATCTTATAAATATTTATTATAAATCATTGTAGTGTGTGTTTTGTATGATATACTTTGTAATATTTATAATGCGAAAGTATTTTAACGTTAGCTAGGAATGTAAGTATAAGGGCGTATTCACGTAGAAAGCTGGCTACCGGCGCCGATCTGCCAGCGCTTATCGGGACCGGTTCGCCCAGGTAGTCGGCGCAGGTAGTCTATAGTCCATTTTTTTGGTCGAGTCTAAAGTCGTAAACAAATATGGCCGACTTCTAATGTCAATTTGCCATAGACAGTATATATAATGAAACTTGGAGTCGGTTCATATGATACAGCGACTAAATTTCATTATCTGTTATAGAAAATGACTATGGGAATTGATAAGTACCTAAATATTTCTGTTTAAAATTATTTGCCATGATGCGAACGAAAAATCATTGTCATTGTAACCTTGAGTAATAGAAAAAGACAAAAATAACAATTCACAGTTTTAAAAATATGTCTCTAATTTTCAAGCGTTAAGTTAAAATATTATTATATCGATCAAGAAATCATTCAAACGATTTAGAATATCGATTTGTCTTTCAATACTTATGAATCAACGACAATCTTAAGTTCCTAGCTGTCAAATTGTCATCGATATATTGTTGCTGTGCAAAGAAGTTTTGACAATGTTTCGTGATAAATAGAAGTTTAAGTGAAATTAAATTAAATTAAAACAAGATTAATATTAAAATGGATGATTTATTTAATTGAGTCTATGTCTATATATATTTTCTTCGATTGTTTGTACCATAAACATTTACTATCTAAATAACAAGAATACTCGTGTAAAACTAAAAAACTGAGTGACTTTCGTATTTTAAATAACCAACAATATAGATCACACTAACAGCTCCATCACTAGGAGAATCTGCTATTATGGGTGCCATAGGTACAATTAATGTACTGTAGTACAACAAATGGTGTAATAAGTACCTGGGCAAATGAGCTTGCTCAAGTGAAAATAGAGAAAACAAATTTTCCCAGATATGAGAACTAGCTAGATCGATTAGTCGCCCTCGTAAACCATAACTAAATTTCTTCGAAATTCTAAATTTCATCGAAATCGTTAGTGCTGTTATCGAGAACGTGGTAACAAACAAATATATAAATAAATATACATACCTATTTATATAAAAAAAATCTCGTTTAATAGTAGGAAATAAGATAAGTTATCGAAATAACTTATCGATACCTCGTTGCCGATCGGCACGTAATTGATACATCCCTATCCGTCATACACGTATCGATATACGTATCTATAGATCATCTGCCTACGGGCTACGATGCGTACCGTTCCATTTGTGTGATACCCGCACTCTATACTAATAATAATACCTCTATGGAAAAACTGATGGCGTGATTTAAAAAAATTGTATGTCCAATCGCGCCATTTTGACATATGTCGCTTGGCGTGGCTCCAAAAATGACGCGATGGAATGACCGTGAGTGACCACCATTAGATGAAAGTTTGTATGGAATATTTTTAAAATATCGACGATTTGCTTTAAAGCAACAAACGTTCCTGCTTTAATTGATGGAATACATGTTTTCGAGTTTTTCAAAATTTTTCATTACAAAGAAAAAACAAATTAATATTAATGTTGTTTATTTTTAACCGACTTCAAAAAAGGAGGAGGTTCTCAATTCGACAGTTTTTTTTTTTTATGTTTGTTACCTCAGAACCTTGGACTGGCCGAACCGATTTTGATGATTTTTTTTTAAATCGAAAGCTGGCGGCTGTCATGTGGTCCCACATAAATTTTATTGAGATCTGACAGTGACATCCACGAGAAAACCACATAAGTCGTAAATTTGTGTTAAGATATGCGCGACAAATTGACGAATAACTCAATATCGCGCCAACCGATTTCGATGATTCTATTTTTAATCGAAAGCAGGCACTTTTCATGTGGTCTCACATAAATTTGAACGAGATCTGACAACTATGTAGTTTTTGAGACTTTGAAGTCGGTTATTTTTTGTTAGTAAAATTTAGATTATTGAAAATCCGCTCCCGGAAGAATGATTTGTGAATACATCGTACGTTTCAGTATTAAATTCCTTAATATACATAAGTACTTCAATATAAATTAACTGTTTTTAAATTTTCTTCTGTAAGAGGTACAAATATGATACTTAAGCAAAGATTTTTACCATAGATTTGTTATGTCCATACATTACGAGGTTCAGTTTTCGATCCGCGATGACATGTCATAATTGTCAAAGCATAACATAGAGTAGTCAGGCAGAAGGGACACTGAATGAAACGAATGGTTAGTACATATTAGGCATAATATTATTATTGTCATTTAACATTTTGAAATTATATTACACAACAAAAAACTTAAAGTAAGTAAAAAATACAATAACTTAAACGAAATTGTATCTGATTTTGATAAGAAGAAAACACGTAGGATAGCGCATCATTGTATTCGTTATTCATTAGTGTCGTTAATGTCCATGGGCAATATATAAATATATAAAAAAAACATTGATAATATTAGTAAAGGAACAACGTACACTTGTTATTTACTCACAAACACACTGATACTAAAACTGAAAAATGGGCTTTTATTTACCGATGCTACCACAGGCACTGCATTTTTTTTTCAGACGCGAGTATCCTTTCGTAGTAATAGGTATACTTATTTCTTCTTTAAAATGTACAGAACATATCGTACTATTTTTTGTAGGCATCCAGTTGGCTTCACTGCGTTCTTTTTGAACAATGCTTACCCAACGACAACACATAAGCTCATCACTTGGAAATCTAGGAAAATTAAAAATAATGAAAGATAAAAGGATATTTAACCTTTTTATTTTACGAACAATCTAAAACTTGATATCATAATAAAATTAGCTTAGGGTTTGCATAGGGCGAAGCGCTCATAGCCCGGCGGCTTGCGTCGATCCTATGTGATCGACAAAGTTAAGCAACAGCGGGCGCGGTCGGTAGTTGGAAAAATTTCTTGAGTGTTTCCGTGCTTCGGAGGGCACGTAAAGCCGTCGTTCCCAGTTGTTATCATAAGATAACAGTCGTTAAGCCATGTCGGAGACCCTCGGGCGGTTTGAAAACTTCCGACATTCGGGTTGGCCACTACCCCTCCACCAATCCGCACTGGAGCAGCGTGGTGGAGTATGCTCTAGGCCTCCTCAAGAGGAGAGACCCGTGCCCAGTAGTGGGCCATTAATGGGTTGAAGCCATAAAAAGATTTCATTTGGTTCAATTTGCGAAATGTCTTAAATTGACTTTTATGCCTAGATTTCACTTCTGCCTTATTAGTCTATGACGAATGGCATGTGCCTTAATACATTTAATATTTTAATCAATTTTAAAAGAAATATTATATATTAGTAACAAAATTAAACATAACGTTTTATGTACTTACCTATGGTATGTAACTCCATCATTCTTATTGAATTTGGAGAAATGATTTTTGCAAAATCTCAAAACACAACTCGGCATTTTTGTGACAACTACAGACAGCCTCACTCTGAAGCATCTATCAACTGTCTACAATGAAATCGCTACACTTGACTAGATTCTACTGACTTAATTTCAACGCCCTCTCAGCATATCTACCTCCCTATACATACAACATCATTGTACTTAAGCCAATATTTAAGCATAATTTCCACGTGCGAAGCTGCGTGCAACAGCTAGTGTATGTCATGTGTAATTTTGAAAGAATTTTTTTCATCTGATAACTGTTAAGGAGTTGTACTTTCCATCATCAGCTCATCCACATGAAATGATGATTATCAGACGCAAATACTTGAACTGCTTTAGAAAACATATGAAAAACGTAATAAGTGGTTATAAAATTTGAGGGTTGCCTTCGATTTCCCTAGGATCCCATCATCAGATCCTGATTTGGTGACAATTGGACCAAATTGGAAGTATACCCTACCGAATAGAAGGAAACATTTTTGAAATCGGCCCACAGTTGGCGGAGAAATCGTTGAACATAGCTCCTCCTTTTTTAGGGTTCCGTAGCCAAATGGAAAAAAACGGAACCCTTATAGATTCGTCATGTCTGTCTGTCTGTCTGTCTGTCTGTCTGTCTGTCCGTCCGTCCGTATGTCACAGCCACTTTTCTCCGAAACTATAAGAACTACACTATCGAAACTTGGTAAGTAGATGTATTCTGTGAACCGCATTAAGATTTTCACACAAAAATAGAAAAAAAACAATAAATTTTGGGGGTCCCCATACTTAGAACTGAAACTCAAAAATTTTTTTTTCATCAAACCCATACATGTGGGGTATCTATGAATAGGTCTTCGAAAATGATATTGAGGTTTCTAATATAATTTTTTTCTAAACTGAATAGTTTGCGCGAGAGACACTTCCAAAGTGGAAAAATGTGTGTCCCCCCCCCCGTAACTTCTAAAATAAGAGAATGATAAAACTAAAAAAAATATATGATGTATATTACCATGCAAACGTCCAACGAAAATTGGTTTGAACGAGATCTAGTGAGTAGTTTTTTTTTAATACGTCATAAATCGTAAACCGTCCATGGGCGACGGTGATCACTTACCATCAGGTGACCCGTCTGCTCGTTTGCCTGCTTAAGGCATAAAAAAAAAAAAAAAACCGCAATTTACCTCGATCAAAGTTACAACGAACTTCAAGAACTTTTACATTATGTTACTTGCTGCTACGGAACCCTTCATGGGCGAGTCCGACTCGCACTTGGCCGCTTTTGAAGTCTGTTAAAAACAGCGTGACAACCTAGCTTTCTGACTTTCTAAAGCTTTTACTGAGTTATTGCGCTCACCAACATAGACTTCAATCTTCATCTCTATTTACCAGCAGAAGCATCAGAGTAGGGCCGCCATGCGTCCGGGTTTCCCCCAAATTAGTCCTATTTGGGATGAAGCATTACCTTCCAGCGCTTAGCTATAGCCATAGGTATTTATTAAGTAAAAAAATATAACTCTGCTAATATAATATGATCGGGATTAAAAGCTGAATGGTTGGTAAGTAGGCAGAGAGCCTAGCGACTTGCACACGATAGGATATGGTTTGGTCAGCAGGGTGTTCGAACAGGATAATATTGGCTGGTCCCATTGGACTTAAAAGTTTGAATGAAGTTATCAAGGGACAGATTTACGTACCTAAGTAGTAAGTATCCTAGATATTTATCTTCATTATGACGATTTCATATTTTAGCGCTCCTTATTGGCCAAATGGACATTCCGGTATTGAATATGCTTTTATCTAATCAATATTAATCATGGCGTCTTAATCGTGATCAGTGGCATCAGTGCTTATCAGAACAGGTACCAGACGGGTTGCTTTAAATGTGTGTTCTGTTATTATATTTTGTTTGTTATAATATTATTTAGTGGAGTGGTTTTTTTTGCAGGAGAGTTCAATTTTACTGTAGGTATTCAGAAGGGTAAGTAAACTTTAGGTAACCCATTTAATGATAAAAAATATTACCTACTTGAAGTTTTTTGTGTATGCGCCCTACTTGTCAATATTGGTCATCTGTGTGTTAAAAACTTATTGAAGTGAAAACTTCTATAAGCGCGTTGGGCATTTTTGAGATGGGGGTTAAAACCAATCAACTCGCGCGACTCTGTACTTAATCATTTTAATCGACACCACTGTATTATAATTTTCCATAACGCCTAGACCCTTAGTGCTAGAAAGCTGTAATTTGACATAAATATAAATATATTTAATAGAACTCCAAAATCGTAGCATAAAATTTTGAAAAAAATTTTTTTTCAGGGTACCTACCTCCCATACAGGTAACATGGCGATGAATTTTTTTTCGTCACGCACCTCATAGTGTGGGGTATCGTTGAAAAGGTCTTTCAAAAATATTTAACCTGGGTTTAAAAGAAAAATTAAAATGGGTCTGCTTAAACCGTTTTTCAATTCAGGGGCCCGTTTGCGAAATATTTGGCTTTAAAGTGGCAATTATTTCACAGTTTTACCGTTAATTAGTTAAGTATTTACCTTCAGACCGATTTGGAAAAATCCATATTTATTTTGTAGGATACCTACCTATTCAAAATTAAATTAAAATCACTAACTTATGAAATGAAGGATATTCATTGCATCACATGCAAAACGTTTCTCGGGATAAGTCCGCAGTAAAAAAGTATCATAGGTTAATCATTATACTAGTCATTGAGATTTAATAATCCAGATTTGAGACCATTGGGTTGCATTGTTAACTCGCAAGCTTAGAATAATAATAAACCTCGTAAGTGTCGATGTTTGTTCCGTGGTTTCTATGTGATACCGTTACAAACACATAGACAACCAAAATTTTCTATAATATTTGTAGGTAGGGTATGTGGTGAGAACTTAGAAACAGCCAACCAGCCAACGTCAGCGTGAATCAAATAATCAAATTGAACAGTGCTATCTTACATCTACGTGATTTGCGTAATTGGATTACTAACTCACGAAACTAAATTACGATTAGGTACCTACTAAACTGGATATAAAACACTTTTCAACCATTAAACGTAATATGGGTGAAAGTCGCGCCTAGTTCGGACAATATGACTTTAATAAGTAAATAGTTTAATCTATCAATAAACTGTACTTAAAATGTACTAAAAGCACCCAAGTGCTTAAAGGAATACAGCGTATCAAGATAACAGTCACGTCACGCTAAAGAAACTTGTAATTTATCTACTATGTGTACCTACTTAAGAACTTGTCCCCTGATTGACTGACTCACTGAATGATTCATTCATAATTTCATAATCGCCTAGCGTAAACTATTGAAGTTGGACCCATGATCCATGATTTTTGGAAATTCAACCCTTAATGGGGTGAAATAGGTAAATTGAAATTTTGTATGGAAGTCCGTCAGTTTTGAAGTTAGAATCGTGAAACCAAAGGGCTTTTCTGTACATTGAACATATTTTTATTTTTTGATTATGGGGTACTTCAGTAACGTATAGAGCACAAAAATATTGTTTTAGAAGTACTGTCTGTGTGTCTGTTGTTTGCTTGCTGTTCGGGCATCACATCGAAATCCTTGAACGAATTTTGATGAAAAACATATGAAAAATGGTAAAGTTGTTTACTTATACACTGGGTCATATTAAAAAAAACATTTTATTTATTATTTTATTTATTTAATTTTATTAGTACGGTAAACACCAATTACACTAATTAATACACGAACAAAGAAAATAAAATATTAGCTAACAAAACAAAACAAATTAAAAAAAGAATGTCAAATCAAAACATCATTCAAACTTTCAAAGGTAATAAATCATGAAACTTGGAGGCTTTAGTAGCCATCGATCTCATATTTATTTAAATAAAGCCAACACATCATTTTTTTTACGCAAAATTAAGGTTGCTTACACACCTGCGTTTGTCGAACGTTCCTGGCGCCCAACGTTTGATCAATGAGCTATAAAAAATAATAATTTTACGTTGTAGAAATACTCGTAGCTTATCACGTTTCAATATGAGCTGCGATTGAAGTATTATAATATATCGTATTAGGTTTAATTAATTGCAAAATCATCAAATTTATTAATTTGGTTTATTTATTTTGTTCGGTTTAAATAACTTTATTTCTCAATAAGACAAATGTCACTTACATGAGAACATTTAAGCATATTAAGTAATAAATATTAAATCTAGTGCGGGTAGAAGATAAATATTTTATTGGTTGTTAAAGAAGCGAATTCTCTGCACGCGTAGGTACTTGTAAAGTTGTAATAAGGCGGTGGTCCAAGTCAAGAGAGGTTTCGTATTTTTACTCAACTGCTAAGGAAAAGTTATGTTTTTCGCACGTATCTTGTATGTTTTTTTTCCTTATAGTTAGTATAGTGGCTCGTTATTATAAATATGCGTGAATAATTTATTTTTGAAAATATTTAGAGAAACCGCTTCATTCACAGATTTTGGAAGTTTATTATATAACTGTGCTCCCCCAAATGTTAAGTTATTTTTTCCATAATTCGTTCTAGTGTTAGGCAATACAAGGTGACTGGTTCGACGTGTTGCGTATTTATTTGTTTTAATTTTTGTTTCAAATGTTATCTGTGAATGAATCCGTTTGTGAATTATTTCGTATATAATTATGTGCTATATATGTACAGTTGCTTAATATTAAGGAGTTTTGTTTGTTTGTAGATTGTTGTTGTTGGTGTCAGGTAGTCGTAATGGTATAAAATTTTTATTATTATATTTTGAAGGATTTGGACTGATTTTAAACTAGTTTTACTAGCATTACCCCATATTTCTATTAGATATAGTAAATGAGGCTTTACCAGGGAATTGTATATTAGAAGCCGCGTTTTTCTTAGAATGCAACGAACTTTATTATTAGTTTAGTCAAAAAGTTCAAAAACGTGTTTAATAGAAATAAAGCTCCTAAAAATATGTACGATAGCTCATTCGATTCGGAATGACGTCTAGAAAAATGTTTTTTAAGGGTTTATTAGCACATAAAATGTCAGTCCTTAACTTTTCGGGGGGGGCGGGGGTTTGAACCCCCGACACCCCCCCCCCCTAGCTACGCCCATGCAATGAGCCCACCAGAGAATATAGTTTGCTTTTAACATGCTGTAGGTGTGCATTCCAAGTTAAATGGCTGTCTAGTATTAGTCCAAGATATTTTTCGTGATTAGTCCTTTGTAACACCTTTTCGTTTATACTTAGATTATTATTAATATGCATTTTTTGAAGTGAAAACTTCTTTAGTACGGGGGTGACTTGAAATTTTATGAAACGAAACTGTCCAGTAAAAAGAGACAAACACATAAATTCTAAAGTGAGATAGGAAGCATTGTACGGGGGTAGGGTAGAGGAGTGAGGGGTAGGGGAGCGGAGCGGAACGGGGCGGAGCGGAGCGGGGCGGAGCGGAGCGGAGTAGTGAAACCTACATTTATCATCTTCCCGAAATTTTACATTCGTCTCATTATCTTGAAAACAATAATTTTGAAGGTTTCACTTCTACCACGTGTGAATTGCACACATTTTAATTTTATTTTTAGCACAAAACACAGTGTATGAAGTTTTGGATGTATTTACCGTTAAAAGATTGTATTGAAACCATTTCTATAGTATATTTAAATCATCTTGAGCTTGTTTCATAACTTCATTTATATTATGGCCAAAGTAAAATAAACATGTATCGTCGGCATAAAGTGTGAGGTGACCCTGCAATCCAGCTTGGTGTATGTTGTTTACGTACACTAAGAATAACAATGGTCCTAGAATGGAGCCTCGTGGTACGCCACAGGTTAGCAGCTGGGGACAACTCTGGTGGGAACCTATTTTTACAACCTGATATCGATCACTTAAATATGACTTTATCATTTTGTATACGGTTCCAGACTTCCAGTTATACCAATTCTCTCCAATTTTCTCAGTAGTAGAGAGTGGCTTATTGTATCGAAAGCCTTTTTAAGATCGATAAAGACTCCCAGAGCTAGTTGTTTTTGGTCGATCTTTGTTTTTATAAAAGCAAAGCAACAACCCATAATTGTCCCACTGCTGGGCTCGGGGTCTCCTCTCACAATGTGACGGGTATTAGGCCATAGTCTACCACGCTGGCCAAGTGCGGATTGGTAGACTTCACACACCTTCGAGAACTTTATAGAGAACTCTCCGGTGTGCAGGTTTCCTCACGATGTTTTCCTTCACCGAAGCAAGTGATAATTAACTTGTAATACGCACATAATATTTGAAAATTAGAGGTGCGTGCCAGGGTTTGAACTCGGGCCCCTTTCGTTCGGGAGACCAACGTTCTACCGCTAGGCTATCACTGCTTGATTCTGCTTTGTTTTTATAGTGCTTACCAAGTCAATAGTTGCCCCAAGGGTGTTTGATTTGGGCCGAAAACCGTATTGTTGATCATATACAGGGTATTTTTGAGGTTGTGCACAAACTTTACCAAATGATTCTATAGCATTAACTAAACATATGTTATACAGGTACTAGTGCATTATAAAGCTTAGTTTTTAAGTTATTGGTAATTCCATTTAATATGGGTGTACATTGTAAAAGGGTCTTTATTTGTGCTATGTTGCCACTCAGTACGGTCATAATCATTCAAACTATACTTGTTTCATTTTAAATGTCATGTCATTATTGGCTTGACTTGTCAATAAAGGCCCATTTAGACGGAGAGCTTCTCGTCTCGAAGAAGCCACGATCGAATTAATAAAAAAATCTTTCTTACTTTTACACCTCTCGCTATTTGACGACAATTTCCTCGCAATGAAATATTGATTGTAAACTTAACTCCAATGACAAATCTCGCGCTCAAAACGTTTTCAACCGTCTTGTATGATACACGTATGAATTTGAAAAATGTAAGTCGAATACAAGTCGAGATTGTCGTAAGTAATCTTACGTACAATATGCACCTAAATAGACGTAGGAAATTATCGCCTTGATCGATAAGTTACGAATGTCATATGAGATAATCGTAGGTGAGAATTTAGTTCTTTCCTGTATGTAAACATTTGATACGATAATGTTATGGCGATTATTACTAACTAGTCCAGCCATAAGTTCTGTTACAAATGAAAATGCTTTTTTTTAAAATGAAGTAATGTAATAATAATAAAATTTATACCTACATATTTATTAAAGTCTCAGCAAAAAATAAAAAAATATTCTATTCGAAATGGCCACCTTTGGCTTTTATACAGGCCTTTAATCTGTTTGGCCACGAATCTATGGATTTACGCACTGATTCCAAGGGAAATTTCGCCACTGCTTGCTCCAAAGATTTTTTAAGAGACTCAATGTCGCCGTGTCGTAGAGCAGGCCATGTCCTCTAAAACTGACCATAATTTGAAGTCTAAAGGGTTGAGGTCTGGGCTAGATGAGGGCCAGTCTTCAGCTCTTATAAAGTCCGGAACATTGGTTTCAAGCCAGGCTTGGGTAGTTCGTGCCTTGTGACCAGGTGCAGAGTCCTGTTGGAAAGTCCACGGTATATTTTTAAAAAGAGTATTGCTGAGAGGTTTTACAACATGATCCAAGACTGTATCTTGATACACTTTGGCTGCAGTTTTCACTCCTTTTTCACAAAAATGCAGTTTTGTGACTCCTTGATAAGACCCGCCCCACCAAACCATCACTGACGCAGGATGATGACCACGTTGTACCTTCCCGACCACTTGAGCAGCTTCTTTAGAACTGTCAGCGTACACTTTATCATTTTGCTTATTGTAGTGTTCTTCAATCGTGAAAATTTTTTCATCGGTAAAGAGGATATTTCTGTGCCTTTCACCTGCGTATCGCGACAGAAGGCGTTTTGATCGATCCACTGTCTTTAATTTTAAAGATTGATTCAGGGCATGTCCTGTATATCGACGATAAGCACCGAGCTTCAGGTCTTGTTTTATAATACGCGACAGAGTCCTAGCGGGAATCTTCATTTCTCGCGATAAGATTTTTTGCTTCCTAATGGGGTTTCGACGAATTCTGGCTTTAACAGCATTAACAGCCTTTGTAGTTCTAACAGCACGCGGCCGCCCCGATCTTTTCTGGTCTTCGACAGACGAAGTGTTGTTGTATTTGTTGATTGTACGATATACGAACATACGGATGATACCAAGCTTTTGAAGTGTCTGGAGTATGACCGACAGCTCCATACCCACTTCGTGCAAGGCGATCACTGCAATGCTATTTTCTTTAACACCCCATTCCATATTGTAATTTGATAATGTAATTTGTAATTTTGTAATTTGTAATTTGATAATTTGATAATTCCCATTCCTCTCTAAAGTTCTGGAAGCCTGTGTGCATAAGCAATTTTCCTTATTTCTCTCTGACAATAACCTACTGTGTAAATATCAGTCTGGTTTTCGCTCCGGTCACAGCACCACTACTGCTCTGATAAAAGTCACAGATGACATCCGACGAGGATTGGACAGTAAGAAACTGACAGTTTTGGTGCTGGTTGACTTTTCCAATGCTTTCAACACAGTCGACCATAATATCCTTATTTCCATTTTGGCACATCTAAACCTCTCATCCTCGGTCCTAACGTGGTTCTCAAATTATCTTCGCGGACGCCAGCAAGCAGTTAGTAACGGGAAAGTATGTTCGGAATGGGCTGACCTTGAAACTGGCGTCCCGCAAGGCGGTATACTTTCTCCTATTTTGTTCTCACTGTTTATCAATTCCATCTCCTCCTCCTTTGATTGTTCGTACCATATGTATGCAGACGACTTGCAGTTGTACGCGGAATCCGACGTTAGCGAACTACTTCAGGCCTTTTGTAAAATTAATCAAAACCTGGAAAAGCTACGTGACTGGTCTTATCGCTACGGAGTTGCTGTTAATCCCTCAAAATGCCAAACTATTCTCGTTGGCAGCTCTCAGATTTTGAGCAGGATAGACCATGGATCATTGCCGTCCATTTTTTACAATGGTACCCGGATCCCGCTGAGCGAGAACGTCAAGAACCTAGGTCTCCACATAGACAGCACACTGAATTGGAGAGTACAAGTCAGCGAGGTGAGTAAGAAAGTTACTGGAGCTTTGCAGTCTCTATACAGGTTTAAAAACTTCTTACCCATGAAGACCAAACTCATGCTAATTCACTCCCTCGTAATCCCCATTATTGACTATGGTGACGTGTGTTATCCTGATCTTTCTGAAGAGCTTCTCAATAAGTTGGAGCGCCTTCTTAATAACTGCATACGGTATATTTTTGGTCTGCGTAAATACGATCACATTTCCCAATTTCGTCGCCAATTAAAGTGGCTACCCATTCGTCAAAGGCGTAGCTCCAGAATTCTCAACGTCCTATTTTCTGTTCTGAACAGTAAAGTCTCACCTACATATCTTAAGGAGTTCTTTCAGTACGTCTGTGATACGCATGACAAATTGCTCCGCTCCTCGTCTAATCTTAAGGTCCACATTCCACCACACAGGACTGGTTTTTATCATTACTCATTCGCTATTCAGGCTATACTGCTCTGGAACAACCTACCCAAGGACATCAGAAAAGCTCCCAGTTTGCAATCATTTAAATTACGAGTCCGTGAGCATTTCCTCAAGGCAACGTACCCTTAACAGAACGCAGTGTCTTCTTTCTGCATAAACGGCGATATGTATGTATTTGTATATATGTTATGTATATGTATGTATGTATATTTGTATGTATGTATATTTGTATGTATGTATATATGTATGTATGGATATATGTATGTATGTTTGTATGTATGTATAAATATATATTATTTATAGTGTAATGAAATAAAAGCATCGTGATTAAATTTTTGTTTGTTGCACCTACCACAATTTTTCATCATCACCAGGGTTGACTGGTAGAAAATGCCACTAGGCATTAAGTCCGCCCATTGTAATTCAATGTATGAATTCAATAAAGTTTAAATAAATAAATAAATAATAATGAACACGAAAAAGTATGTGAAATGGCGCGAAATCGAAAGAAGTTTTTAAAATAATATACGTGTTCCAAATTCAAAATAATTAAAAAGCTGAAAAAAAGAAAAGTTTTTATGTAACAGTATTTAAGGCCAGACTAGGTAGTGATAGTAGTGTACGATAGATACTAGAAAGTCTCCGTCTAAATGGGCCTTAAAGTAAACAAACATGGAAAAACTTTTCGAACTATCATTATTACCTATTTGTTTTTGTTAATGTCACTGGTCACACAGACAGCAAAATCGATGAGAAATAATTGTTAACGTCAAGAAAAGTTTACACATGTCAAAGTTTCATATCAATCATAATGCGACGTTGCCAGCTTGCGTAAAGAGATTATACATTAGGCAATTTTCGTTCAAGTATTTAGTTTGTATGAAAATGAAAAATAAGAAAAAATTAAAATTTCAATAATGAATCCATAACGAAAGATGACCAATTTAATGGTCTGAATAACAGGCCGAAGTTCGTGCACAACCTCAGGAACACGGTGTATGAAATTAATTTCTGTAAGGTAGTCTTCTATAAGTATTGTAGTCTTTTGTATACGATTTTTTCGAAAATTTTGGATAGCATTGCTAGAACTGAAACTGGTCGGTAGTTTCCCGGGTTTGATTTAACACCAGTCTTATAAATTGGAGTAACTTTGGCTATTTTTAAACATTCTGGAAATAATCCTTCAGTTAATAGTTGATTCATGCAATCTGTCAGTTTATGAATAATTAGATTTTTAATACATTTCAAAGCTTTAGTACTGACACCATCAATGCCTGTACTCGTATTAGGATCCAAGTTATCTATGATCATTGATACCTCTTGGACGGTACACGGAGAAAAGCACGATAGTACGGATGATCCAGTGTTGTGGTGTAGTTGAGGTAATGTGTATTTGTTGTTGCGATGAAACTGAGATGGTATTTGGTTTGCTAATTGTGTCCCTATATTTGCAAAAAAATTATTAAACATTTCACATTATATCTACTGGATCTCTAACCACCACTCCATTTTCCGATATCAGGTTTGGGGGAGCACAATAATTATGGGGTTACTGTTAATACTTCTAAATGTCAATCGATACTGGTGGGCAGTGCGCGAATGTTGGCTAAGGTGGAGCATCTTTCACTACCCTCTATTTTATACAACGGCGATGTTATCCCCTTAAGCCAATCTGTCAAGAATCTAGGCATGCTGATTGATAATTCTCTAACGTGGCGCCCACAGATAAATTATATTAGTAAAAAAGTGAATGCTGCGCTGCATTCACTTTACAGATTTAAACACTTTTTACCTTTCAAGACGAAACTTATGCTCATCCAATCTCTTGTTCTTCCCTTAATTGATTACGGTGATGTGTGTTACCCAGACCTTAGCGAAGAACTTCTCAATAAGCTGGAACGCCTTCAAAACAATTGCATCCGATATATTTTCAATCTGCGAAAGTATGATCACATCTCTGAATATCGCCGCCAACTTAAATGGCTATCTATTCGCAAGAGGCGTAATTCCAGAATTCTGTTTTTACTTTATTCGATTATAAATAATGTTTCTTCTCCGTCATATTTAAAGGAAAAGTTTCAGTACGTTTGTGACACTCATGACAAAGTACTACGTTCTTCATCAAATTTAAAGCTTCATATTCCACCATCTAACACTGGTTTCTTTAATTATTCCTTTACGTTTCGGGCGGTCCTGCTCTGGAATGCTCTTCCCGTAAATATCAGAAAGGCCTCGACCCTGTGGAAATTTAAGAAACTAGTTCGCGAACATTATCACACGCTATTAGATTAATTTGCCATAAAGTATGTAAACTTTTGTTTTATGTATTATGTATGTATATATATATATATGTATATATATATTATATATAATAATTATATGTATAATATTTAATTTATTTATTATATTTGTAGGGATGTATATTTGTATGCATGTATTTATAAACGTATGTATCTATACATTTTTATTTATTTTTTAGCACCTACCGCAACCTTTAACTATCACCCAGGGTTGACTGGTGGAGAATGCCATATCAGGCATTAAGTCCGCCCATTGTAATCTAGTTTTTTAGGTTTACAATAAAGAGTGAATAAATAAATAAATAAAAATAAATAATTGAAAGTTTCCACATTTTCTTGGGTTTGCTTGCGCATTTCGTGAATTCTCCGTAGTAATATGTGTCTTTTGTATTCTTAATTAGTGTTCCTAGTTTGTCTCTTTTAGCCTTAAAATCTATTTCTAATTGATTATTGGTATACAATGGCTTATTTTCCAGTTTTTCAAACAATTTCATGAAAATGAAGAAAAAACCAAATTATTCTCAATATTCTTTATTTTACAAAACCCGCTTCCGGTGGAATTCTTTGCGATTGTGTTAAGGGTTTCAGCATAATTATATATTCCTAAATATCAGTAGGTACTTACTTCAATATTAATTCACCATTTTTAGGGTTCCGTAGCCAAATGGCAAAAAACGGAACCCTTATAGATTCGTCATGTCTGTCTGTCTGTCTGTCCGTCCGTATGTCACAGCCACTTTTTTCCGAAACTATAAGAACTATACTGTTGAAACTTGGTAAGTAGTTGTATTCTGTGAACCGCATTAAGATTTTCACACAAAAATAGAAAAAAAACAATGAATTTTGGGGGTTCCCCATACCTAGAACTGAAACTCAAAAATTTTTTTTTCATCAAACCCATACGTGTGGGGTATCTATGAATAGGTCTTCAAAAATGATATTGAGGTTTCTAATATCATTTTTTTCTAAACTGAATAGTTTGCGCGAGAGACACTTCCAAAGTGGTAAAATGTGTGTCCCCCCCCCGTAACTTCTAAAATAAGAGAATGATAAAACTAAAAAAAATATATGATGTACATTACCATGCAAACTTCCAACGAAAATTTGTTTGAACGAGATCTACGATAGTAGGGGAGAGTTGGATAATATCGTGCCCCTAAGAACTTGAACCTATAATTCACACAGGGTTTGATGTACAGATTCAAAAATGCAGTCAAGTAGTAGATAATTTATTTAGCTACACATACAGCATGGTAAAATATTTAAAATAATTAACAGAAAGTAGTTATTTCGATATTTAAAAAAAATGGGAGAGCGTGGTATTATCAGACTGGTTTGGTAATATCGTGCGGAGGTTTGATAAAACCTTGCCCGTAATAATATTGTGAATTTCTATGAGTAACATTAAAATAAATAAATAAATAACAATTTTAAGTTAAACCAAATCCAGATAAAGAGCATAGACACGTTCTATAGCCCTAACTTTAGGTCTCTTTAGCCTTTTGCGAGCTTAGTCTTTTTGTTTTTCAGATAGTCTTCATGCTCACTATTGTCGCTGCTGTTCAAAACTTTCCTTTTAACAGATTTTCCTTTAGTTTGTTTCTTCTCCATAAAATTCTTGTCTTTTTCCATCTTCGTTTGCTTTGCATTTCGCTTTCGATCTTTTTCTCCCAATTTTAACCGATCTCTAATTGTAGATTCCGGTACATTAAAGTTTTTTGAAGCTCTTTTTATTTTGCTTCCGTTCCATAGAGCCTCTAAAACAGCCCTCATATTTTCTGGATCCCATGACTTCTTTTTTCTTCACAGATTTATCTATCTAAAACAAAAATACATTAATTTATTATTTCCATAGTTTACAATTTCGCGGGGCGCGCCCCGTTTGATAATACCGCGCTCTGTGCGCGGAATTGTCAAACTCGATCATTTCATTTTATAACCACTAAATAATACAGTAAAATCAAAATCGTGTATTCAAATCCATCTAGGCATTAATTCTACAATATGTAAGCATTAGAATAGAAGGAAACAATACGTAAAATATAAATACAGAATAACTTACGGCTTACCTCTTGTCAAAAATACCCGCCAAATTATAAGAAACGCTAGTAAAAACTTGCAAGACGCGGTGTTATTCCGTCGCTGCTCGGAGCAAAGCAAACTAGCCATGCGCGCGGGGAGGGGTAGGCATTTCGAGCTATGATTTTTAAGCACTGGAAAACGATAGAAGTGTTTAGTTTTTGACATACGTTGATGCGCGGAATTATCAGACGCGCGGTATTATCCGACTCTCCCCTAAGTAGTTTTTTTAATACGTCATAAATCGTAAACCGCAATTTACCTCGATCAAAGTTACAACGAACTTCAAGAACTTTTATATTATGTTACTTGCTGCTACGGAACCCTTCATGGGCGAGTCCGACTCGCACTTGGCCGCTTTTTGAATTTTGTTCTATACGAGATACAAAATAATAAAAAACTTGAGAGGTGTCAAGGGACACCCGGATGGACCGAAGTTCCTTGCAGTCAGTACTAGGATAGCAAAAGCATGCAGCAAGTGTGCCAAAACAAATCTAAGGTATTAAATTTTTTTGCTATCCTAGTACTCTGGCTTGCTTTCTATGTAAAAAAACTACGACGGCAAAAAGTGTCGTTACCAAATTTTCCGCCTAGCCCCCTTTCGCAACGCGCGATAAGGAACTTCGTTCCAATAAGGTAAAACATAATTTTCGCATGAGAAGCTGCGGACAAACAGCTACAGCAGTTACTAAAGGCATACCTATGTATATGTAGTAATTTATTACTGCTTATTTATGTGCTATCTATAATATGTACATAATTACTACATATATAGGTAGGCGTCGATTGTCGAGTTATTCCTTTAAGTTTCATTGAAATAAGTAGCGTAAGTGTTTACTTGTAGGTATCATAAAACTTTTACCGAGAGATGGTAAGTAGTAACAAAGAAACCTTACCATCGTCGTCGTGACGTGTATTTTTATGTCCATCAGCCATCAACAAATGCTTTTGTATTTGTAAGGTACTTATCTACGGCGTCTTTACGATTATAACATACATGGGCAATATTGCAAATATTTGAAAGATAACATTTTAGTAGTAAATGTTTAGTTAGATACTGGCGAATGCTTTTAGTGCACGTCACGCGAAAGTGTGCGATAATCAGTGATAGTGGCAATCACGATTACGGTATTATGTTTTTTAAATAATCCGGACGAGACACCAGGTGAAAAATTGTCTCAGTCCGTTATGGCTTTCCTATAGACATTATTATGATTAATCTCCCCTCCCATAGATTATGTCCCCTCCATAGAACCGGGAAGTAAGTAGGTATATAACAGAACCTCCAGAAGTTAACTTTAGTTTTTATTGAAACAGTAACTAAATTAAAAAATATGTTATAAGTATGTATTATAATTATTCATTAAGGTACCTACTTTCCTTCCCAATACAAGGTCGGGTCGGGGCGTTGTGGCAAATTTTTTGAACAAGGTGAACGAAAAATACTTCCCCAGAGAGGAGCTTAGGGGCTTTGACGATAGCGACCTTTCTGTAGTTTACTTTACTCCATCAAGATAGCTTGAACCATAATCTAAATTTTACTAACAAAAAAATAGCCGACTTCAATATTACTCAATAAGTACTTAACAGATCTCGTTCAAATTTATGTGGGACCTGCCAAGCAAGCACCTGCTTTCGATTAAAAAAAGAATCATCAAAATCGGTTCACCCAGTCCAAAGTTCTGAGGTAAAACACATAAAAAAAAATACTGTCGAATTGAGAACCTCCTCCTTTTTTTGAAGTCGGTTAAAAATACGTCCGTTCACTAACTCGTCAGAGGACAGCAAGGTTTATTTGGCTTAGCTATCTATGTATATAATCTTCACCTCATAATCTGTCGCTGTAATGGATTAATATCTACCTATGGCTATCAGTAAAATTTCGGTTCTATTCAAATTATTTGCTTTATAATATAGTCAATTTCGTTCTTATATTATGATTTCACACCTTCAATTTTCTCATTTATGTAAAATGATTGCTGCATAAACTCTTCAGTGCCTACCTACTTTTAGCTTTGCGTGCAATACTTCGGTGATAAGAAAAAATAAGTAACATTTTCAGATGTAGTTGGCACGCTTTATTTTCTATTTAATAGTTAGGTACCTATACTTATTGTTAGTATAGTGTATGTGTTGTGGTTTTATAACGCGAAAATAAAAAAAAATGCTTTAGGTCGAATGTCTTATATATATGGTCTCTGTATGTAAAATAAGATAGGTCCAATTTGATGTGAAGAAGCATTCGAATTTAATCAAAGTAAGAGAAGAAGCTCTTGTTTTCTGTGTGAACAGTATGGAAGATATCTTTTTGGCAGGTAGGTACTTACTCATTTATGAAGTTTATAATATACCCACCACGGACCTGATTTCAGGTCCGTGATACCCACCTATTATGATTTTATGGTATTATGTTCTTTATGGTATCATAATGTGATATGGTATTATGTTTTTTTCTTTTTTGTATTGTAATTAGATAATTATGTAGCACCACGCCACGGCATAGTGCGTGATCTAGCTTTATTTATTTAATTCAATTAGAACGGCCTAATAATTAGGTACCTACATTATTGAATAGATACAATTTTATAATGTCAAAAAGAAATAAAATTTACAAAATATAAAAGAAATAATATAAAAAAAATAATAAGTAGTTAATTTTCATTAATTCAAGTGTTACGTTGAATGAATATATTTATTTATATTTCTTACTTGAATGTATTTCATTTAGTTATGTATTTAAATAAGTAAATTGAAATTCGGTATAATTTTTAAAAATTTAGATAGTGTATTTCATAATTTTTCGGGAAATATTAGGATTTTATAAGAGTTATGAATCTACTTTCTTAAATATATTAAATGTAATAACTATATTAAATTAAATAATTCATTTTATAAACTTCAAGTAATATAATTAAGGCATAAGTCGTTATTGTTGGATGCACCAGCACCACCAATATTAACATCTTGGCTGCGGCAAGTAAAATCTTAAACCTTCGTCTGGTGCGGCGGCGGGCCAAATTGTGCCCCCAATGATTTTTTCGCCAGTGCGTGGTAGGTCTTTTTCGACCCGTCAGCACAACGTTAGATTAAATTGCTATAACTTTGCGAAAACATAATGTAGGTGAGCAGTTTTTGGACTGTTGGAACAACCTTGAACCCAACTTCTTTAGATTTGATTCGCCCCGGGATCTGCCGAACAGAAAATGAGTAATAAACCAGGGAAAGTGGCGGGTCGACCAGAACCGCACTAGAAAGTATTTTTAGTAGTGATGGGAAAGACAAAAATAAGGGGATATCGAAAATAAAACAGAATTATAGTAAAGAAATGAAAAATAGTTTATTTAATTATTTATTAATGAATGTCTTTAAAACATTTCGCACAAAGATTTTGTTTGCACATTCTGCAGTATGCTTTATTTTTTTTACTTTCTTTTTTGCTTCGGAATTCCTCATGGTTTCCCGCAGTTTTTCATATCACCCTGCACATAATATAAAAAAAGCGGCCAAGTGCGAGTCGGACTCGCCCATGTGAAGGGTTCCGTAGCAGCAAGTAACATAATATAAAAGTTCTTGTAGTTCGTTGTAACTTTGATCGAGGTAAATTGCGGTTTACGATTTATGACGTATTAAAAAAAAACTACTTCCTAGATCTCGTTCAAACCAATTTTCGTTCAAAGTTTGCATGGTAATGTACATCATATATGTTTTTTAGTTTTATCATTCTCTTATTTTAGAAGTTACAGGGGGGGGGGGGACACACATTTTACCACTTTGGAAGTGTCTCTCGCGCAAGCTATTCAGTTTAGAAAAAAATGATATTAGAAACCTCAATATCATTTTTGAAGACCTATTCATAGATACCCCACACGTATGGGTTTGATGAAAAAAAAATTTTGAGTTTCAGTTCTAAGTATGGGGAACCCCCAAAAATTTTTTTTTTTTCTATTTTTGTGTGAAAATCTTAATGCGGTTCACAGAATACATCTACTTTCCAAGTTTCAACAGTATAGTTCCTATAGTTTCGGAAAAAAGTGGCTGTGACATACGGACGGACGGACAGACAGACAGACAGACAGACAGACAGACAGACATGACGAATCTATAAGGTTTTTTGCCATTTGGCTACGGAACCCTAAAAAATATCTCCTGACTGCTGTCACTATCACTATTTGCACCGCGAATTTATTTATTTTCCAAAATATTTATCTTCCTTTTGTTGCCTGACATCGTGCCTTTAATTTTAAGGAATAAAAAAACGCGACGTACGTCAGTTACGATAGCTTGCCCAACACTAACTGGCGAGGCGGGCGCTCTGTGCGGTATCGGGCCGCCAAAAGCCTGTTGGGACGGCGGGCCACAATAGGCCCCCTCCCGCACCGAGTTGATATTTTTTACCGTCAGTGCGTGATAGGCCGATAAAGGCCTGCCGTGATGTTTTTATAGGGAACACCTACAATTTTGACCACAATCTCAAATATATATTTGTCTTTGTCGTATCTTTACAAACACCTGAGATAATCGTCCCGCACCAGCGAGAGGGACATAGTTTTCTTCGTCCGCACCAGCTGAAATTCCGCGGCAGGCTGAATTGGGCCTGTTCCGCAGTGAACGTGTTAATTATAAACGTCTATACATTGTAAACATAGTTTAATTTTTCAGAATTTAAATAATATATGTAGACAATGAGGGCGAGAAGAATAATAAAGGAAGCTAGTTCCTTCACCAAGTTCCGTCTGCTGATGTGGAAGAACTTCCTGCAGCAATGGCGACACAAGGTGCAGACGGCAGTGGAGCTACTGCTGCCTGTCGTAACGATGGCTTTGGTCCTCATTCTAAGATCAGAAATCGAACCAGTTTCTAGAGATGCAGTTGTCTTCCCGCCGATACCAGCTCATACTTTAAATTTCTCTATTCCTATTTTGTGAGTATCTAATATAAATATAAAACAAAATTATTTCTATACCTATATTATACATACAAGTAACCGCCCTCGCTTTGCTTCGGTTTTCTTATTTTTTTACACCTTGGGTTACATTATTGGAGTTTCATTAAGGATCCCTAATTTTTTGAAAATATAATATAGCCTATGTCACTCGGGGATAGTTTGGCTTCCCAACAGTGAAAGAATTTTTCAAATCGATTCAGTAGTTTCGGAGCCTAGTTATTCAATGCAAACAATCAAATCTTTCCTCTTTATATTATTAGGTAGCATAGATTACATAGGGACATATTATAAATGAGTACTGTACCTAATATAAAGGTAATGCTAGGATACTCCAACATTGTCTTTAATGTCCGTAACGTACAACTTTACACAAACATGGTGTTTAAATTTTATGATTAGGCAATTAATAATAATATAATAAGTACCAATAAAATATTTCGTGTTATTTTCAGAACACGTTTTAATATAACGACAATAAGTTTGGCATATTCTCCAAAGAACGATTTATTAGAAGACCTAGTACGAAGTTCACTTGTTAAGTTATTAGGACGTAATATAGAAGATCTGATAAGAATTATACAGGAGGTGTATCCCGATTTACCACCAATAGAAATACCGCCAGATATAAATGATAATCTAACTGCAGTCTATGAATTTGTTAAAAAACTAATTCCTGTAAATGGATACGAGAGTAGTGCAGACCTTAGAGGGATCTATATTAACGAACAGGCTACCAGAGAAGTTTTAGCAGCAATTCAATTTGAAGATCACCTAAAAGGTTTGAAAAATAACTTTCGATCTATTCGAATATTTCAATGTAGTCTTACTAATCTTTGTATTATTATGATTCCAGATACGACAGAAATACCCAATAACTTCTCATACACTTTACGGTTTCCCGAAAGACCCCGATTAAATTCGATTTTCTCTCTAGGGGGTCGTTCTTGGCGAACGGATATTTTGTTTCCAGTGTTCGAAGTGCCCGGCCCGAGGTTCCCTTTTTCTTGGGAGGGAGGCAATGATCCTGGTATACAAATATTTCTATTATACCTATTTGTGTGTTTTGTTTTATTGTACATAATACAATAATGTTTCCATAAACTTTATTCTTACAGTTATTCTCAAATGGCGTGTAATTTTTATGCCCTTGTGCCATATTCACAGGTTACGTTAACGAGCTGTTTATAGCTCTACAATATGCGATATCGACAGAGCTCGTAACACGAATAACTGGTGAAAATGCGTGGCTTTACGATGTCCATCTGCAAAGATATCCACATCCAGCATACTTAGAAGACCTCGCCGTGGAAGCGCTTCTGTTTCTATTCCCCTCGTTCATATTGCTCAGCTTTAGTTACACAGCAGTAAACATAATCCGTGCGGTAACTATCGAGAAGGAGTTACAGCTTAAGGTTTGTATTTTATTCTAATTATGGATGAAATTTTGCTACACACACTGCGACCGAAACTTGTGAAAAACATTTAGAGTCCTTTACAACTCAAAACTTTCAGCTTGAGGTGAACTAAGTATAATATTGTTTGGGAATTTTGCCTAAAGTATGCTTTTATTTTCAGGAAACCATGAAAATAATGGGGCTACCAACGTTTCTGCATTGGACAGCTTGGTTTTTTAAACAATTTCTTTACCTATTGTTCACGTCCATTTTCATAGTCATCCTACTGAAAGTAAGTAATTTATTAATGTTGAATTTAAATTAAGAGTAGATTACCTTATTAATTTAACTTAAGTAATAATGTTGGATCTAAATTGTTGAGTAACTATATTTCTCTAAATCATTGAAATTTTATAGGTAAATTGGTTTACAAGCGAGGAAGGTTTCAGCCACTACGCTGTATTTACGAACACTCCATGGACGGTTTTATGGTTCTTCCTTGTTTTATATTTAACGTGCATAATATTTTTCTGCTTCATGATCAGCGGTTTCTTCTCAAAAGGTAAGGTTCTGTTGATACAAGAGTCAATTTTCTGAATGTTCCATTTGACAAAATTCATGAATCATTCGCTTTTTACGGTTGTTTTATCATAGTACAATTTTATCAAATGACTCATTCTTAGATGTTATTGGTATCAATCATCTTCAGATTAGAAGTACCTATAGGTATGGATCGTAACAACTCATGTTATAGTTATGAGCCATAGAGTTCTTATCTTCATAATAAGTATCTTAAAGATTCTCCTGATCATCATCAATCAATCAATTGCTTGGAACAGCAAACCATGAATATAAAGGATGTCTCATAATTACGCAAGTTTCAAGTTTGCTGCCAAGTGCAATTTTGCTTGGTAAACTGCTCGGTTATAGTAAAGTGCAGTTAGACTGCTGATGGTTCAGGGTTAGTAGAAATATTAGTACAGAGAGAGAAAATAATGAAAATTTAGTAACACTTTCTAAACTTTCTGAAATATTATACGAAGTTTTATTAGACCATAGGTCTACTTCTTAAAAACTTAGGATTGGTTGAGCAGCGACTGTTGTGGATGTCGTTTGAAATTATGACTTTGCTATGCCATGCCGTTCCATAGCCCCATTGTACCTATATATGCGTTATGTTACTATAATTAAGTTAAATTAAAATAGCCTATTGTTAAAAAACTGTGTTTTCCAATTAAATCAAATCTTGCGTAATTTTACAACCTATACGATGGGTACTTTACAGTAGTTATAGGTACGTTCATCATTTTAATCATTTTACTCCTTAGGAAATCGTTTTATGGTCAAGTGCCACTTACTTTAACACTTCACTTATTTATCTGCTGTGTATTGTTGCAGATAAGTATCTGCATTTAGTAAACAACTGTTTTCCATTCATGCATTGAATTGCATGAGCATGCAGAACTACAGATATTACGAGTATAATAAAATTAGATAATATTTGTTTCTAATTAGAACTATCTGCTCTAGCTACATCTTATTCCTGCCCTATTTTTATTAAATAGCTTTAAACCGTAAATAGGTTACAGCAGGAACTATTATCTTCTATCTATAGGTACCTATATAATTATGTTGAGCACGGATTATAATCACCTAAGTTTTTTTTATTTTTAAGCTGAATTACTAAACCTTGTTGGAATCCTTAAAAAGCTCTCTTCCATCATACTGACCAAGATTAAATCAAGTTCACACATGTCTGTGATCAACTTAAATTCTTTCCGGAGTGAAATCTGGTACTTACCTAGAAAACAGACTATTTGTATCAGAGATTTTACAACATCATTGATTTGTATCTTGTAATTGATGAAAGGTTGGATCCTAGTGTGCTGGCTGTTAGAATTGGAAGAAGACGAAAATAATGAAGAAGATTTATTTCACTTCTTAATGTTTTTAGCTAGTACTGCTGCATTGTTCGGTGGCGTAATTTGGTTCTTGACATATGCTCCGGCTGTCTTACTGAGCATGGATTTAAATATATCTGCCGCCGTGCAAGCTTTCACTTGTTTGAGCATAAACACTGCGATGTCATTCGGATTTCAATTGCTTCTATCCAAGGAAGGCACTGGGGGTAAGTTTCTGCCTCTTTGTAAATTTAATTATTTTTTCTTCGTACTCTTGGCATATCTACATCTTTTTGGACATTATAATATCGTTTCTTAATGTTAATTAAATTTGCTGGTGATCAATGGTCTACTCCTTTTATGTCGGAAGAAAAACCTAGACAAATCATCTAGGTATTGTCATTATTAACATTTGCTACTAAAGTAACCACCATTTCATTTTTCCAGGTATGCAATGGGGAGAGTTCTTTACAAGAAATTCTGTAGAATCATCACGCTTCGTATTTGGCCACGTGGTGTTAATGCTGGTTTTGGATTGCGTCATTTACATGATAATAGCACTGTACTTAGAACAGGTGATGCCAGGACCATTTGGTGCACCGAAACCTTGGTACTTCCCCTTCCAAAAAAGCTTTTGGTGCTCTACATCTAAAAGAGATTGTACGTTAAATAAAATAGTAGATTATTTTTTGTGGAAAAAAGATGCTTGATTATTTAACGTTAACTTTATTTTCAGTTAGTGCAATCATCGATGCGCATTCATTTGATGTTATTAAGGAAAATGATCCAGTGGGCCATGAAGTCGGAGTAAAAATGATTGTTAGTTAACCTCGTACTTTCGCAACTGTTATTGGCTTATAGTTGTCATTGTTTTTGGACTCGCATAGCACTACATTTTATTGGATTATGTTTTCAGAACCTTTCAAAAACATATGGTCCCAACATTGCCGTGAATAGATTGAATTTAAATATTTATGATGACCAAATTACTGTTCTACTTGGCCATAATGGTGCTGGGAAATCGACCACAATATCGATGTTGACAGGTAATAACAGTTAAATTAAATGTAATGAATGAAGGACTAGAATAAATTGCCTGCGTCGGCGTTCCCGCCTGCCTATGACGTAGATGTCTTAAAAAAAGAGTGAATAGTCTTTTACCACCTTTTACTTCTGTGCTCACCACTTTGGACCACATCTCCACTTACCATCAGGTGGGATTATGGTCAAGCATTAACTTATTTGTGTAAAAAAAAATACTTTGTCCAATTTCACTTTAAAACTCAGCGCACTTTATCGTTAGCTCTATACATATTCATAATCATAAAATTGATCAATAATTATAATCGAATGGAGAATTTGGAGAAACATCGTAAATAAAAGATGATGCATATACCTAACATACAATTTTTTTGTGTAATTTCTTTATTACTGTATTTATTTGTGTATTAAACCATTTAGATACTTCTTACGAAGTTATGTTTTCTTGTCAAGGCAATGTGGAAATAACAAGTGGGAACGTTTACATCGCTGGATATGACATGGAAAAACAGACGCGAGAAGCTCGAGCCCACATAGGTCTTTGCCCGCAACATAATGTTCTTTTTAACGAAATGACTGTCAGAGAACATTTAGAATTCTTTGCACGACTGAAAGGGTACAAGGGGAAGGAACTTGACGAGGAAATAGACTCTCTTATTGCTAATTTGGAGATGGAGGAAAAGGTATGTTTATGTACGAGTAAATGTAGCCTGGCCAATGAAGGCACCGCATTTTTGACTTCGACTACCGGTTGTATTTCTTACCTATAAGATAAAATATAAGTCGTATTATATTACGTATTTTTTTCTGATTTAGCGAGATTACCAAGCACATGGCTTATCAGGGGGCCAGAAGAGACGATTGTGCGTTGGAATAGCGTTGAGTGGTGGAGCTCGCGTAGTTCTATTAGATGAGCCCACGTCAGGAATGGATCCTGCATCGCGACGTGCTTTATGGAATCTATTGGAAAAACAGAAGAAAGGTATAAAATCATTCTTAAATATTAGTGGTACATATTAGTTAGTAATGATAATCTTGTTATTTTGACGGTCAGTAGATATACTATGACTTATGAGCAGTGATAGCCTAGCGGTAGAACGTTGGTCTCCCGAACGAAGGGGCCCGAGTTCAAATCCTGGCACGCACCTCTAATTTTCAAATATTATGTGCGTATTAGAAGTTAATTATCACTTGCTTCGGTGAAGGAAAACATCGTGAGGAAACCTCCACACCGGAGAATTCTCCATAAAAGTTCTCGAAGGTGTGTGAAGTCTACCAATCCGCACTTGGCCAGCGTGGTAGACTATGGCCTAACCCTCACATTCTGAGAGGAGACCCCGAGCCCAGCAGTGGGATGGGACAGTTATGGGTTGTTGCTTTGCTTTTTTTTTTTTAGATATACTAGAAAACAATTGTGTTTCAATCATTTAGGTCGGACGATGATATTGACCACACATTTTATGGATGAGGCGGATTTCCTTGGCGATCGTGTGGCTATTATGTCAAGTGGAAGCCTTCAGTGTGTCGGTTCCCCGTACTTCCTAAAGCGACATTATGGAGTCGGTTATACCCTCGTCGTAGTTAAAGATGAAGATTTCAACTACGATCGACTTACAAACTTGATCAGGTATTATATACCTGAATTAAGTATCAGCGAAGACAGGGGTAACTTGTTTTTTATTTATTTTTCATTAATTGGAAACATAATTACCCACCTTTCCGGAAGTGTGTTGAAAACACGAACATGAATTAATGATTTTGAGTTGAATTTTTATATTAGGTACCTAATTTTTTTATTGTTTACAGGTTCCGAGGTAACATACAACTTACTTGATGAATATTCACATAAATTTGAATCTTTATTGAATGATCTTGAACACAATATTGAATCAATCAAGTTCAAAAATTATGGTTTAATTTCAACTAGCCTTGAGGACGTTTTCATGAAGTAAGTATTGATGGAACCTAATAATCTTTTTACAACAGTTTTAGCGATATTATCCCAAGAAATGGTATTTTTGAAGGTGTTTTGTTCATAAATGGTACATAATACAATTCTAAAAAAAATATATGTTATTTTACAGTCTTTGTTCTTTCGTTCCCTCATACTTGATACACGATAGCAATTATTTCATTGGATAGAAATAAATCACAAAGTGGGGTCTAATCTGGCATAAAAATGGCGTTTTATTCGCGTTTTAATCGCTTCCAGATAATAAAAAATATACCACAGTATAGGTCCTATAGATACCAATATTTCTTTCTGATCATAATTTGAAATTTTGAAAAACTTCCCTTTCAATTTCTATTTTTTCCCTTTCCACGAGCAACGAAACGCCCGACGCGTTAATTTACTCAATTTTACTCTCGCGCCAGTCGCCTTCGAGGTAGGACCTGTGCTAATCGGCATCGCAGCCGCACGTTGTCGAATTTCCGACACTAATTTTAATTTCGAATTTGGCGCGCGCGCCTTCTGAACTTATATTACGTATTAGGTACTGTCCAAAGTATCCACACTGCTGTAATTTGAAATAATAAAAATTTTTCGTTTTTATACTTTAGTTACTATTATAGTATTTGGGTATTGGTATAAGTCAAGTGCTAATTACACAATTATTATCTAATACTATCCCAAGCCGGATGGGTGTCGTAAAAGGCGACTAAATCCGGCCCGCTGGTGGTAGGGCCCCTCGAGGGATTATATTGGTAATATTGATTTTAAATTTAATACCATTATTACTATTATTATTTCTCCATGGGGTTCGCATGGATAGCTACCACCCTTGAGCATGTGTCAGTCGCCAAACGACTCGTCGTGAGTCGTGACGGCTGGGAGCTTGAGAGACAGTTTTCTTTTTTGAAGTTATACCTTATTTAGGCGCGTTATGAAATAAATGGAAAATTGTTTTGAAAAAATGATTATTGAAGTGAAAACTTCTTGAAGTCAAAAGTCAAAAAAGTCGAAAGTCAAAAATGTCAAAAAAGTCAAAAAAGTCAAAAGTCGAAATTCAAAAAAGTCAAAAAAGTCAAAAAAGTCAAAAGTCAAAAGTCAAAAAAGTCAAAAAAGTCAAAAAAGTCAAGTCAAAAAAGTCAAAGTCAAAAAAGTCAAAAGTCAAAAAAGTCAAAAAAGTCAAAATTCAAACAAGTCAAAAGTCAAAAGTCAAAAAAGTCAAGTCAAAAAAGTCAAAAAAGTCAAAGTCAAAAAAGTCAAAAGTCAAAAAAGTCAAAATTCAAAAAAGTCAAGTCAAAAGTCAAAAGTCAAAAAAGTCAAAAGTCTAAAGTCAAAAAAGTCAAAAGTCAAAAAAGTCAAAAAAGTCAAAATTCAAAAAAGTCATAAAAGTCAAGTCAAAAAAGTCATAAAAGTCAAGTCAAAAAAGTCAAAGTCAAAAAAGTCAAAAAAGTCAAAATTCAAAAAAGTCAAAAGTCAAAAGTCAAAAGTCAAAAGTCTAAAGTCAAAAAAGTAAAAAAAGTCAAAAAAGTCAAAAAAGTCAAAAGTCAAAAGTCAAAAAGGTCAAAATTCAAAAAAGTCAAAAGTCAAAAGTCAAAAGTCAAAAAAGTCAAAAGTCAAAAAAGTCAAAAAAGCCAAAAAAGTCAAAGTCAAAATTCAAAAAAGTCAAAAAAGTCAAAAGTCAAAAGTCAAGTCAAAAAAGTAAAAAAAGTCAAGTCAAAAAAGTCAAAAAAGTCAATAAAGTGAAAAAAGTAAGAAAAGTCAAAGTCAAAAAAGTCAAAAAAGTCAAAAAAGTCAAAAAAGTCAAAAGTCAACAGTCAAGTCAAAAACGTCAAAAAAAGTCAAAAAAGTCTAAAGTCTAAAGTCAAAAAAGGCAAAAAAGTCAAAAGTCAAAATTTGTGGAGTGGAGTGGAGTGGAGTGGAATAGTAAAACCTACAATTATCATCTTCCCGAAATTTTACATTCGTCTCATTATCTTGAAAACAAAATTTTTGAAGGTTTCACTTCTAAGTTCTAAAATGTGTGAATGGCACACATTTTAATTTTTTTGTTTTTATTATTTTTTACGTATCTTTAGGTATTTTATTTTAAATTATTCTTATACTTTTTATCATTCTCAACATACTTGTAAAATATCTTATCCAAAGGGTTTTGTTTCGTATTGTATTTTCGCATAATTCGCATTAAAAAGAAAGAAAAATTGGTTTCAACGTATATAATTTTCTTGTTCGCGTAGACGTATCGTATTTGACAATTGATTATTTAAAAAAACAGAGTTCTTAAACAATTTATGACGGACACAAAATTCATGCCAGTATGTTGCGGCGTTAACATGCCCCCGGCCTTGGAAGCTGTAGCTTTCAATGGTCAAACGGAGGACGGTACATGTCCTTGACGACTAGAGTGCCAATTTGCAGGTTGTAGTTGTTGGATTTCCACTTCAATCTGGTCTGCAGCTCTGATACGTATTCGATTGACAAGAAATCCTCCAAAGAATCCTCCAGGAATCCTCCAAAATTCTTGACGTATTTGTTCGATTTGCTGGTAAAGCGTTAAACTGTGCATGGGTATCTCCGCCAGGTCTTCGCAAACCGGTGCAGTCAATGGTCGACCAACCAGGAAATGACCAGCGGTAAGAGGTGATAGGTTGTTAGGATCGGAAGAAATAGACGTCAAAGGTCGAGAGTTTAGGACGGCCTCAACCTGTGCTAGTACCGTGCTAAATTCTTTGAAAGTTAAATGCGCATTACCTACCACTCGCCGGAGTTGGCACTTACAACTCTTCACTCCAGCTTCCCGCAATCCGCCAAAATGAGCTGCGTATGGCGGTATGATCTTGAATTGAATGCCTTGGCTAGTCGCGTAATTTACTATATCTTGTGAACAATTAGATAGAAATTTTGAAAATTCGTTCATGAGTCCAACAAAACATTTACCATTGTCTGAGAATATTTCAGAAGGCTTTGAACGGCGAGAACTGAATCGCTTTAGTGCTAATAGATAAGCGTCAGTAGTGAGATCGCTGACTAGCTCTAGATGTATAGCGTGAGTAGCGAAGCAGACAAATAAACAAATATAATTGTAAATGAATTGAAATAATAAAATTGTAAAATAATGTTTATTTGAAATTAAAATTGGATATTACAAATTGGTTCCAAACGCTAGCTACGTCGCTTAGAACGGGTTGACCCCACTCAAGCTTCAAGATCCATAATTTTTGAAGAAGGATTTTACCTAACATTATAGTCGGACTGAGTAAGCCAAGTGGATCGAATATTTGAGACACACTGGATAAAATGAAACGCTTCGTTATTTGTACTTCATTATTCATATTATTAAAAGTAGTATGATACAATAATTCATCACTAGTGTTGTTCCACCCTAAGCCTAGTGTACGACAGTTAGTGTGCTCACCTAATGACAGATTATCTTTTTGTATAGTTATCGAGTTCGCATTACTACATTGAACAGTATTCGCGTCAAAGGTATAAAATTAATTGTAAGTCGCGTTGCTTATTGTCGATTAAGCATTGCCTATACGCTTTTTCGATATCGGCGCAAGCTACGAATCTATGCTGCCGGAATCTAAGAATAATAGACATCAAATCACCTTGAATAGCTATATATAATATAGAATAGCGGACCGACTAATTGCAGATCGTTTAATGAAATGTTTGTACTAGACTTTTGGCTAGCATTGAAAACTACGCGTAACTTAGTAGTGCTACTATGCTCGCGGAAGACGCCGTGATGCGGCAAGAAATAATACGGCTTTCCATACGACTCGACCTTAGTCATAATGTCCTAATGAAACGTATTCGTGAATGAAATCTGTATACATCTTTTTATAAATGGGTGATTGTTGTAATCGCTTTTCTAAGGCAAGAAACCGACGCTCTGCGATAGAATATGTATCGCCCAAGAGATCTGGAGATTGTTTAAAAGGAATTTGAACAATAAATCTAACATAATTTGAACGATTAAAATTATTAATGAAATTATTTTCGCATACAATCTCTTCGTCGCTCATGAGATTGCTCTTTGGCAATTCCTCGAGTTCCCAAAACATTTTCAATTGTGTATCAATGGATTGAGTAAAATTACAGTTAATAGAATTGTCGTTTCTTACATTGTTCGTATAAATAGGCCCGGATATAATCCAACCTAAATTAGTATTTTGTAAGAAGGGACCATTTCTTAATCGCATTTTCCCTTCAGCTAATAAGTCCCAAAACTTATCTGCGCCTATCAATAAGTCGATTTGTTTACGTTCATAAAAAGTAGGATCGGCTAGTTGTATGTTGTTAGGTATTTGTAATTGTTTTGTCTGTATTGCAGTGGGTGGCAAGGATGACGTTATCTCATGCAGCACCACGCATTGGAAACGCATAGAGAAAGGGCTGGATCGCGCTTTGATATTAACTTCACATGTATGTGACGAGTTTGTAATCGAATTTCCAACACTTTTTATTTGTAGAGAGGACTGTGTCACTGGTAAATCGAGTAGATCGCATAAACGTTTTGTAATGAAACTTCGTTCGCTGCCACAATCGAGTAATGCGCGCGCTACGTGAAATTTATTATCCCGACCGGCTATTTCTACAAGTGCAGTCGACAACAACACACGTACACTAGAAGATGCGATTTGTTTATCATTGTCTAAGTGTGAAGTATGCGTGTAAGTACTATGAGCGATGCACCCGTCATTCGAGGAGTTGCGAATGTTAGAAACTTCGTTATCTGGGATCGAGACAAACGCGCCCGTAGTAGTGGTCAGCTGATCGTCGTGTATTAATGTGTTATGTCTTTGATTGCATTTACGACAGGAACTGAATTTGCAATTTTGTAACGTATGCCCTGTACGTAAACAATTATGACATAGATTTTTGTCTTGAATGAGTTTTAACTTATCTTGTAAAGTTAAGTTTAGAAATGTTTGGCAAGTGTATATAGGATGCATACAATTGCACACCAAACATGCGCGTTGATATCTATGTTGTGATTGTGAATAATTATGAATGTTTGTAGCTGGTGACACATGGCAGTGAACGTTTGAATTGGGTGCTTGTTTGAATGTCTTGTGAATGTTGCCGTGTGTAACCATTAACGTTTCTAACATGTCAGCCCTATCTTTGAGAAACTTAACAAGATGATCTACCTTTACTACCGGTGTCGCATCCTGGGAATCGCCACTGCACATAGCTATCGGTATGGAGCCCCTAAACTGTTCCCACTCGCGTTCCGTGGTGCTGTCCAGTTTAGAAACGACCATATAAATAATGAGTGTGTCCCATGAATCGACCGGTTCGTTAAGTAGCTTTAATGCACGCATATTTTTTAAAAGAGTATCGATAAGTTTCCGAATATGTGATGGTGACTCTTTCACAAGATTTTGAATAGAAAAGAGAGCTTTGACATGGTTATGAACCAACAACCTGGTATTATTATACCTATTACATATTAACTCCCAAGCAACCGTGTAATTATTTGATGAAAATTCTAATGAGTCGATAACTAGTGCTGCTACACTTTTCAACGAAGACTTCAAATAGTGAAATTTCTGAATTGGTGAAATATCTTTATTATTGTGAACTAGAGAAATAAATGTATCCCTATACTCCAGCCAGTGCTCATATGACCCATCAAATGTAGGCATAGCTATGGTTGGTAATTTTACAGCGTGTAAATTGGTATTCGTGCTTGAAGCTATCTCACCAGACGAAAGCATACTCTTAGCTTGAGCAATGATAGAATAATATGAACTTTCAAAGCCTTCTCGTAATTCCAGCTGATGGAAAAGGTCATTGTTGTCCACCGATAATTCTATTTCACTTTGAATCGCATTAAATTCGTTAAAAAATATAGAAGCTCCTTCAATACGCAATTTTAATTCTGCTCGTTTATTTGGATTCGATAATAGAAGTTGCGCATCTAAATTATTAACGTATTTGGTAAAATACGTTAATCGACCTCTGATTACACCCCGTTTTTTATTCAAATCGGTTAAAAACTCGTCGTTTTTATTTGAACTATGAGGAGATTTTTCTGGAATTATTGATTTGCTCGTGCTCATTTTGATGGATAACGGAAAGACGCGGAGTAAATAAAATTGTACTTACGATTGCACGTATCCAAACCTCGACTAGTAGAAGGTAATGCACGGAATCCACAAAATGGCGGCAATCAAAATCGTAAATTGTACTGAAATTACGAAAAACATGGTATTAACACAGGTAAGTAGCTGGGAACGGGATGGAAACTGGTTGATGTCTCACCGATTTGCACTGTTTGAATCGATGATAGCTCCATCCATGCATGTAATTCGTTTTCGGTATAACGTAGCGGCGATTATGATTTTCTCGTAGAACGTATGTAGAACGTAGTAGAATATTCGTATTGTTCGCATCGAATATGTATTGTTATTGTTCGCTTCAAATTGTTTGATTTTCGTAAATATTCGGCTTCTGAAGGACCAGCTTATGTTTCGTATTGTATTTTCGCATAATTCGCATTAAAAAGAAAGAAAAATTGGTTTCAACGTATATAATTTTCTTGTTCGCGTAGACGTATCGTATTTGACAATTGATTATTTAAAAAAACAGAGTTCTTAAACAATTTATGACGGACACAAAATTCATGCCAGTATGTTGCGGCGTTAACAGGTTTGAAGATTTTTGTACGGAACCTGGCATACCTACAAGTCCGCCATTTTGAAAAAAAAGCTCGTTTCGATTTTGAAGTTGGTTACTTTTTGTTAGTATTTAGATGATATTAGTCAATTTTGTATGTAAGTACCTACTTATTTGTAGGTGAACCGATTTTGATGATTCTTTTTTTGATAGAAAGCTGGTGCGTATCATGTGGTTCCACATAAATTTGAGGGAGATTTGACAAGTAGTTTTCGAGTTATTTTGAAGTTGGTTATTTTTTGTTAGTATTTAGATGATATTAGTCAATTTTGTATGTAAGTACCTACTTATTTGTTATCCACTCACCTTTAGTCTCCACTGGACAGTTTCGTTTCATAAAATTTCAAGTCAGTCTGCACTCACCTCTAGTCTCCACTGGACAGTTTCGTTTCATAAAATTTCAAGTCAGTCTCCACTCACCTCTAGTCTCCACTGGACAGTTTCGTATCATAAAATTTCAAGTCAGTCTCCACTCACCTCTAGTCTCCACTGGACAGTTTCGTATCATAAAATTTCAAGTCAGTCTCCACTCACCTCTAGTCTCCACTGGCCAGTTTCGTATCATAAAATTTCAAGTCAGTCTCCACTCACCTCTAGTCTCCACTGGACAGTTTCGTATCATAAAATTTCAAGTCAGTCTCCACTCACCTCTAGTCTCCACTGGACAGTTTCGTATCATAAAATTTCAAGTCAGTCTCCACTCACCTCTAGTCTCCATTGGACAGTTTCGTATCATAAAATTTCAAGTCAGTCTCCACTCACCTCTAGTCTCCACTGGATAAGCTAAAATTATCATTACTCTTATTTTATTACACCTAAAATTCCAATGAATAAATCAAAATAAAGTATACTTACACCCCAACTCAGAGCAGTTACTAATAATAATAATAATAATAATAATAATAAAACCCTTCCACACTCATACCCCCGCAGTAGGTTACAAGTATTTACCTGTGTCGCGGGTGGCATGTACTACACATATAACACATCACAATAACAGCCATGACACGAGTACAAATATTTATCTGTCACATAAATATTTGCCCCGGCCGGAAATCGAACCCGAAACCCCTCGCTTCGCAGTTCGCAGGCAGGTCCACTACCAACTAGGCTATGTAGGATCTACAGCTACGCACGGGGTCATTAACCTCACAGCCGCGCGCGGCCGGCTCACGGCGTGGCGGTCGAGTTTACACTCAGGGGAGCGGGGTAAAGGGCAGTGAACAAAATGCCTACAACGGTCGAATACGCTCGCCTTAACCGACGAAAAAAAAGGAAGAGGTTCTCAATTCGAAACGTACCTATATATATTTTTTTATGTATGATCACGCAGTAATCGGCACAGGATTGTCCGATTTGATGAATCTTTTTTATTGGATGGGGTATGTCTTGAAGTTGATCCCATTTTTTTTTAATTTTATTTCTACCCTAAAGGTCCCAAAATAGGGGATGATTGATTGTTCACCACCGGAATTTTTACCCGTTACTTCAATAACTTTGTACTGGATGATCCGATTTCGATGATTCTTTTTTCATTGGATAGTGTATAAGAAGTTATTTTCATTAAAATTTAGAAACAAAATTTTACCCCTAAAGGTAAGAAAATAGGGGATGATTGATACTACACCTACTACATTTTTACCTGGTAACTGAATCTACTACCCATAACTTATTATTAATTTTTATGGTGCAGCAACTAAAAATTATTAAATAATTACTTTTTAACAAAAAATTTAACCAACGAAAAAAAACTGAAAAGCGAAAAATATACCATTTAGTATTATAATTTAAGATCCTAAATTAACAGTAAATAAATAATTTTGATGAGGCGGAGCCAAACAGATGAAAAAACAAACGGTGAAAAGATGTGCGCCACGCTACTGCTGCTGCCGTGTGCATCGCATGCCGCTGCCCTCATTTTACGCTTTATGTAAATAATTTTGCATTTTCGTTTGGCGCCGTCTCATAATTATTTATTTACCGTTAATTTTATTTAGAACCTTAAATTATAATAGGTACTAAATGGTTTATTTTATTTTTCGCTTTTCAGTTTTTTTTCGTTGGTTAAATTTTTGTTAAATAGTAATTATTTATCTTATTTTGTTCGTTTGTTCGTTCATCTATGGATGAAATCTTGCAAGCTGAATTAGAAATAGTTCCTCTCCTCCTACGGAGTTGAAATTTTGCGTATTGCTGTAGTTCCGATGACAATGCATTTTGTTTGATAATGTTGACCTACATACAGACATGAAATTTTTGAAGACATAACAAAAAGACATGAAGTTTTAATAAAAGCTTGTTTTAAAAATATTTATAAATTATTTATTTCACTGTGCTTAGCATTATAACTAGAGACCGACCGAAGGTTCGGTTTCGGTTTCGGCCAGTTTCGGCCAAAAAATCTAGTTTCGGTTTCGGTTTCGGTTTTGGAAAAATTTGGCCGAAACTTTCGGCCAAACCGAAACTCTGTGTTCGTGAATTTTCGTGTGTCGTTCGGTTAAGTTCGTGTCTAACCCGTGGGCGCTGACTTTCCAAGTGAAGTCATTGATTTAACATGTTTATTATTTGTTCATTAATCTGAAGAGCGTTTGACAGGGTGCTTTGGCGCTTGATTTTAGCCGTTTTTCGCTCGATATTAATAACGGCAACAGGTAGAAAAAAGGTCATAATATAGTGTCTAATGCTGTATAGATAATGATTTGGAATTCATATCCAAACATGGTAATGAAATTGTAACTGGAAGATATTTAAGTAAAACTTTTACTAGGGGTATTAATTAGATGTAATAGATTATATAAAACGTAGTTTTCGTCTATTTGTTCCGACTACTCTTAGGAACGACATAACAGATTTACCTGCGGTTTCCACTCCCATAAAACTTCCAATACATACGTATTGTAGTGAGCTTTGGTTAACATTTAGTGGTTGGTTTATTTCAAACGGTTTACAAATAAATAAATTACGTTATGTCAATTTCACCCATACTTACATTTATTGAGTGAGGGCTTACCGAAAGATTTACGGAAGCAAAGCGAGGACATTCAGTAGTAGTATTTTTGAAGTCTAAATCCCAAATTATCCATTACAATGAAACGGTAACTGATCGATATGTCTGTACATGGAAGATATTTGAGAAAATCTATCACGAGCGGTATTTGTCAACGCAAAAGAGACCATAGCAATTATTTTTAGAATTTTCGTCTGTTTGTGTGTATGTGCGTTTGTTCAAGGTAGTTTCTAAATCGGCTAAATCGATTTGCATGCGGTTTTCACTGACGTATTTAGTAAAATGGGGCTAAGATTTAAATGATCTTAAATTAAAATTTAAAAAAACCCCGACAGTTTGATATACACTAAACATAGCTAAGAACACACTCGATTAAGTCACCTTCATGCAAAAAAAAAACTAGATCAAAATCGGTTCCTAAGTTTGGGAGCTACGATGCCACAGACAGATATAAAGATACACAGATACACAGACACGTCAAACTTATAAAACCCCTCTTTTTTCGTCAGGGGTTAAAAACAGCGTTCATCCATAAGTACCTACATTTTTTCGAATTTTGTCGTTTACGTTTCGATAAGTACGTTTAGATAGATAAGTTTACCGAAATGAAGGCAGTTAATACACATAAAAATGTACAAATAAAAATGTGTAAAAAACACGCTAGATTTCAGTACCTATACAGGGTGTCCCGTAAGTAGTGGGTCAACGTTAGGGGACAGATAGCTTGAGGGTTGACCTACCTAACGTCAAAAAATGACCTTTGTAAAATTTAAAAAATTCGGCTCCTTTAACCTACTTTTTTCTGTTGAGTCCACAAATGAGCAGCTCAAAAAATACCCTAATGAGGTAGCCAAACGAGCGTAAATCGTAAAATCGCGTAAAATACAAATTTCAAAGAATTGAATTAATAATAATAATAATAACGTTTATTGACCATAAATAAGAGTACATTTCAAACGAAGAGCCCTGACTCCCAGAAAAGCGTGAGCTGTGGCCTGGGAGACAGTTCCTTCCCAATTCTTTTGTTACAATTACAATCTTAAATGTAGGGTTACTAATAGCTTTTAAATTAAGTTATGAAAGAAGAAAAAAAAAATCATTTCACGTGACTCACAGCACCAAAAATACGCTTTTTGGCCTCACCCTAAGTTTCGGTTTCGGTTTCGGTTTCGGCCGAAACTAGACCTAAGGCCGAAGGTTCGGTTTCGGTTTCGGTTTCGGCTGAAAAACCAGTTTCGGTCGGACTCTAATTATAACATGTCTGACATATTTTGTTTTTAATTTTATTGAACTTCAGTAGGATAAATGTACCTAAGATTAAAATAAGATATTAAGTATATTGTATATATAATTATAACCTACGACTTACGAGTAGGTAGGTATGTATTCTACTTTAAAATATTTTTTATTCGTACTCAGAGTTGGTTCAGATGTAGAGATAAACTCTGAAGCGGATGATACCACCACCATCACAACGGAGAGTTGTACCGAAGATACCTTCAGAGACGAATTTGTAGAATCCTCTATGGAACAACGTAAGTTATAAAAATAAGTAAAAGTATTAAAGATACATATAATTAATTCGGGCAACATAGAAATTTATTGAGACTTAGCAGAATGGCTAGCGACCATAATATTTATATTACTTCCTACGACTTACGAGTATCTAAGGTTTTTCATATAGCCGAAGTAACTATGAATATAATATAGTTGATCAGATTTACTTTTGTCATTACATAGGTAGTTTTATTTTTATTTCACAATCAGTCCTTCATCACAATAAATCATTATATCAATATAATGAACATTTTTGATAAGCATTTTAATAATACTGTTATCACAGATTTTGCTTCTTTATTTTTTTTAGATTGCCTACGCATTTCCCTTCTTTAGTTATAATAATTTATTATATCAGTTTTAATTTTCTATGTACTAAAATATAATAGACTCATACAGGAACGAATTTATTGAAGATAGTCAATAATATTATTAAAATTAAAATTAGGCGTAGCTAGTAGTTTAAAATTCCGCAACAGCAAGTTCTTATAATTCAAAACTAACGAAGTGTTAATTTGTAGTACACATCTAATAATGCTAGGTATATTCTTACGAAAATCTCTATTTATAGTCGAAAAGGCGGATGGAAATGCAACAGGAATTAATTTGTTGACACTTCACGTGATGGCGATATGGCTTAAATTGTCGCTGGTTTGGATCCGATCATGGGGTCTCATATTATTGCAAATCTTGGTACCGATTGCGTTATTGGTGACTACCCTAGGAGTGTTGGAGTATTTGATAAGCACTGCTCCGAGAGTTGTATCCAGACCACTCACGCTTGCTCAAGGGTAAGCATCGTTTTATTGTTGCATTGCATTGCTCGTACTTATTTTCTGTGTAACACTTTTATGTCATAAATATATCCACTGTATCCATGTAACACTTTAATATCCACTTGTCGCGCTGCTGTAGACACTGATCTCCCAGGAGGAGGGGTAAAGGGTGGGCCGAAAATGGGTTGAAGCCCACTACACAAATACACCATTATATTTCTTGCTTATTATTTTCTATTATGGAGATTTCCTCTAGTTGTTTCTCTTTATCTAAACAAGTAATAAGTAATTTATGCTCACAATTTGAAAAAATCTCAGCTTTGTACTCAATCGGCTAAACTATCTCTGCTTAGAAAATATCATTGCATTGTAATGCCATAATATTCTACCCGCCTTAATTTTTTTTTCAATATATCGATATTATTTACAAGGAATTCTAGTTTACCAAGGTTCAGTACATTACAGATTACACAGATATAATAAGTTGGTAGTGTTATCTTTCTAAGCCATGTTCATTGAAATTGGTGTGGCAGTGATACATTTCGGTTACCTAATAGTTGGAATATAAACCTAATAAACTTTTGTTGTCATTGGTGGTCAAAGAATCACTACACACATATTTCGAGATGCATCTTTATGTGGTAGATAAGTACTCGTATTAAATTCTTTTTCTTTTTCTGTGGTTGTGACTAACTGATTTGTTTTTAGTTTTGTCAAAACTGAGACTCTATTCCATTTTAACGGCACAAACGAAACATCGCTTGGGGCGAGTGGGAGAGTTGGATACGAGCGGTTTTTCAACGACACTGACGACGACTCCATGCTGCTCACAAATACACTTGATAATCCAGTTGATCAGTATTATTTACAAAGAGTAAGTTTACTTCCTCTTAAATGTTCGCGAGATAAAATTATTGTATTAATACAAAAGTTAAAGATTTTATCGACATAATCTTAGATAAAAATATAAAAGTGTGTAAGTATATAGGTATGAATATTAACTGCACATTAGATTATGCTTGCAAACATATGTTCACACCATGCTTAGAAATTCCTGTAAGTACTTATTGCGTAGCAGGTGACAATGCTTGCCCTATTTTTACAAGGTTTCCCTCCATACTTCAAACGCCATACCTACACTTCTTTGTTAGTCCTAATGACGAATGAAGTGTTCCTACCTTGTTATCTAATACATAAGTAGGTACGTAAAAATGTGAAGCGCTCATAACCCGGCGGCTTGTGTCGATTCTAAAGCCCAATATACCCCGTTATTACCCCGTCTTTTCAAAACTATTTGCCCACAGTAAAACGGGACTGCCATAATCTTTGGAAGGAATACTTTGATGAGAGATCCAAACAAAAAGGTATATGGTACCGCACGATCCAGCCTCATCCAGCCAAGTACCCTTGGATAGATAATAAGGTGCTAAGTACACGTGAGACCATAATGGCTCTTCGACTCAGATCAGGACACATTCCATGCAATTATTTCTATCATATGATGCGTAAGATCTCCTCTCCAAATTGTTTGACGTGTAATACTGTAGAAAATATTTATCATATTTTGGTGGAATGTGCTCAGAATTCTGAAGCGAGACAAAGACTGCAGTTAAATTTATGTCAAGTTGGTCAGTGCAACGTTATTCTAGCAGATCCCTTGTCGGATGGTGCTAGAAAATTATATAAATTCGTAATAGATAGATAGAAATAATATTATAAGATAATAGTTAAGAATTTCTTGTTGTTGTAACCAGGGCGTCATAATCGCTTTAGCGACAAAGCCCTTTAAAATTGAATAAAAAAAAAAAAAAAAAAAAAAAAAAAGCCCAATGCATACGTAACAGGCTTTTTCCCGTACGGGCCACGTTCCCACGTTCTTCACGATGCACTATCGTATACCTACATTTTCTATGAAACGATGTTTCCAAAACTTCACGTCTCGTCCCGTACGGGAAAAAACCCCGTTACGTATGCATTGGGCTTTAGTGATCGAGAGAGCAGGAGGGAGCAGCGTGGTTGAGTATGCTCTAGGTGTCCTCAAGGGGAGATACTCCGACTCGTATTTATTAATGGATTGAAGCTAACTAAATGTGCAATCGTCACAATATTGAAATCGTCAAAGAATCAATCAATCAAAAATTAATCATCTTTTTGACCTTTCATCAAAGACAGAAGACCCGATAAATTTGGGGCTGCTCAGGAATCGCTTACTGATCGGAGCGACACTGGACGACGCAGCGGCTACGGCTTGGTTCAGCAACTTCGGTTACCATGACGTGGCTATCTCACTCGCTACGCTGCACTCAGCGCTGGTAAAAGGGACGGATGCTGAAGCGAATATTTATGTTTTTAATCATCCATTGGAAGCGACATATTATGACCAGGTACCTACGTCTTATATCTACTTGTTTTGTTGTTAAAACAACTTAATTCAACGTAAATGTAATTAAAGAGTATAATACACAAAATACGCGAGTAGCGTTGCTGTCCGTACTAAATGAGGTGCGGTACGAGGAGCGGGACGGGAGGCAAGGGCAAAGGGCTTCCAACATTTTTGTATGGAACCTGGCATGCCTACAAGTCCGCCATTTTGAAAAAACCTCGATTCGGCGGCCAGTGATGAAACATAAGTCAATCGATAGAATAGAATATATTATCTTCCTAACTGCGGTCTATTTATTTGCTGTTTATAATTGGCTCAAATGTCGTTCTGAACGGTTCTTGTTTAGAATTCGCATTTCCTGAAGCCTTTTAAGTTTTATAGTATTTTTTATTAGTTAACTGAAAGTGTAGTATTTTATGCCATTTTTCTTATTTTCCAGAGTGATATTCAAATTTTGCTATCACTGCTGGCGATGCAAATATCCAGCGGCATTGGTAGCAGCATGAGCATCGTCAGTGGTGTGTTCATCATGTTCTACATCAAGGTAAGCCACTAGATCAATGTTCTTCTGTAATCCATGATCGTCCTACGCCAGTTTCTATGGCCTATCCATGATAATCTCCTTTTTGTATTTTTATATAGACTTACATAACTTTGCTACACGATATGCCTTCAATCTTTACAGCTAAAGATAATTTTCAAATTTACAAATGTTTTCTAAACAGTCACTATACAATGATCTCATATGAAGTATTGGGTAAGCTATAAAAACTTGCCGTTGGTAATGTCCATAATGTATCGAACAGGAACGTGTGTCTCGTGCGAAGCTACTGCAGAAAGCCTCTGGAGTGCAGCCCATTGTGATGTGGGGCGCCGCTTGGATCTTTGACTGGCTGTGGAACAACATCATCTGCGTCACCCTCGTCATATCCTGCGCCGCCTTCCAAGTCATCGGCCTTTCAACCGTCGAGGAACTTGGTTAATATTTGTTGCGATTGTTCAAGGATCAATCCCTACTGACGTACCTACCTATATAGTAGATGTTAAGTCGACTTATAGTCACTAGAATTGAAGTTATTGACCTCTGTCTAACAACATGAAAACTATAAAGTAAAGGTTCTACCTACCAGTATGCAGGGTTAAAAATTAAAATATGTCATTGTGAAACTTTATTTTAGTCACATCCAATAGTAAGGACCTGGTAAAAAGAGTTGTAGAGGCTTCGATACAAGGATGGCCAAAGCTTCATTTTCTTTTTCTTCAGGGATGGAAAAACCCTCACAAATATTGCAGAAAATGATGATCTGTCGCTTTCCTTCGAAACTGTTGCAGTTAAGACTGAGCCTAACTTGTGCTGTACTGTTGGGAATCTCCCTAATGTCAAAATATATGTTTTTTTTTATTCACAGGGCGAATGTACTTGTGTTTAATGATTTACGGTGCCGCGATGTTGCCTCTCAACTACATCTGCTCCCATATCTTCAGCAGTCCTGCACTCGGCTTTGTCATCATGTTCTTCATTAATCTTTTATTCGGTAAGTTGATTTCATATTACATATTTAGCCTAAGTCCTTAATTTTACAACAGTACGAGTACTTGATTCATACCAGCGTATACTGCTCGCTTGGAATAATCGATGACGCAAAAGCTATTTATGATAAGAAAAATATATAATGATAATTTTATGTTATCGACTCGCTGGCTTTTTGTTATATTTTGAAGTGAAAAATATTGCCCGTGGAAATTATAAATCAAATCTGCTGAAATTAAAAATGACTGGGATCCTTAAAAAATTAACACGCATCGTTAAGGACACGAGAATTATGTAAGAGCTCACAGGATATAGACTGAAACTCCATGAAGGTTAACCAACAAACCTTGGTTAGTAGCACCTCCTGGTACTAGCCCAACTGTAGGACACATGCGATTTTCCCCTCTAATAGGCTTGAAACAGACCAATCGCTAATAACGCATTGCGTCAATATGTGGCAAGTAGGTATGTTTATCTTGTGATAAAATTCAGAGGCGAATGCTTTCTGGTCGATCTATAATCATGGTTACATAATCAATAAATCAGATAATATCTTATACACTTAAATAGATATACCTACACTTGCTACGACTTCTTCACCAGCTCTAGATTTTTTACGTTAAAATGGTAAAACTTAATTGAAAAATGTAATGATAAGCCTAGCAGCAGTGGGACAGTTATGGGTTGCGTTGCGATGATGATAATTATGTTAATGATGATTCCCATAATAACGTTTTAATTTGTTGAATGTTAGGAATGATGGGATCACAGATAGTGGAGGCACTATCATCGCCGTTCTTGAACACCCAAAACGTTGCTGATATAATGGACGCTGTTCTGCAGTTCTTCCCACTTTATGGACTTATTACATCAGTCAGGTTCGTAAACTTTTAATTAATTGCTACAACTTTTCGAAAATCGTACGATTGGATTGGCCCAAGATGTCGTCTGGTCAAAAACGTTTGTCATAAGAGAATGAATTATTAAAAGAACGAACGCAAAAGCATAAAACTAATAGCCAATAATAGTGACTTTTAAGAAATTAAGAAATTTTTGAAATTAAGTAGTAGTGCTACTTAATAGTGTATACCACGGACCTGAAAAAAAGACCTGGTTTGTTTTGTTAATAACTTTAGGAAAAATAAAAGAAATCAGTGATTAAATGATAAGTTTACTTGTGAAAGGTGATCCCTTTATGTTTTTTAACTGAACTACTATTGTTCTTGCAACTTTTAACAGCACACAAAGGCATTTTTAATATTCTTTATCAACTCCCGTTGTCCGGTATGACTCGAGTGCGGTCCGGCGACGGAATGACGACCGATTGTGTCAATGTGTGGGTGCATGGGCGTAGCCAGGTTTTAGTTTCGGGGGGGGGGGGGGTTCAAGTTTCGGGGCGGCGGGGGGTGGGGGGGGGGGGGGGGCTTCAAGAAAATACAACGACTAAAAGTACTAGGGTTATTGTGTATATGTTACCGGATATCTGTAAAATTCAGCAGTCTATACAATACCTAGGCAATCTATAGAATATCTAAAACGTTCAGGTAACGCTTTGAATATTATTTATTTCATACTTCACCCAGGCATTCTATACTATACTCCATGCGTAGTTGGTAATGTGTGTAAAAGACAAAAACAAGCAAGTGGGAGAGGGGTGAGACGGCGTCTTTTCCTTCTATACAACGCTAGAACGCAGCGATAGCAAACTGCTTGCGTATATATTGTAAGGCTGTTTTTAAATTTATTGTTACAATGCATACACGAATTTTGCGTATTGATCGTGTATATTTTGTATCCTTCTTCGTTCCAAACTATACTACACTTCGGGATCTCTGCCTTTTCACCGAATATTGTTTGGCAGATTATCACTTGCCAACTAACGTTTCGCAGAATTTTATTTCGCTGAATAATCATTTGCCAACTTATCACATAATTTTGTTTTATTTCCCAATCTAACAGTTGCCAACTGTACGTTTGGTCTGCCTTTTATAATGACACTTTTCAAAAGGCCAACTCATTCATTTAGTTGTATATTGTTTACCAAATGATGTATAAAGTAAAGTAAAATTAAAAATCATTATATGTACAAAGTTTCATTATATGCACTTTTAGGGAGAATTTAGGGGTTTTTGATACACAAACAGGCTTCCAAACGTCTTCGGCACTGCGGGAAGTGCAGCCCCTCCGCCCTTGCGTAACAAACTGCAGGCACTCCATGCTCGCCTACGCAGCTTCGGCTTTTTGGTCGCCTGCGGCGACCAGCCTCAGCCGCTTCGGCTCACATGGTGCCTGCAGTTTGTTACAGCGGGCGGGGGCTGCTATCCCTCCGCGCCTTCGGGGTTCACATTCACTCTAGGGGTAGGGCAGACTAGTACCACGTGGGGTCGGGGTTGACTAAGTCGGTTCTGTCACCAATTTTGAAAAATTACCGCCCTCCACTCCCCCTGTCACGGAGGTTCCGATACACACACGATTAGTCCGTATGCGTAATGGCGCTGTACATTATGGAATAAGATATACTTCTACGTCTTCTACGAAGTATACGCGATATTTGCGTAGGTACTGCTCATGTATGGATTGGAAGAACTTAGTAAAAAAGTTAGTTCCAACCTATACGTGGTTAGTTTCATATCCCTGCGTTCTGGCCTTGTACAAAATGGCAAAACGCGGCGAGACGTGAGGGCAGGCAGTAAAAGTTTACTTGCCACAAAGGGTTTTGGCTGCCAAACCCAAACTTTGGCATTCTTACATTTAAGCAAGCTTCCAGCTCCGACATATCCTCTGGCCTTATTGGCTAGGTTTGGGATTTCTTCTTGATACATAGAAATGACTCGCTCATGCCTGTTATCTATGGGTACGCAGACGATAGCAGAGTGGTGGTGGAACGTATAAATCTCACAATTTGGGCTGTATCCGAGTGGGGCACGGCCAATCTTGTAGAATTCTAAGACTAAGATGTTTCTCTTACTTCCCAAAGGTTGACTGGTAGAGAATGCTTTTAGCATTAAGTCCGCCTTTTACCTCTTACATTGTTGTAAGGTTCAAAAGTTTAAATAAATAAAAAAGATACGTGTAGGTATATTTACCTCACGTACCAGGAGCCCGCTCACCCGAGCCCTACTTTTCATAACGTACATTAAGAATATACCGATCGCGTTCAGTTGTTACGAGTTAAGGTAAAAACCCCAACTTTTGGCGGTGCATTGAACCAAACGCTTAAGCTGTTGCAACGATACGTGGAATTCTTGCAAAGTTGCGCAAACACTACACCCACCCGCCAATGACGTGAAGAGAGTCAAAATTCAAAATATTTTTTTCATATAGGTATCACTGGCACGTTTTGTAATTTACCAGGTTTTCGGAAAGGTGCTTTGTCATGGAGGAGAAGAAAAGCCGTCGAGAAACTTCTTAGCAAATCTTTTAAAAATAAAAATACATTGGTATATATTTTATTAAAAAAAAATATCACTAACTTAAACGGAACTGGTTGTAGAGTTGGTCATTTCCATTCGTCTTTGTCATTTAAGTACTTATCTAATCTTCAAGAAAAGAGTGAATCTTATGGCTCTTACACACTATGCCGTCGGCTTAAAAAAGCATAAAAAAGCCACAAGCCTAATATCAGTTCGTTCCTGGCACGAAAAAGGAATATTAAATGTGATTTAATAACTAAAAAGAAGCAATGCTGGTAATTGAAATTTTTCCAAGGGCCTTTATATTTCTCGGGATATAAAGTTTTCTAATATAATATGACATGATGTAATTAATATGCCTACCCAATTACCTACATCGATGCCTGGACAGACAAACAGACATAGTTACAAGTAATAATTTAAAAAAATATTTTTGAGTTCTAACTTGGTGTGTAAGTGCCCCCTATTCGAAATTTTAAAATAATATTAAATGTACAGAAAACAATCCCTTTCAGTTTTATCAATTTAGTGCTCCCTAATCGATACTTTGAAAAATATTCATTTTATTATAATATAGTGAGTTAAACAAACACAACGTGCACATGTATCATCATCACCATGCGTTAAACAAGACTGATGTTGCTATCCGGCACTGAGCCGATTTCTGCGGCACATGCTGCCGGCAAGATATCCGCAAAATATGTCGCCATGGCTTCATACCGCGCGGGATGATGGCGGCATACCTAGTGTGTAGGAGCCATTAGACTGCATCTCCCCTTACCATCAAGTGGGATTTCGGTCAAGCATTAATTTAAAATGTATAAAAATTTCATTTCATTTCATTTCATATATGTAAATTCTTAATTCCAACCTACATCCAAGTTGACTACACATACCCAAATCTATTAATTTTATTCATTGCCGGTGAACCTGCAGGTATTCTGTACAGTAGATGGGAAACGTATACATTACCTAGGTAAAGTATGTAATGGTGAATAATATTAATATCATATAACACATTGCCAAAACGACCCAGGTATTATACACATTACCTAGGGATTGTGCTGAATACCCGCATTATACAGATATCCGGTAACTTAAACATACAATAACCCTAAAGAAAATTGAGACTTTATTTTTCCTCACGACGTATGTAGTGCTATCTATTATTAGTCTATGTAGTCAAATAGTTCAATAACGTGTTTAATAGAAATAAAGCTCCCAAAAATGTGTGCGATAGCTCATTCGATTCGGAATGACGTCTAGAAAAATGTTTTTTAAGGGTTTATTAGCACATAAAAATGTCAGTCCTTAACATTTCGGGGGGGGTTTGAACCCCCGAAACCTCCCCCCCCCCTGGCTACGCCCATGTGTGGGTGTTTACTTGTACGAATAGAGAGTTGGGATTCCGATGGGTGCTTCACTGAATTTGTTCTTGAGATTACGTCCGTCTTTTTTTCAGGTCCGTGGTGTATACATAATAAGTATACATAATAAGTGCTAGTTAGCAACTATTTGTAAAGTAAATAACATATACCTAGACTACATTATCTTACGTATCAGAGTTAAATGTCTGTCTGTACGTAAATATCTTGTACAGGTATACAACATCTAACGATATTAATTTGTCATTAGGTAAGTTCAAAATCCGATTAGATAAGATTTTAACAATATTCACTAGAACGGTTGATAACACGATTGGCGTCACATTGCGGATATCCGTTGTTTTTAATTTTATTTCTTATTAGTTGGAGACTTTATAAGTGAACCTAATCTGTGAGCGCGATTTATGTGGATAAAGCTATTTAAAATAAATAATTTGTGTAGCCCGTAGCCCGCTATGCCTTTGTTTCAGGGAATGCTTTCCTTTCTCTTAGAAAAACGTTAACTGGACCGTCTGGACCTGACACAATTGTTACGAAATTAGTTTTTAAAGACGACTACTAGTATAATTTTATGTTTACCCTTAACATAGCGCACTTCATAGGGCAAGAGCATAGGGAGGATTTCCGATGTGTCAATCACGAAGACCTTTCGTGATTACGGTTGCCAGATGCCAGATGGCTGGGAAATTAAGGATAGTTCCGGAGTTTTACATGTTGTCCCGTAATTATTTACTGATTTTTGCATAGTACCACGTTGAAAATCTTAGTGAGGTGGTAGTTTGTGTATAGTGTTTATTTATTATTTTTTAATTCCAGATCGTTGGTCCAAGTGGGTCTGACGCGAGTGACGTGTCTGGAGGCGTGCGAATTCCTGTCGTCCGCCGACAACATGACCGAGTGCAACATGGAGTTCCTGTGCGAGAACCTCTCGCCGACATGTTGCAGTATGTACTGACTACTGACACTACTGACATTGCTAACACAGAATAGATGCATACACACAGAAGGATAACTTAAGGATAACTTCATATAAGGCAAACTGGCAAATGCGGTCTTTTTTCCATGCAAACGGGTTCCTACTCCTACCAAGACCAGCAGTTACATTGACACTTGGACCATGATCACGGCACGTCTAGCCTGAAAAATCGTGAGGAATTGCTTGCATTTTAAACGTGTAGTGTCCGTGAAGATATAAATTTAAAATCATAAGTTGTGAACGTATTTCAGTTCGGGAGAATCCATACCTGGAGTGGGAGGAGCCGGGAGTTTTACGGTACTTGACGATGATACTGGTTTCGGGTCTCGTGTTCTGGCTCATTTTGATGTTCATCGAATACAGAATCCTGCAAAAGGTCAGTTTTATTTACATTAAAATTTAATTCATTTTATTATTTATAACTTTATAACAATATCAGTGACCTGTTCAAGATGACAGGTCTGACAGGAGATTATTCTTGTTTTGTTGAATTCACCGTATCTAGTAGGTAAATAACACATTGGTATAACATCTTTTACCCCAGCAGTCAGCAAAAAATAGTGGCTGCAAAATATTATAAATTTTGTAATATATCACCAAATAACACGTAATTACATGTTTTATTAGTCGTGATAGTCGCCGCCCTCATTAGATAATACCTACCTGATATCCCTTCTAGACAAAACGTGTGCAGGTAATTACGCGATGTAACAAATTACGTAGACTTGTAAATCTACAGGTAGGTACATAAATAAATTAGAGTTGACGGAAAAACTTTTGTACCTCTGTGAAGTAACTTTTTTTTGACGACCCGTGTGGCGCAATGGTTACCATGCCGGATCGCCGCACCGAGGGTCGTGGGTTCGATTCCCAGCGAGGCGGAAATTTGAATTTTTAAGTTTGAATTTCTGTTCTCGTTCTGGGTGTGAATATCCTTGTCTAGTGTGTTGTCCATGGCACCCACGACACAGGGAATCCTAGCACTGTGGGGCTATACATAAGTGTGAAGCGTTATTTATTTTAATCATATTGAATTACAGTTGAATTTCGGTTGTAAAGCGAGTGTGATTAAACTGCAGGTGTACACGCGCACGCGCCACCCGCCGCCGCTCGATGATAGCACATTGGACGCGGACGTGCGCGCCGAGGCGGTGCACGCGGAGCGCGCGACGGGCGCGGCCGTCAGCCAGCACGCACTCGTCGCGCACCGCCTGACCAAGTACTACGGGAACAATCTGGCTGTGGACCAGCTCTCGTTCAGTAAGTTATGGACGGTTTACAAAGAACGAGGGTGTAGCGATCTTGCCGATGATGTTTTACCGCGGTGGAGCAGATCAAGCGATGTTTTGTAAATAAAGTACAATCGTTATTTACACCATCTTACCGCCTAGCTTCGGTGAAACATTTGATTAGTTCTTTCATCAAGTATCTTGAGTATCTTCACTGTATACTTGGTATCTATCGTTGAAAAACTCAAAAGTATCGTTCCTTGGAGACAAAGTCGAGAAGCAACACTATTCATACTATTACCACTATTTGGCTGACTCCTCGAAGTAGGAATCATCTGACTTTACGTGTTATAATTAGATAATAAACCTCTCTTTCCATATAGCCGTGAACGACGCGGAGTGCTTCGGTCTACTCGGTGTGAACGGGGCTGGAAAAACTTCAACGTTCAAAATGCTAATGGCTGACGAAGCTATTTCTAGTGGAAATGCTTTTGTCAGTGGACATTCCGTGAAGACAAATGTCAACAAAGTGTATGAAAACATAGGTTGGTATATTCCTAATGATCTACTTGGCCTCGATTTAGGAAGACTATAGGGCATGGTTATCTCCTCAATCCTCTTGTGAAGAAGCATAGAGCATAAATTTTTACCCCATGTACTGTCAAGGTAATATCTGAAATTATTGATAAACTAGGTCCTAACACTAGCAGTGGTATTGATTCTATTAGCACACAAATAAAGTGGCTTCCTATTGGTAAAAGAATTTTCAAAATAGTTCAGTAGATCCAGAGATTTTACCCCTACAACGTCATAAACTCACAAACTTTATCTCTTTATATTATTAGTACAGATAATATGCTATAGGTATGCACTAATGTTTGTCGTGTCTCTCATTAATTACTTCGCAGTTCGCACAAAACACTATTGTATTGTGGATAAAAACCGCGCTAATTGTGATAACTTTATTGATATGAAATGATAATAAAACTATGATGTTTTGATGCGAAATAAAGTTATGTAGGTGAATATTTAAATTCGATATGATAATGATATGAGTGTATCCGCGGCGATAACACTAAGCACAGAAAAATAAAAAAAATGTGTGTCACGTATCGGTATAATAGTCAAGTCATGTACCTAATGGTTTACTTCCAAAAATACAACCGAGCAATCATTTAAATATACGTGAGAAAAGGCAGGCAGCAAATTCTTACACTCTTTTGTAAGCATAATACTATTTTTGTCAACCTTAAATGTGACAAACCAATTGATAAGAAACGTCGTTGAAAGTTGTTAGGTTTTCTCAGGAAGTCGATGATTCTAGGATTATGTACCTATTGTAAAACCGATAGATAAACCCGTTACTTGATGCAGTACCTACATTCGTAAAGTTGTAAACATAATTATAGGTATAAGTGTATTTTTTGAGACGAGTCTTATTTGTTAGACTATCTTGGCACTACCTATTTTTAATTTGAATATTAATTTACATTTCTTTTAAAAAATAATTATTACTAAACAGAAATAACTTTTAACATTAAATGATAAAAGGACACTAACGCCCCAACTCAGAGTCACTAATGGTTTCTTAAATCGTTACTTAGTACATAATTTGTATGGTGATTCTATACTATGGAGCGACTAATGTAACCCTTAGTGATTCTGAGTTGGGGCGTAATATTATTTATCTATACAGCCTATCTATAGTCACCCTGTTTACTTCTCGTCTAAAAAACGCACTATAGTCTATACAGCCTATGACCTATCCATTGCAATCATCCTGTAGCTCGAGCACGAATATTTGCGAGAAAGTATTCGTATGGTTAACGTAAGCAATTTGTATGGCATTTTTTCAAAAGCGCCCTTATCGTGCGTAAATGGTACTAAAATGCCATACAAATTTTACAAATTGCTTACGTTAACGCAAATATTCGTGCTCGAGCTACTGTTTGTCTGTTTTTACCTGTTTGTCAATTGTAGGCATCCATTATTGTGTGTGTGTCATGTGTGTAGAGAACAATCATTAATCAGCAACGTCACTTGCGCGCAGGCTACTGTCCGCAGTTCGACGCGGTGTTCGGCGAGCTGACGGGCCGCGAGACGCTGCGGCTGTTCTCGATGCTGCGCGGCGCGCGCGGCCCGCTCGCCGAGTCGCGGAGCGGCGCGCTCGCCTACTCGCTCGGCTTCACGAAACATCTTGACAAGCGAGTGAGTCTATTGAGTGGCTATTGAATGAATTCTCTTGAATGACTCAATCTTATGATGGTAGACCACCCTGGTCTATAAGGCGACGGAAACCCTGAGTGCTGGTAGGTCTTAACAAATGGATTTATAGTATAAATTATCTTTCAGTGAAATCTGCCTGGCTAGCTTCTATCAGCTAAACCCTTCAGCACCCTCATGCTTAAGTCAGTCGGCAACTCCAGGAGTCGTCGTGTTCGGTCTGGGGGCTAGAGAACCTTTCTTTTTCTCTTTTAATTCAGGGCCGGAAACTCATTGGTGATGCTCTTGGTGTTGCTAGTATGAGAACATCAAAGTGACATTGACCACTTAGACACTTACATGTTGCAGCCCTTTTTATTCTTAGAAAGTTACGTCATTACTTGACGCCCCACCACCACCTAATTTAATGCTAACTTAAGTACTAGTTCCAGTACTAACTCACTACCTGTAGGTGGACCAATACTCCGGCGGCAACCGTCGCAAGCTGAGCACAGCACTGGCGCTAGTGGGCGGCGCGCGGCTCGTGTTCGTGGACGAGCCGACGTCGGGCGTGGACGCGGCGGCGCGGCGCCGCGTGTGGCGTGCGCTGGCGGCGGCGCGCCGCGCCAACCGCGCGCTGCTGCTGACGTCACACAGCATGGAGGAGTGCGAGGCGCTGTGCACGCGGCTCACCATCATGGTCAATGGACGGTTCCAGTGCTTGGGCACGCCACAGCATTTGAAGAACAAGTTCTCGGAAGGTTGGTTTGGTTATTTAATAACTAGCTGTTGCCCGCAGCTTCACACGCGGAAATTATGCTTATCATATTTATCCCCTATTTCACCCCCTTGGGAGTTGAATTTTGAAAACTCCTTGCTTAGTGAATGCCTACGTCATAAGAGGAATACGTGTGCGAAATTTTAAGTTAGAAACATAAGGGTTTGGCCTGTGCGTTGATACATCAGTCAATCGCTTTTGAATTTTATTTATACATACATATAGATGACATGAATGGGCGTCTTAGGTGATACACAACTGGCCAGGCCCAAGTTGGGTACGGCCATAACTGCACATATTGCGAGGCGTTCTGCGGCTCCCTATCATAGCCAACGAATAGAAAACCACAGAGTACTTAATCACTACGTTTTATAGAAAACCATAAAAATGTTTGCCAAAACGACGTAATTTTAATTACATTCTGTGATTGTTTTGTTTCAGGGTTCACATTGACAATAAAAATGAAAATGACTGACGATGAGGACTTGTCATTGGCGCAGGCTCGGATTGAAACTATCAAAGATTACGTAAATACTAATTACACGGATCCTAAGTTGATGTTAGTATTAATCAAATTAACAGCTAATTATGTCTATGTACCTACCTACAATAACTACTCGTACATTCTTTATTTTATATCTAATCTAATAATAAATATATTTTTCCACTGTCCAATTAATCGCAATAAAGCAGCGTGGTTGACTTCTTCTTTATGAAAATAAAATATTGTCTGTCTGTTGGTGTTTCAGGGAGGAATACCAAGGGTTACTAACGTACTACCTACCGGACCGCACTATGGCGTGGTCCAGAATGTTCGGCGTGATGGAGCGCGCGAAGGAACATTTAGACGTAGAACATTACAACATCTCTCAAACAACATTGGAACAAATCTTCTTACAATTCACAAAGTATCAAAAAGAACAGGCAAATGGGACACATATGTAGCGTGTGAATCATATTATGACATAGATTCGTTCCTAATTCTTACTACAAAGATTTATTCGTAATTTGATTTTAAAAATAAGACTACCGTTTTGTAAATGAAACATTTAGACATAGGATAGTTTTTGAATAGCAATTAATTTAGTGGTAAGCATATTTATCTACATAGAGGCTAAATCTTTTCATTCTTATTGTATTTATCTGTCTGACAATAACGATTGCACAGCAATAGTTAAATGGTAGATTAGTATTTAAAGTAGTCTTTAAATTTTAAATAACTTTACTGCAACTGGCTGTGAATCCTAATAATTGAATTATTTTTATTCTACTTGGCATATTTATGAGGGGCTAGTTCAGGGAGCATGAATGTAAATTGGCTATTTGACAGTTGTCACGGTAAAATATGAAATGTGTTAAATATGGTTGCATATTGGTTAACATTAATTAAACAATACATTTTTTGCATGAAAATAAATTGTAAATATTTTTATTTTTGAAAAATAGATTTGAGTTTTTTTACCTGTGGACACGAGAACCGAAACGCGGGCGGCCATGATTGAGCATGTTATGACGTCACACTTCAAAAAATAAAGCGTTGTGTAGTACTAACTATAGTCAAAATTATCTAAGATGCCCATAATGATAGCTACCATTTATTAATATGAACTAACATTGTATGGGCGTCTTTGAGCGAAATGGAATATTAATTTACTTGACATGAATAGTTGAACAGTTACGGACAAAGGATTTTTCCAAAATTTGTTAAAAATCCTTACTCATTTGCATTGGCGTTGATTATAAATCGTAGTAAACGTTATAATCTAGTAAAAATCCCATCACATCGTAATTTATGCAAAATTTATTAAAAATATTTGACGTCGAAACAATGATAGATGAAGAGGCCTAAAACAAAACTGACGCAAAGTGATGTGACGGCCTGAAACCGTCTCAAAAACCAATCATAATCGATGCATTACTATAATCGGAATTTAAAAATGAAAATTGATTAATTTAATTACTTTGTTAAAAATAATTTACTTGCATTTGAATTTAAAATTAGGTACCTAAGAATACCACGACGAATTGGATGCTAACAAAGGACATTTTCCATTATGTATGGGCACTTCGCCATCCATGGACAGTAAACTGCAGATAATATATTAGGTATATGTAATTATGTAGCTAAGCTTTTTGCGGTATTCTTTTTTTTTCAACAAAATAATAAATATTTATACATGAATGTGTGTTACGAAATAAACAAGAATTTATTCACTGTAGTTTTTTCCCTGACGCTCCTAATATCATGATCAATCTTTCTTTCTTTTTCTACTCTTTCTTAGCGGGCAACGCATCAGTGATGCTTTTGGTTTTGCTGATGTTCATGGGCGATGAGTTGTTAGGCAGCATGAGTTGTTAGGAAGAAACAAAAGAATATTTTATTGGAGTCGCAAATACATAATATTGAGAATACGTGGTACGAGATATGTAGCTCAATCGAGGTAGTTGGGAGGTACCTAAAGGTTACGGTTTTTAGTTTACAATTTAATTATCGAATCGATTAGAAGGTCTTACAATTTTGAATCGATTTGTTGCAAAAATTGGTTTCTTTCGTGAACCGATTTTTTTGTACATCTCTAGTGTCACTGTGATTGCAAACGACAAATTGGGCATCTTAGTTCGCGGGGACATACATCGATTATCGTATGCAATTTACTGAGAAAATTAATAATATATATTTTGATTTGTGCTTTTGAGAGGTTTTGTAAAATGGAGTCAGGCTATATAAAGCTGACAGTGCAAATTTGCCTAAAGTTGATTCATTGATGGTTGTAAATTTCTTTGCGTGTAACCCTGACTTTTGCTCTGCCGAGTTTCGGAATGCAAAAACCTCCGTGTAAGTACTGAAATTAATAAAGTAAAATTGGTCAGTCTTGCTAAGTGGTCACAGGGGGATTTTTTTCTAAGTTTTTCCTCAACGCCCCCTTAACTACACCATATTACTAATGATTTTAAATTACTTATAGGTTATGTTTATGAACAACATTAGGTCAGGTTTAATTTGTTTTTTTAGTAAATCAGAGGCTAAGTTGATTTCTTCCAAATAGGTACTTACATCAAAGTGGTCCTCGCAAAAGAATATTGCAGATTTATCAGATGTTAACTGTTGGTCTCGACGTGCTAATTGTAACCACTGTTTTCGACGTTGAAGGCATTTAGGAACGTGTATAAACAATTTGTTAGGAAATTTAATTGTAGTACTTCTACACATAGGCACTGCACACGTCTTGTAGCTTGTCATTTTCACAATTCCAGTGAAAAAGGTGTAAGTTTTTCACATAAAATATCTTCAGAGTTAGAGCATAAACTGTTGTTATTGGAAATGTGACGTCACAGCCAGCAAGTGACAGATGGCAGACTATTTTCGCGCGAATTTCAAATTAATGGATTAAAAGTTATTTTTATTCCTACTAAATAACACTTTTTTCAAAAAATAAATATTGTAAGAGGTATAAAATAAACCTACGAAAATTTTAAAATATTTTTCCAAAAATTGTCTAATAGCCAATTATCATAATCAACATGAAATATCTATCATATTTATCTATATTTTATGTCATTATAAAAAGATACGATTATAGTAAATGATGCATAATCGCAAAAGTATGTAAGCGACCGAGCAGTCCATGACTATGTGTTGTCTTTTTCTTTATTTAAATGGATAATTTTAAACATTATTATTATACTATCGGTCTGGTAGCCAATGAAAGGACAGTTGACGGGGGCCAAAATAAAAAAAATATATAAAGTGAACACGATTTTATATTTTTATAAGTTTTACAGGATCTTGTCGTTATTTTTCAGATTTTTACATAAATAAGCGTATGCGTGTATCGTGGTAAAACGACAAAATTATTAATTTAATTGTTGTTTAAAAAGTTATTAATAAATATTATTTTAAAAATTGTACTGACACTCTTTTACTTCGTCTAGACATTTGTAAACATATAAAATATAATTCCTATCAGGTATACATGAATTAAGTAATAATGTTCAGAGGTAGTGAAGTAGTAACAAACAACATAATATATTACGTATGAATATACTCGAGATTCTCAGAAACCTAATAATATGGCAACAAATATCATTTTATTTTATTATTTTTGGATCTCATCTATCTCAACATTTTTTTTAATTTCTAAAAATAATGTTATGAGAATTTTGTTCACTAAAACGAACAACATCAGGCTGTTGTCTAGCTTTTACGATATTATTTGTCGTAAACAGTCTACTGATTTAATTAAATCTTCATTTAAAATAATATACTGAATACTGCAATTTAAAAATACTGATTTAAAATTATTGCTTATAAATATTGCATTTAGCAATAATATATTTCTTAAATTATAAAATCAAAATGTATACTATTTAATGGCAAATCTTCGGCAAGAAAATTACAAAATTATCACAAAATAAAATCGATATAATGTTGGAGCAAATTACATGGTGTCTTACAAGAATGTGAATTGTGAATGTAACTGCTGGGTGAGCACATATTTCATTACAATTTATAATCATGTTACGAGTAATTAGCTAATTTAACATAGTACTATGTATATATTTTGATATAGGTAATAATAATGTTCCTTTCTGAAAATGCTGGATACAAAAAAAAATTACTTCACAAAGATCACTTTACCTAGCGTGAGAATTACATTTGATAACACGTAATTTCCGCGACAAGACATTTAAAATCATAAATCTACACATTCATTAATGTAATATGGCTAAAATGTATAAATAAATAAAAAAAGAATTGACATATCACATGGATTACATAATAAGATTGCGAATTTCCCGTGTTATATATTTCCTTTGTATCCTCGTTTTAAATATGCACAGCAATAAATTTCAAAAACGAGGACTGTGCAATATGAAAAGATGCATTGAGGCAATTCCGAAATACGAGATGATTTATATATTATTACGTGAAAAAACTTCATTTTAGGAATAAAATACGTTCAAGTTTGAGATGTGGTTTTGATAATGTTTGATTTGTAACAAAATACATTTATTTATAAAGGGTAATAAATTAATAGGGTAAATGTAAAGTAATCCTTTGACAATGTGAATTACGGTTCAATTTCGATCGTAGCGCGGGAGTTATTTAATTTAAACGTTACGTTTACACACTCATACCCCCCCCCCCCCCGCAGTAGGTTTTTACCTGTGTATTTAATTTAACTTATTTTAAATTAAAAGTAGACCTAAGACGTTGTCGATTACTCGATGTACTCGAACGATTACTGAGTATCGAATTCAAAATCGCCCCAATGTGGCTACGGCTAATTTTCAAAATTTCAAAATTTCAATAATATATTCTCTCAAATTAAAAACGAATATTGGCCAAAGTAAGTCTTATTTTTATTCATAACTACATTTTTAGCACCCTCTAAATTTTACTACACTTGTAGCCTTAATGTCAGTTAAAAACGCACAACCTACATTACAATTTTATTTTATTTTAATGAATCTTTTCATATTGCACAATCTAACTACTCTCTAGATATAATTTTAAAATAAGCACCACATAGCAAATTTAAATCAACAATAATTACTTAATGTGTATTGCAAAGGAATCGCAGCACGCGTGAGAATTATCAATATAGAAAATATTAAAACTATGCCTTCAGTGAAAAAAACTTATCATGATTTAAGTTATACAATTACATGAGATTCCGGTCGATGATGGTCTTACGAGGTAAGTAACATTAAGTACCACTACACTTTCAGTCTTAGAAAGTCAGTGAACATGCTACGAATACACATAGAAACGGTAAATATTCAAAACGTTTAACTTGACCTACTAACATTTAATAACATTAAGTAACTTTGGAGACATGCTATCATGATCTATTTATTTGATTGGTACGAGATACATACGTGCAATGTCCTTTTAGAAGGCATGTAATGCACATGAATAAGTAGTATACTACACACGATAGCAACATTTACATTTGCCTTGGCTTTAGCCTATTACACTAAGCATTAAATACACATAGAAAATACTGAACATACCAAAATACTAAGTACTGGCAAAAGAATGTCACGGATTCGAAATTTGTGACATTTTACTTGTGACCTTGAGGTCGTAAAATATCAAAAATATAATGAGTTTCAAAAAAATACCGTCACAATAATAATAATAATCATAATTTTTCAAAAATTATCTATAGTATAGATTCTATACCATTGTACTAGTGCTATTGAGTAAGTATCACTTAAATCAATTTAAGCACATAAATATTCTTCAATACCTTACCACATAGGTTGGTAATAAGAAACTAAGCATTGGAATGGACAAAGTGGCCAAACCCTATATAAATACTAGATATCCTTTACTTTTGTTCTGTCATCCGTCACACACATATGGACACAACATTACATCACAAAGACATGTACTATGACAACTATGAGTATGTATTACATCATAATATAAATAAATAAAAATTATTCTGCATTACCTTGCATCCGACTGAATCTAAGAAAAACTTGTTCTAAAGATGTTTGCGAGACAGAGTAATCCTCCATTAGGAACTGAGATTTTGATTCCTCCATAATATAAAAGACTTTCCACCAGGGTGTTTCCGTGTCATTCAAGTAGTATGTGCTGATGCCCAAATAAGTCTCACTGAAAAAAAAAACATATCAATAAACGGGTCAACACTACAATATAATATATTAAAAAAATGTTTTAAAGAAGGTATAACTTACATAAGTTTTGCTTCTTTGAAATTTTTCATAACATATTGATTTATAGAAGCTAGCTCTGCGTCGCGATTCGGCCCCGCTTTACATTTTATAATCAACGTATACCCTAGAAAAAGAAACAAATATTTGCATGACATTATATTTATACTTCAATCATACACAGCCTTATTTTCATCTCTTCCATCACTTTAATGTCATCTTTAAATAGAATACTATACGATAACAAACATACGTTACAAACAACTGAAAAGCAAAGGTGTTGCGTCCTAATGGTGGGCATACACGCTACGAGAAATCGTTACGATCAGACTGTAACGTTCGAACCGTACCAATAAATCGCTACATGCATGTTATAAAACTGTACATTTCGTCCGATTTTTAAGACTGTGCAGTCGAACGAAACAGTACGAAAATTTCAATTGATTAACGGAATCGGAAGAATTGTGCCGACTGATCGTAACGTGTATGCGCTCGTTCAGTTTTCGTGTTCAGTTTTGTCGTCAGTCGCAGTTCGGGTGGACGTGCGCACGCGTCATGGCGTCTCAAACTAATCGCGAATGGCTAGAACAATTTATTGAGATATCGCAGTGAACCTTGTCTTTGGAATTGACATGAGAATGAACTCTTCTTTTCATTAGCCATTCTTTGTACAGTCACCTGCAGAGAAAAGTAACCCATCTGTTACTGTGTCTTTATAAACAGATGGGTTACTTTTCTCTGCAGGTGACTGTACCAGATTATACGATTTTTCCGCTTCACTTTTTTTTCCTTCAGAGCGAATATTAATCCAACAACTGCTAAAACGTCGTCCGTCGAAGCCATCGCTGACACGTGTGTGTCGGCACCGTTTATTGTTCCGTCTGATCGTAATGATTTCTCGTAGCGTGTATAGCTTGTATGCCATGTACGATAAACTGTACCGCTCGAACTATACAGTCTGATCGTAACGATTTTTCGTTGCGTGTATGCCCACCATAAGATGTTCCTGACAATGGGTCGACGTCATACGCACGAAATTGTCTAGTATCGCCTTGCTTGCATCTTGCGTACAAAATTACGAAATCTGTCGCGTTTGCCTACTGCATTTGTTTCATTAAGCAGCTCGCGTGCAATCGTCAAATGAAGCGCTGTAGGCCTTACTTTCAATAACTTTCATATTTTTTGTTAACAGGGGTGTTATAAGTTTGACGTACAAACACGTCAAACTTATCTGTATGTCTGTCTGTGGCAACGTAAACTCTGTTTTTTTAATTTCGCAAATCAAACTGACATTTCCAGTATTGCAAGTTTTTAACAAATAAACGATACGAAACTTACGATTCATATAACCGGAATCATGAAAACATCGCTAGTAAAAAACAGGTAACATTATTTTTGCATATTATGACATTAGCATGTGTCAATTCACTTTGCGGAATTAAAAAACAGAGTTTAGCTCCCAAACGGATGAACCGATTTTGATCTAGTTTTTTTTTGTTTGAAAGGTGACTTAATATTCTTAGCTATGTTTAGTATTAATCAAACTGTCGGGGGGTTTTTACAAAAATACTTAACAAAAATGTAATGATATGCCACCCGCGACATTGGTAAAACCTACTGCGGGGGTGTGAGTGTGTGTAAGCGTTTATGTTTATATCGAGAGTAGAGCACGCGTTGCGAGGCGTGCAATATACCTTGCGAGAACTTGTTCTTGAGATGCTGCAGCGGGCCCAAGCACTGGAACCGTCCGTTGACCATGACGGAGAGCCGCGTGCACAGCGCCTCGCACTCCTCCATGCTGTGTGACGTCAGCAGCACGCTGCGCCCCGCGCCCAGCGCCTCCTGCACGCACGCCCACACCAGCCGCTTGGACGCCGGGTCCATGCCTGCGATACACATGCGACTCACTGTTTTGTTACACACGTAAGCAACTTACTATAAGTGTGGAAATGAAAACACACTTTGTCAGTAGCTTATCGTAGTTTCTTAATATGTACAGTCAGTAAAGAATTAGGTATGCAAGGCATGATTCTAAAAACTTCTGTAATTATTAAAATTACAGAAAGTTTGTGTCATTATTATTATGTTATAAATGCTACCTATACACATAAGATATGACTTTATAATGATACTAACAGAAATATTCTGTTATATTAATAATTACATAAGGTTTTAGAATCATGCCCTGCCTACCTAATTCTTTTGCTGACTGTACTTGTATATAGTTCCTGTGAGGAGGTGTGCGGTAGCACAATTAAACAGGTCGGTATATTTGTTGCTACTGTCTTTATTAAATATCACGTTAATATTAAACTTAACCTAACTTAACTTAACCTAATGCGCATTCATTCACACATACACACACCTACATGACTTAGCTAACTCCTTACATTCCGAAAGTTACGTGAATTTTATGGAAGCAAATTACAAGCGTAATTGCGGTCTTGTAACACTTACCGAGTTGGAGAGTTATTACGAGAATGACAGAGAAACACAAAAATAAACTACTTACCTGTTGTGGGTTCATCAAGGAATATTAACGGGGAATCGCCAAGCAAGGCCAGTGCAGTGCTCAACTTCCGCTTAGTGCCGCCGCTACATTCATTCACCTGCCCGGAAAGTTTTACAATGTATCTACACATACCGATGATTATTTTACGTGTATCATAATGGTGTAATGGTTAAGTGGTCAGTCAACTTAAGAACCTAAAGTGTCCTTTAAGCATGCTGCTATAACAATTCTGAGGTAATCATGCAAAACGCTAATATCGTACTAAAAGAACAGCATAGGCAGTTTTTAGTTCATCTTGGACTCATATTAGAATGTTTGTTTTCGTATTTTCTAAACACATTCTTAGTTTTAAAAGGTGCATGCAGACGATACATAAAAATTTAATTAAATAATAAAATCTTTTCATTTTATTAAATACCAGATATTATAAAATATGTAAAACTGTAAATTTACATCTTAAGTGTTATTTATTCTGTCTTCGCTTAGAAAATTATATTCTTAATAACATTTTAGAATATCACTTCATTATATTATCAAAATACATAATCCTTCCTGGCAGTCGGGTAAAAATAAGTCTCCCACTGCGACAATTTTGTTCCTGCAAATCAAGATCTCAGAAACCACTGAACGAATTTTCCTAGTTTTCAGCAATAGATGCGAGTGGTTTATGAGAAAGATTTAAGTGTAAATTCATTAAGGTTTTGTATAAATTGATGGAAATATGACGATAACTGTTTAAGATGTCGGATAAAATTATGCTCCCACCGCGTGCGTTGCGTATCCATCCATCCATCCATCAGCCTTTGTAGGTCCACTGCTGGACATAGGCCTCCCCTAACTTCCGCCACTCTGACCGGTCCTGAGCCTTCTGAATCCAGCGGATACCCGCTGTCTTCTTCAGGTCGTCGGTCCACCTGGTCGGGGGGCGTCCTGTGCTCCTTTTACCGAGGCGTGGTCGCCATTCGAGGACCTTTCTTCCCCAACGGTTATCGGTCCTTCGAACTATGTGGCCAGCCCATTGCCACTTCAGCCTGCTAATTCTCTGAGCTATGTCGGTCACCCTCGTTCGTCTACGGATTTCATCATTTCTAATTCGATCGCGTAGAGAAATACCGAGCATAGCTCGTTCCATAGCCCGCTGGGCGACTCTAAGCTTATGCATAAGGCCAATAGTGAAGCACCACGTCTCGGATCCGTATGTCATCACTGGCAACACACACTGCTCGAACACCTTCGACTTCAGGCACTGAGGTAACTTTTTGGACGACAAGATATGACGTAGTTTCCCGAACGCAGCCCATCCGAGTTGGATTCTACGAGTGACTTCTTTCTCGAAGTTGGACTTACCCATTTGGATCACTTGTCCCAGGTAAATGTACTCGTCTACAACTTCGAGAGCAGCGCCGTCAACAACAACCGGTACGGGTGTGACATGGACATTCGACATGATTTTCGTCTTGTCCATGTTCATCTTAAGACCCACCCGTAGTGAGGCGCTGTTCAAGTCCCCGAGCATTGTACCAAGTTCCTCCAGGGATCCCGCCAGGATGACTATATCATCGGCATATCGCAGGTGTGTAATGTATTCGCCATTGATGTTGATGCCACGTCGTTTCCATTCCATCAGCTTGAACACGTCTTCCAACGCAGCGGTGAACAGTTTTGGGGATATGACATCCCCTTGCCTGACACCTCTCTGCAGTTGGATGGGGTTCGTTGCTGTGTCTTGTACTCTGACGGACATGGTGGCAGATGAGTATAAACACTTCAACACCTCGATATACCGGTAGTCGATCCGGCACCGTTGGAGAGAATTTAGTACCGCCCAGGTCTCGATAGAATCAAAGGCTTTCTCATAGTCCACATAGGCAACACACAACGGCAGATTATACTCCTCGGTCTTTTGTATAATCTGCCGCAGTGTGTGTATATGGTCTATGGTGCTGTAGCCTTTTCGGAATCCTGCTTGTTCGGGAGGCTGGAAGTCGTCAAGCCTGCGTGCAATGCGATTCGTGAGCACCCTCGAAAACAGCTTATAAACGTGGCTCAGAAGTGCAATGGGCCTGTAGTTCTTCAAAAGGGCTTTATCCCCCTTCTTGAAGAACAGCGTCACCACACTTCTGCTCCACGCTTCCGGGGTAGTTCCAGTATTAATGACGGAATCGAACAGTTTCTGGAGCGCCACTAGAAGGGGTTTACCTCCAGCTCTTAGTAGCTCGGTTGTGATTCCGTCATCTCCCGGTGCCTTGTAGTTTTTAAGCTGTTTGAGAGCCTCTCTAATCTCATACAGGCTGACGTCCGGGATATCCTCTGTGTAGTGTCGGGTCAGTTTAGCTCGCTTGTCGCTCTCCTCGCGAGGAGGTGGAGCTTGAGAGGAGGTATACAACCGTCCGTAGTATCTCTCAGTCTCTCTCAGAACTTCCGGTTTCGACGAAACCACGGTGCCGGAGTCGGTCTTCAACCTCGTAAGCTGACTTTGCCCAATAGACAGATCCCTGGCGAACACTTTGGAGCCCTGGTTTCGCTCAATTGTGTTTTTTACACGATTTGCGTTGTATTTTCGCAAATCGCGTCGCCTGCACTTGGAGATCTGTTCATTGAGCCGTCGGTATTCCCTCATAGAGGTCGGAGACTGCACACATAGTTCTCGTCGATCCCTCATAAGACCGAGAGTTTGTTCTGAGAGAACCTGAGATCTACCACTAGGGTGGGTCTTGAAATACTTCGACCCTACCTCGTGGACAGTTGTTACCATCCTGGTGTTAAACTCGTCCACTGACGTGCACGATTCTAGGCACGCAAAACGATTTTGCAGCTCAAGTTGAAAGTTTTCAGATCCCTGGATTTGGACGGATGTTGGGCGAAGCGTAGACTTCATCAGGCGTGACCGTTCCAGCTTCAGGTCGATATTTAATGTGCCTCTTACAAGTCGGTGATCGCTCCCGGTTTTGAACCTGCTGATCACAGAGACATCATTAAATATGTGCCGTTTGTCTGCCAGAATGAAGTCTATCTCGCTTTTCGTGGAGCCATCAGGACTTATCCAAGTCCACTTGCGTTGTGGCTTCTTTCTGAAGAAGGAGTTCATTATGAAGAGATCTTCCTTCTCCAAAAAGTTGGCCAGCAAGTGTCCTCGGTGGTTCCGTCGTCCAATTCCGTAGGGACCCACTTTCGTCTCGGCGCCGCTCTGCGTGCCCAGTCTCGCGTTGAAGTCCCCCATCACAACATTGAAGTGAGCTTTAGAGGTATGTATGGCTCTACTTATGTCCTCATACATAACCTCGACCTCATCGTCGGGATGTGTCGAAGTCGGCGCATATACCTGTACAACCTTCAACGAATACCGTTTGGATATTCTGAGTGTAAGGTACGCTACCCTAGCCGACACGCTCCCAACTTGCACAATGTTGTTGACGAGGGACTTGTGAACGAGAAACCCGACACCACCTTGGGACAGGTGTTCGCCCTCCCGGTGATAGAACAAGTTTCCGGATTTGACTATTATCGTGTCCTCCCCCTGTCTTCGGACTTCAGATAAACCCACAATGCTCCAGTTTAACTTGTCTATCTCTTCTTCCAGCTCTTTTACCTTGTCGTCGGTCCTCAGTGTCCTGGTGTTATATGTTGCCAGGTGCAGAAGTCGTCGTTTGGATTGGTAGCCCGATCTCTGCCGGAGATTCTTAGCACCCCCTGCCCCGCCGTTACCATAGCCGCTACCGTAACTAGGAATAGCGGGGCTGCCGGGGACTGGGGGCCGAGGCTCATTCGTGTCTGACATGCGGGGGTTTTAGCCGATAGTCACCACGCTTGGCTAGTGCGTGTTGGTGACCGCAGGAGACCTGACTGGTATTCGTCATACACAGAAAGATGCTGCTGCCCATCTTCTGGATTTGTCCTATTAGTCGCCTTTTACGACATCCCAGGAAGAACGGGAGTGGTGCTATTCTACAAAGTGAACCCGGACACCACACGGGGGGGCGTTGCGTATAGTATAGCTCAAATTACACGAAAATAATGTATGGCGGAAATGTTCCTCATATCCCTAAAAATAAGTCCACGACAAATCTATCTACATATTATGTTTATATAACCTACCTTTTTGTTGAAATGTTTCTCGAAGCCCAGCATCCGAGCTAGTTCCGTGGCTCGCCTCGAGCCCTCCCGCTCGGGGATGCCGCGCAGCAAGCAGAATATAGCCAGCGTCTCCTTAGCCGTCAGGTTGTCTAATAACGCGTCGAATTGCGGACAGTAACCTAAAACGAGACCGTATCTAAACTATATACATATTTCGTATGGCACTTGATATGTACAGTAGCATCATTGACGTCATTATGGTGTAATTTTTAAGACAATATCTTAACTGTTTCAAATTGTAGAAGACAAAAGTAAACACGCACTCTCAACTATAAAGGAGATAACTTTTGCCTTAAAACAACTTTAGGAGCACAAAAACTTTATGAGTCTTCACAATAAATACAATAATGTATTATGCAATTTACTTCGCTTTACAACAAAGAGTATTATTACTATTATTAATAAACAAAGATCCCATACCGATATGGCGGTAGACATCCTGCAGGCGCGTCTTGACGCACAGCCCGTGCACGTGCGCGCGGCCGGCCGACACGCGCGCGGCGCCCGTCAGCATGCGGAACGTGCTCGTCTTGCCCGCGCCGTTGATGCCCAGCAGACCGAAACACTCGCCCGAACGGACCGCTGACATATATTGTAACAATGAAATACAATGTACATTGTAAAACCGGGCAAGTGCGTGTAATTTAGGGTTCCGAAGTAGGAAGTTTATCGACTACTAGCTGACCTGGCGAACTTCGTATCGCCTAACAATCAATGAAAGTAGTGATACTTTTAACTCAACTTTTATAGTTTTGGTTGGTTTAACAAATCAGAGGTATGATAATAGATCATAAAAAGAATTTTAGTCGTAATAGTTTGTGTGGGGATATTTCCTCTCTCCCTCTCCCTCTCCCTATCCCTCTACCTCTCCCTCTTATAATATGATATTAAAGAGGAACAATTCCATCGTACTTGATTTTTGCGTAACTTAAACCGTTTACGCAACGCACGCAACGGAAGCTCTCAAAATGGAATAACTTTTCCCGTTTTTGCAACATTTTCCATTGATGCTTCGCTCCCATTAGTTGCAGCGTGCTGTTATAAAGCCTTCCTCGATAAATGAATTATCCAATACAATTTTTTTCAGTTCAAAGGTAGTTTTCGAGATTAGTTGGCGCGGGGGGGAATGTGGGGGGCGGGGGGTGAAATTTGACTCTAAGCAAAATTGAAAATTTAAGGCCAAATATTGCCAAATAAACGGGCCCCTAAATTGAAAAACGGTTGCAGCAAAGACTTTTTCAACGATACCCCACACTATGGTGTACGCAACGAAAACTTAAAAAAAAAATATTTTTCAATACTTTATTCCACCATTTTTGAGTTTCAATAAATATGTATATTCATGCCAAATTACAGCTTTCTAGCACTAAGGGTGTAGGCGCTATGCTTCGGACGGACGGACATGACGAAACTATAAAATTCCCAAAAAAATCGGAACCCTAAAAATGCTTATTGCTACTACAGACAGACAGCGAACTGGCTAAACCACTGGACCTAGAAGCATGATAATTTGCACAGAGGTGCCTTTTGTAGTGTAGGGGAACATTAAGAAAGGATTTCGAAAATTCTTTCGCCAAGGGAGTAAACTGGGGGAGGGGGGGAGAGGGGAGAGGGGGAGGGGGGGAGAGGGGAGAGGGGGAGGTAGGAGGTGGGAGGAGGTGGTTAAAAGTGTGTAAAGTATGTATAATGTAATGAGACATGATCTGAATAAACATTATACATACCAAAACTGAGCTTGTTAACGGCCACGAAGTTTTTGTAATACTTGGTGAGGTTCTTGCAAACGAGGCTGTAATCTGCTAACTCATTCTTAGGTATGGAGTCCACGAATCGTCTTTCGGCCGCGACGTCATTATCCTCTTCTTCGAGAGGCAATGGTGGTTGGTTCCGTAATCCAAAATAGAATACCTGATGAAATACAATAAATTAAACCCTGACATCCAGGTCCCACTTATCGTTTGCAATGTAATTTCTATGGGATTATTGTACGAAGACATCTTCGCCGATTTGGCAATTGATGACCCTGTAGGCCCTGTAGCTTAGTTGGTAGCGATCCTGCCTGCGATGTAAGGGGTCCCGGATTAGATTCCCACCCGACGCAGGTATGTAAGTGCCATAATAAATATTTGTACTCGGGTCATGGGCGTTATAGTGATGTGTTATTTGTACTGTCCATGCCACCCGCGACACTGGGAAACCTACTGCGGGGGTGTGATTGTGTAAACGTTTATTTTTTTATGACTTGAGCAGGCAAACGAGCAGACTGGTCACCTGATGGTAAGTGATCACCACCGCCCATGGACATTAGTAACCGCATTCCGAGACCCGCTCCAGAGATGTCTCTATAACGAGCATCACGCGTACTGTCATCAGCATAGAAATGGATATGCATGATGAACAGTGTAGGTAAAAGCACAGAGCCTTGTAGGACGCCAGCATTTATAGGCTTTTTGTCCGAGCATGTTCTGTCAACGACGACTTTGATGCTCCGCTCCGATAAAAAACTGGCAACCCATTTGCACAATTTCTCGGGTACTCCGTAGAAGGCAGCTTAGACAATAATGCCTTATGCCACACCCATTTATTATTTATTTGGGTTGGCAAGGCCCAATTTTGGTTTCCGTTCGGGTTGGTGCAGTGAAGACCTTCGTTCGGCAGTTATTCAAGTGATTTAGGTTATGGTTTACTATTCTACTCAAGCATAATTTTTTGGAACTGAATAATTAACCGACCTTATTCAAAACTTTGTACTCCTTCAGTAGAAGTACAATAAAGGACAGCGTTCCGACCAGCATCATCATAAACAAGTACCGACCGATACCAGGCTCGCTCCAATCAAGGTATGGGTTATCGTGAACTGAAAAAATATATCACATCATTTTAAATAACTTCCAATAATGACATTCGCAAAGGAGAACAAAGACTTTAAAGTTCATAACACTCTACTAGTTCTTATTTGCAACTGATGGTATGAGCATTTTTCGATAGTTAAAAAAAAAACCTTTAACAGAAGCAACTTACTGCAGCACACTGATATATTGAGCTTGGTGCACAGCGTCTGCCGCGTGCAGTTCCGGATGTTGACGAACTGCTCGCACAGCCCGTCGCACGCCATTATCGAGAACGACGACACGCTCATGTCACTGACAATCACAATAATATGTATTTAAATACGGAATATATATGTCGTTTACATTTTATTATTGTATGATTTACAATAGTTTACTAAAATGAAGCAATTTTATTTTTGGGCACTTTCAGGTTTAAATATTTAATAGAATTTTAAATAGTTCTAAAAATGATTACTTCGTTACAGTAAGTTTAAACGATTAGTGTATCTATGGCTTAATCAGCGAGAAATATTTGTAATATTTCGGTTACAGTTTTAGAGAGCTACTCGTAGTTATACGTGTTAGTAGGTTATTAAGAGAGTAAACAACAATAAGATAGTGTAGTATTTACCGGAAACTTCTGCTCAAGCAGTAAATTGGTAGAGGCGAGAAGATCCAATCAAATAAATGTGCAAAATAGGGACTTCCCACTTCTGGCAGTCTCAAAACTTCAGTTATCAGGAAAGGCATACAACCTATAAAGACAATACACTTAAAATATTTATTTCTTTATATACAATCAATTTAGACCTACATTCATTTCAAAAAATATTTTTTTCCGCAATCTCACTCTAGAAGGGACATAAAAGTATCACTCTGATAAAAAATATAATAATATATCTACTTGATCTCGCAATAAAATATCGTCAAAATAATAATAGTTATCTTATTAATCGTTCAATAACGTACTCACCACTGAATATATTCAAGAAGCATAATTTCGAGAATCCTGTCGCGGCGGCTTCGAAGTAAAACGAGGCCAAGTAGTGCAGCGGTATCGTCGCCAGCGTGAATATTATCAGAACCAGCATCACCCTCGCTACAGCACGAAGGACACACGTTTCATTAGTCATTTATTTAGTTATTACTTATTATTAATAAAATTATTAATATGTCTATTAACTAAATACTAGAAGCTTTAGGTACAATCAGCAAAAGATTTAGCTATGCGGGGCATGATACAAAAACTTCCTGTAATATTGATATTACAGAATATTTATGTTATAATCAATATCAAATGCTTCCTACTCATACTTATGGTATGATTCAACAATGACAATAACGTGAATATTTTGCAACATTAAATATAACAAAACTTTGTTGTGTCATCATCCTGTCATCATAAGTAACTTTTTTTTATGGATATAGCTGGCAAACGAGCTGACGATCCACCTGATGGTAATGCTATCGTCGCCCATGGACATCAGCAACACCAAAGACATCACTGATGCGTTGCCGGCCAGTTGCGGTTTTATGCCATGTGTACCTAAAAGTCCAAAAACTTCTCAAACCACGTACATAGCTCGGCGGGAGTAGCAAGCGTGTTCTCCTGGAAGGCGGCGAGGGTGAGCACGATGGCGCCGCTGACGTTGACCAGCCACAGCCAGTCCCACAGCAGCGCCGCCGACCACTGCACGCCGGCGCGCAGCCCCGCCACGCGCTGTAGCAACGCCGCGCCGCTGCAACGCTCCTGACGTACGCGGTACGACATAGCGTACAGATCTTTTAATGAATAGATTAACGCCCCAACTCAGAGTCACTAACGGTTACGTTAACGCTCCTTAGTACAGAATTTGTCTGGTGACTTTTCAATCTGACACAGGTATATATTTACTTAAAAGGATGCCCCCACTGTGTATAAACAGAGTGTAAATGTCTGACAGAAATAAAAGTATCTTTGCTTTTTTTTATAGTGATTACTTACTAAGGAACGATTAAAGTAACCGTTAGTGACTTTGAGTTGGGGCGAATGAGACAAATGATGGTGTATTGCATTGTATTTGACGACCCGTGTGGCGCAATGGTTACCATGACGGATCGCCGTTCTAAGGGTCCTGGTTTAGATTCCCAGCAAGGTGGAAATTTGAATGATGAGTTTAAATGTCAGTTATCGGTCTGGGTGTGTGTGCTCGTCTTTGTGTATTGTCCATGACACAAGAAATCCTAGTGTGGGGCTATGAGTGTGCAGCATTATTGTATGAAACTTGTATGTTACGGATATTGTATGCTATGAAAGTAAATTGACAAACGATTACTTACCTTGATAACAAACAGGACTAGAAATGCTGTGACGAAGGCCATACAAAAACCTATATTGAATGCAAATTGGAAACCCATACTACTTCCTGTGGCCATAACTCTCACCTGAAATCAATACAATAAGTAACTGACACATAAATTCGTAATATTAAAAGTATGTTGAAATGTAAACTTACTAATAATAACAAATTATAACGCGTTTAAATGAATAGAATCTTCTTACCAGATTATCAATAGAATACGGTAGTGGATAATTGATGATTCTTAAAGTGCTATTGGGGGAAAGAGCGCGCAATATAGCATTGTTGACAAGTGCGAGCGAGATGGCAGAGTCATGATAGCCGTAGTTACTGAACCAGCCAGTTATGCTTCTCGGACCAAACGTTGCACCGACTAGATTCTCGTACCGCACCCGTGTCAAGTGTGCCTCGCTCTGAAATAAATACAGACATTTTATACATTGCCTGAAAATATACTTTATTATAGTAATCGCAATATCTCACTGCACTCGTTGACAGGGCGAAGCATATAATTATTGCGCGCTCACTCACACTTAGGTGCAATATGCGTCGCCCTGCTCGCACTTTTACGTCAACAAGTGCAGCGAGATACTGCGACTACTATAGCTTTAAAAACATAAGAATGATTTTATACACGTACGTCATGTATTTTAAAACATTAAAATTCATTCGTTTAAAATAGCAAAAATTCCTACGAAAAACAAACACATACCAATTTCAAGTAATATTTTCCCAAATCCATCGTTCCTATATCGTTCAGAGTCATTGAAGGATGATTAGTGTTCTTGAAGTAATCCTTATATGCCAACATAGCCTTCATTTCTAGGCTAGTGGCTGACAAATTAAGACTTTCAGATATTAGAGTTTGTGTGCCCTTAAAACCGCTTTCCAAGCACAGTTCGAGTGGTGGAAGTTGCGATATGAATTTCCACGATCTGGCTATGATAACTGATATTGTGATGTTGATTATTGGCGTCACGAACTGTATGAAGGCGGCGAGTTTGTTACGTATCGTGTGGTACGACAACTTGAGTAGCGTAGCCTTGTAATGATTCAAGATAAGTCTTGCGCCCCTTACTTTTTGTATTGGATCGAGATTCACTAGAAACATAAAAAAGTATAGTCTATTAGCTAAACAAGGAAAGTAAGCCATACACAGAAGACATAACATATTAGATTAATGGTACTAGGCTGTCTGTAGATCAAAGAAAATAATGAAGTCTTTTGATTTAAATATTTTTACTTATTTACAGTACATACAGTAGGTATGTTATAAATTTATATTTACATTTAGGTGTATGTTGTTCGCTTGAAGGACCAACGGAACTACTTTTGCTAGTATTTCCTTTAGCTGAGCCATTTTCTATCCTTTCCTCTATTCCTGCCCTAAAAGAAAATTTTAATGGAAACAATTAGATAATAAAGAAAGATAATGTGATTACAGAATAACAATAAAATGAAAAAAGAAAACAAAATCAAGTACCAGTCAAAATAAGTTTTTTTTTCTGTGTCAAACAAATAAAATGCTTATTATCAGAAATATTAACCTATGTACATTGCTGTAGTGTTTGTACTGCTATTATGGTTATAGCAGTAATCATGTTATCTCGAGATCACGGGTAGTGGGGCAACACTGAGTCAGTCACGAGACAGCCGTAGACGCAGGCAGACGTGTTCCCCTACCACTGGTGACGTAACGAGCTAATGCAAGTCAACCATATCACTATATCCAAATATTACGGAGCACGTAAGTACAACAACTACTACATAATGGCGACGAGGTCAAAAGGTCAGTGCAATAAATATTTTATTTTGTGTTGATAAAGGAAGAGTTGAAGGGAAAATAACACGTCGATGCAAGAAATAATCAACAGACGAATGTTAATATTAGTGCCGAATAGTTAACTCGAGAATTTGTTTAGGTGTGCTGTAACTTTAAATAACGTATTGAGCAAAATCATCATAATTATCGAAGTTCTCTCTCTAATTAGGTATAAAAATTGCCGCCATTACCGCTACCTACACAATTCCCTTTGTTTTCTGAAAAATGGCATTGATTGACATTGTAAAAACAACTGTGCGGTGAGTAAAAAGTGGCATTTTGTGTTATAAGCGTAATTCACGCTACTGAAGTAATAATAACATAAATGACATTTTGGATATAGTGTCACTTATTTAGCTGAAAGTGATAGCGAGACAGGTTTTGTTTTTAAATAAGAAGTGATATTTAGTGTTTAGCTGTGTCGTTTTAAATATAATACACAGTATCATTGAAGTATTATTACTAGCGTATAGAACGGACACCGCGAGCACAATGTGTGTTCCAATGAATTGACGCCGCGCGGCTTCAATGTCCAATGGATTCGTTCGATTTTGGAAGGAGAACAGGGGCTCAATTTTGAAAATAGAACCTCCCGGCGGGGACACACATTTTGTTCGAGATGTCTTCTCTATGTATACTTATACCTCAATGCACAGTATCGATCTGTTGGAGGGATTGCTACATAAATGGAGTATTGCGTGTGGTGCCGCGTGTTTGGTTAAGGTTGCGTATGTGTGCCAATGAGAAAAAGTGGCATCATGCGGAACTTTTTCTGAATATATTTTTTTGAATAACTACTTATTTACTAGCATGTTTTTAGTGCCTAACTAAAAGTAGGTTGGGCGAACTGACGAGAGAGGCTAATTGCAACGATATATTTCAGTTTTCTTCATAGATAGTGATCGCAATGTTGAGCTGAAAACTTTGAATGGCTATACTGAAAAACTACTATTTTGTAAAGCGCCATTTTTTGTTTTAAATGTGCGAATGGTGTCCGGCATCCATTCTCGCGTGCGTGTGTTGCACAACAACACTTAGTACTAAAAAGGAGATAACATTATACAAATTATGAACTTAAATAAAGGAGTAGGGACTTTAAAATATTCAAGAATAAAAGGGTTCCCTAAATTAGTGAAATTTATTTAGGACTAGCTGTTTATTTAGCACTCTTCGGCTTTATAAAGTATAGATTTTACTACCATTATAGATGGCCGCACATGCAAGTTAAGTTTAATTGTTGAGAGTGAGTTTGCTTCTTCACGGCCATAAAACTATAACAGTAAGGGTAATTGTCAATAAAATTAGCTGTTTTTATGACTATTAGTTATATTCTACGCAGGTCCTGGGTTTCATTCAAACGTAGTTTTGCTTTAGTTACAAAGTACATGTGTAGGTATGATAAACTGAAATAATTGCAGTCGTTTTGATATGAATTCTGATAAAAAACGGAACTGAAGTTGTTTGATAAAAATTATGTTCTGTTATGAAAGTATTGCATTGGCAGTATCAAACATACATACATGCCTAGCCGCCTTGGTATACATGCAGCCATGCACTTGTATTTCTTTTGAAAATAATATACATAAACTATCACAAGCTGTTGTAATACGGTTAACGTAATTTAACGTTGCGGCGCCGGGTCCCTATTTCAGCTTGTAAGTTCTTTGTGATTCTTTAGCAGTCTTTCCTTTTGGTATTTGACTATCACGGCTGCACTACACGGCTGAAAATATAATAACATAATGTGGGTAATCATAAATAAAGTCGGTTTGATGGGCGGTAGCGTAAGAAGGAAAGAAACATTTATTCCGTCATAAGAATAGCAACATCGTTAGAGTTCTATGGTGGATGTGTCACTGGCGCGCCGACGATGAGGAGCGCGGGAGCGGGTAATTGACCGTTATGGTCGTGGTCGCTCTGTTAACACATGACGCTTTTGTTGTGGTCAGAAGTGCTTGACATTTGACATACAGCGTTAGAATGCCCTCGTGTATTGTACCAATGTGATTGGTGTAGTGGAGCAAAGGATGGGCGTGTGTGTGTGTTGTGGCTCTTTTCAGAACGGAGTTCTTGGTTGGTTTATAAGGACATAACGTATCTATATTTTGAATATCATTGCGTATTGGGAGATGATAGGAAGTTCCTATCATCGTTCCTATTAGGAACCATTATACAAGCCACGATACCGAAATTCAAATCTTCGCGATGAGACAATTTTATTTTTCTAATTTAGTTTTTGTGTTGAATTTTATAGAATCTATTGAGGCAGTGAGGGTCAAAAGCGCTTGCGAGCTAGACGCGTTCTTGTGTTGTTACTGTGATTAAACTAAGTTTTGTCACGGAAATCATATTATATATTTATTATTGAGTTATTCGTGCACAAAAGGAGTAAGTTTTTATTTTTAAATTGAGAACAATAATTGTATTTGTTCGAATGGGTGCAGCAATGTTTAAAATGTTGCTATTTATTATTGTAGCCTGAGGAAAGCGCCCTTTTGAAGACGCACGATTTGATATGCTGTAGTAAATTCATAGCCCTGGAGAAGCCGAGCCTTGGTTTTGACAGAATTCCACAAAAATCGTGAAGGAGAAACTCTCCTGACGTCCAAAAAATATTTATTAAGCTGGATGTATTTAGTTATAAATCGAGAAGTCCTCTTTAAACAGATTTGCAGATTATACCAATGCTATGACCTTAGTAATTAATAATTTTAATAGATTACAATTAAAGTTTGGTAATCTAATCTAATTAGCTATAATGGCGCTACCAATTATTGATCTACTTAGGTTGATTTCGGGGGTCATAAACTCATAATTAAGTACTTACCTGCCTGAAGGATTGTTGACGTGAGTAATTTGATGGACTTGATAGGTCATAAATTTTGGTGCATAATGTACTTATTGCAATAACTATAATGTGTGTGTTAGGTAGTACGAACCTACATGAAATTGTAAATCGTGCGTGAGTGTGTGTGTCAGGTAGTACGAACCTACATGAAATTGTAAATCGTGCATAATTGTGTGTGTCAGGTAGTACGAACCTACATGAAATTGTAAATCGTGCATAATTGTGTGTGTCAGGTAGTACGAACCTACATGAAATTGTAAATCGTGCATAATTGTGTGTGTCAGGTAGTACGAACCTACATGAAATTGTAAATCGTGCATAATTGTGTGTGTCAGGTAGTACGAACCTACATGAAATTGTAAATCGTGCATAATTGTGTGTGTCAGGTAGTACGAACCTACATGAAATTGTAAATCGTGCATAATTGTGTGTGTCAGGTAGTACGAACCTACATGAAATTGTAAATCGTGCATAATTGTGTGTGTCAGGTAGTACGAACCTACATGAAATCGTAAATCGTAAATGATTGTGTATTAGGCAGCAAATGCCTTACGATACCAATTAACGTACATACCTTTTGTGACACGGAGTACTACATGTGTGTGTATTATTATTGATGCGTGTTTTTCGGTAAGATGTTAAATAATCAAGTCCGAACTGATATATATTTAATTATCGTTTACACATATATAATAATACATGTGTAACACATAAAAATAAACTTTCAGATTAATTTTATTCTTTCAAAAAAGGCAACCCTGACATTGCCAGAGAGGATAAGCGACAGTGTTAGAAAGGAAGGCAACTCATTACGCGTTTTGATTAGCACTGTGCGATCAGAATTACACTTTATTGCGTTGGAGCCAGAGTCACTATTTATTTAAATGATTTTTCGGAATTTTTCTTAGTGCACCTTCTATAATTATTTATAAATACTATTATTTATTCTGTGTTTTTAGTTAAATTCAGAGTTAAAGAAAAAATTGTATTCAAGCTAAAGTTACAATGAAAGTAAAATTTAAAAGGCACTCTATCTCGAAGAGTCATAGAAATCAGAGTAAAATCAACCAATAATAATGAAGTTTAGTTTTGCTTAACATAAACATACGTTACTGTGTTGTGGGCAGTATGAGCCCTCATGAAATTGAAAATCATACGTTACTGTGTTGTGGGCAGTATGAGCCCTCATGAAATTGAAAATCATACGTTACTGTGTTGTGGGCAGTATGAGCCCTCATGAAATTGAAAATCATACGCAACTCAGTTGTCGGCAGTATGAGCCCTCATGAAATTGAAAATCATACTTTACTGAATTGAAGTGAGCTGTCGGCAATATGAGCCCTCATGAAATTGAAATCATACATTACTGAGTTGTCGGCAGTATGAGCCCTCATGAAATTGAGATTGATACATTGACTTGATGGAAGTAGTAACCTCATGAAATTTAGAATCATACATACATTACTTGACTAGACGGCAGTATAGGTCCCATGATTTGAAATCATAGTAACTAAAGTGTGTATGGACCTCTTGAAATTGAAATCATTACTGACTAGACAGCAGTATGGGCCCTCATAACTTTGAAAACCATACAAAATGTAGTTATTTTGTGAACATATTAGTTATTTGGCGTGATGGAGTTGAGATGTAGAATAAAGATAATGAATAGACGAGGTATTTCAATGAATGACTGGTGTGTGAATGATTGGTATCGGCAGTGTCTGATTCATATGTGACACCGTTGGGTCCGTTGGGATCCGTTGGATCCGTCCATTCAGGAAGGACGCCTAAATAAAGGAAATTCCTGTTGCGAGTCTAGCCATGGTTGGCGTGTTATGGTCGTCGGTGGGACCTAGTTTATATTACGTATATAAGAGGATGTCTCGCAAGTAAAACTTTAGTCTTTAAAAAACGAAAGCAGGTTGTAAGCTGTACGTAATCTGTTGTTGACAGTAAACCACTTTTAGTAATAATATAAATTTTCATCGAGTTTCTCATATTTCCTGTGTTTGTTTTACCAGTAAGTTGTCTATTTAAAGACAGAAATGACGAGGTTTGTTTGAATGTTGGTATGAAACCTAATAACTTGGCGATCTTGATCAAAGAGAGAAGAAAGAGGGAAGTATGAAAAGCTAAGAGGTGATGTAAATAATTATTATTTAATAAAGATAGAAGGAGAACGGGTGCGAATGGGAAAGGTGTAAGACGGAAAAAGTCTCAGGTGTTGTTTCAATGTTTAAAATAATTGCAGTGAAAGTATAATCTACATAAGTAATTCTATACGAAGCATGCATATGACAGTTTGAGTTTGTTGAGGCTAGTGAAGGCACCCAGAAGGCTCAAGTTTACAAACCGTAGCCTGCTTCATACATATAGTGCGTGTTACAAATGTGTTTGTCTAAGTAACTGGAATATTGAATGGTATAGACGTGGAGTGGCCTTTGAAGGCTTGAGTTGCGATCAACTGCAGAGTCGACTGTGGATCGGGCTCCATATTAAATAAAGATTTTAATAAGGAAGGGATGTAGTGTTTGTACTGCTATTATGGTTATAGCAGTAATCATGTTATCTCGAGATCACGGGTAGTGGGGCAACACTGAGTCAGTCACGAGACAGCCGTAGACGCAGGCAGACGTGTTCCCCTACCACTGGTGACGTAACGAGCTAATGCAAGTCAACCATATCACTATATCCAAATATTACGGAGCACGTAAGTACAACAACTACTACAATTGCTATTAATTAATTATCTATACTAATATAATAAAGATAAGACAAATTCTGTGAGAACAACGTCGTGTAAAAGAATCTACGGAACCATGGCACCTATTTGAAACATTATTCGAGATTGCTATAGGCTATATAAGACAATATTTGTCGAGTAGGTCGGAAAGATGCATGCATTTCGAGACTTTTATCTGTTACATAAATATCTTCCACGACCGAGAATCGAACCCGGAATCCCTCTTTGTAGGCAGGGTATAAAAAAGTATTACACTTTTTTCAATCTTATTTTTTTATTTTAATTTGTTTCAAAAGGATTTTAAAGTAGATATCTAACACTAATTGAACGAATAAATATTCTGCAGCGACAATATTACTCTAACTCGTGTTAAGCAACCTATTGTGTTCAAATCTGGGCTAACTGACATCATGATGTGTGATCAGGCGTCTTATTGTTAAACTATTAAAGCTAAAAGGTGAACTTGGCACGAGTAATGGAATGGAATGCGCGTGTCAGTTTCAACGGACAACTGAAGTTGACTCCTATAAAAGTTGGCTAGGAATTTTTTAGGCATCAATTCATTCAAGTGAACATTATTCCAGAGGCTAGCAATGTAATCGCAGGCACTATTACAGAAGCGTCGAATGAAACAACTTTGCTTCGTGGTTTGCTGTAGGCGTGAGATCTATTCTAATAATATCTATTCTAATATTTTGTTTTTGCGTATTTATGTACATCAATATAAAATCAGCATTTTCAATGCAGTTCAGCCATGACCACAATCCATGCAATTGGGTCGTAATATCGGTGTGCAAAATAAATATAGTGAGTACCCGTATTAAGTACAAGGGCTATATTTCCCGAACCGAAGTGACAGTGGGTTTGCTAGTTATAATATAACTTACTTCATAAAAACTTCTTCAAGACTAGTAACCGACAAACCGTAGCTGGCAATGCCCATTGAATCTTTTTCCTCGTCAAACTTCCTTAACATTTCAGGAAAGTTAGGGATGTTTTCTTTTGGTAAAGTGAATGTTAATTCTGAACCTGCAAAGTTAATATTAAATGATAGTATTATTATATCCGTCGTTTAAGTATTATGAGACTTACGGACTATTACGAAATATTCATACAACTAAATAATAGGTACATAATAAGAATAACTGATTAATTAAACCAAATTTCATGTAACTAGAATTCAAGGAAATTCCCTATTATGTACTTATTACAATTTAACTTATTATAATTTAAACTGGCTAATGACAAAAATACATTGCCGATATTAATATTTAAATAATGATAATGGAATTAATAATTTGGGCCTACAATGTGCCTCCGAAAAGGATGCTTGGTGGTAATGTATAATCGTGTAAAATTCATTTTACTTTATATTATACCTACCTATATTAGTATTCAACTTGACATCAGGCACGTATCCCTTTAAGAAAGCCAACACCTCCTGTGGTTTACATAGCTTGTTCTTGACGATGGTGAGTTTGTAGCCGATACCGTAGTGTCTCTTGAGGAAGTATGGCGTGCCGACACACTGAAGCCGTCCACCCGACATGATCGCTATCCTGTCTCCTAGTACGTCTGCTTCATCCATAAAGTGGGTGGTGAGTATCATCGTGCGGCCTGGGAATAACAATACGTGTTCGTGGTTACGCGTTACGCAATACCACTAGGTTGTACACGCACTCCCATACTCCCCGATCGTCGAGCCAGCCGATATAGGCCGCAGATGAACCACCACTCAGGTTTTTTCAAGTGTAAAGCCCACGGCCATGCCTTTTTTAGCGCACACCAGCATAATGTCAGTCTTAACATGTACACACACCGCAGGGACGTGGAGTAATACTAACAAGTAAATAGTTTTAAAACTAAATAAACGGTTTTATAGTGCCATTGTAGGAACTAAAAAAAAATTATGTGACCATACTGTTAACCGTTAAAGAGTTCCCTCGTCTGGAGGCAACCCTAAAAGTATGACCTGATAGTCATGCTTATCATAAAAATGTATTTTCATCGGAACCATAGCAATATGCAAAATTTCAAATTCGTAGGACGAAAGGAAGTAGTTCTAATTCAGCTTGCAAGATTTGACCAAAACAAACGACAAGCTAAATAAAACCGTTTAACCGATTCGTTGCTGATGTCACTACAGGCCATAATCCATAGAGTGTCATAAATGTATTTAACTTGTGGCATTCAGCAACGAATCGTTTAATAATACCTTACCTCGTTTCTCCTTCTGCAGCAGGTCCCACAGCGAGCGGCGCGCGGCCGGGTCGAGGCCGGACGTGGGCTCGTCCAGCAGCACGACGCGCGACGCGCCGCACATCGCCGCGCCCACCGACAGCCGCCGCTGCTGCCCGCCCGACAGCTTGCTCGATACTACGTCGCGCTGCGTGTACATTATCGATATAAATGTAAGATAATGACCAGGGGCGTAGCAACCGCCATATCAACCATATCCGAAACACTCCCAAAAAAAAGCTCGCCATTGGCCTACTACCGCTACAGTTGGCACTCCTTATATTTGAAAGCTAATGTCGAGGAGGCCCCACATCAAATATTGATATGGGGCCTCCTTAGGGCTAGCTACGCCACTGATAATGTCTAACCTTACTATCGGCCGTTCTAAATAATATATCCCTCCATAATTCTAAAGTCCATTTCCTAGCAACTGTCAAAATGTTAACATTATATTATTATTCTTCTCCTGTCCTCTTGTCTCCAACGGATCCAGAATGGAAGGGATTTGGTGTTACTGAGATTCACGACCAACGATCGATTTAGAGCCGGCTTATGGTAAATAATTTTACCATAAGTCGGCTCTAAATCGATTAATTCGGTTACGTACAAGAAAAAAAAAACCTGGATACCTGTTCGGTATTTAAACGAACAAAAAAGGCACGAATTATATTTATATATGTATTAATAGATATACCTACGCGAACACCACATAAACACTCACCTTATCCGTAAGCTCGAGCAGCTGCACAAAGTGATCCACCTCCTCATCGATCTTGGAGCTGTGCACGCCCTTCAGCCGCGAGTAGAACCGGATGTGCTCGGCCACGGTGAGGTCGGGGAACAGCACGTTGTGCTGCGGGCACAGGCCGAGCGACTTGCGCGCCTGCTCCGTCTCCGTCAATACGTTGTAGCCGTTGATCGTCGCTGAGCCGGATGTCGGTGGGACCATACCTGTCATGTCATGTAGAGGTACAAAAATATTAGCTTTTATAGTGTCTAATGTTGGAAGCGGGGGAGCTAGTTTTTTGCGCTATTCAAAACAGAGTCCGGAATTGGTCCAGTGGCGGTCTGGAGGGCAGACGATTTCGAACCGTGTGAGATGAAAATTTCATTTAAAAACATGTCGGATAAAAGTGACAAACTATTATTTTTTACATTAGCACTAACATGCACTGTGTATACAACACTACGGCTAGAGGCGTAAACACTAAACAATAAAACAAGATGGTTCAAAAAATATGTCAGTTATTTTAATGTGTGCTTGACCAAACATTCAGGGGTGTATGATAAATTACCTGTTAACATAGATATTGTGGTTGTTTTCCCAGCTCCGTTATGACCTAATAATACTGTAATTTCATTTTCGTACATTCTAAGAGTTAAATTATCCACTGCCTTTTTCTTTCCTTTGTATATTTTGGTTAAATTCTGAAAATAAATTAAAAAATTACTTGTGGTCAGCGATATAATATTTGATATTGTTTAGAGATAAAAAAAAACATACTTCTATATTAATGCCCATTGGAACTCCCTTTGGTTCTTCGTCATGAACTACTTCCAGTAAAGCATCTTGGTATTCTTTGTCTACGCCATCTTTACTAGTCATAGCTAAAACAATAAAAAAACGCATTCATAAATCGCAACGCAAAACGATTCGGTTAAAATCTGGACACATTTTTATCTTAGCCCAAGCATCTGCTGTACTACGACCTTTAGTACCTATTGCTCAGGATGTAATCATTTATTAATTTTGTTATTGTTGATATGAGTCAGCATTTGATTTGTTTATTTTTAACGGTTACCTACGTTGACGAGGGTTACCGGTCTCACTGCTAATAATGTTCTTAGTCGCTTTTATTTTGTTGTCTGAATTAACTATTTTATTGTTGTTGTATTGTTTTTCGGCATAGAGTTCGTATAACTTATTCCTTATTCAAATTCAATCATTTCTTAGTGCTCCCGTCCTACCCTTACCTTTACATACAAAAAATTTAGGTCCTCTGGTTTAGCTATGCATTGTTTGTTGGCAATAATCATTTTATTAAATATATATTTTATTAATTAAACCTTAGTCTCAAAGACTCTTTATCTTGCAACGGAAATGATCTATAATTAAACAATTACCAACAAAATACTAATTGAGAAACAGGCTACATCATATTATTGTGTATATAGCACATAGGTTTACACGTTACTGTATTGTCGAATGCCAACCATGACCTCTTTCATCAATTTTAACTTGTTCAATTAATCAATAATCAGTAGTTGTCAAGATACTTTTACACATACAATTATTGCATCATCTGAATTTAAATCTTATTGCCTACTAACAATGCTCAATTTACAATGAACATTAAGCAATTAAGCTACTATCAACAAAATTAATGTCGTTGTACTGCATTATTAAACAGTATTGTTCTAGATTTTGAAAACTCCATGAAAATTGGGTATAAAACTATACTTATCTTTATAAATAGAACCGTGCATGTGAATGTAGTCATATAATATAATATGATATAGCATTATAAAATGCGATGTCTCTGTTTATATATATATCAGTAATTGCACGTCTAAATATTGTGTGCGGTCTCGACCTACCTAGGTCGCAATACGAGTTATTGAACGGAAACGGGAAAGGTCAATGTAAAGGCTATACAGTTCTTACCGTGAGGACCAAAATAATTCCAAATTAAAAAGTGTTTTTATGAAACAGGTTACGAGTAATAATATAAAAATACCTGCAGTCTTATTTTTGTTTGGTAGCCAATAGCTCTTCATGAAAGGAAAATACCAAGGTAGAGGCACGCCATACAGTCCAGGGCGAATTTTCTCTACGTACATCGCTATCGCCATATAAAGCACTGTGTCTACTATCAGCATGAGAACAACGTGCGCAGGAAGGAATCGATCGTGGTATGTGATTGGAGAAAAAAACTGATTCCATTGCAGACCTGAAAGAAAATTTGATTAAGCTGCTGCGTTTCCACCAAAGCTATAGAAGTTCTAGAAAATGGAATCGATTAGCTGGTTTTTGTTTGGCGTGTTTTTTCACGTTTCATTTGTTAAGTTGCTGATAAGCAATTATTGAGAGTGTTAAGAGTGGCTTAATTGTCCACCATGGCGACGCAAATTTTAAGGAAAAACAGAAACTGAATTTGTTCATGAATCCAGCTATCAAATTTCAGTTCTATTTCGGTATCTCTAGTAGCCAATCTTTACATAGTATAACTCTGTTATCTTAGATCATTCAAACAAACAACGGATTTTAATGCAGTTTTCATCAATAGACAGAGTGATTCACGAGGAAGGTTTATACTTTGTATGTATAACACAGTGAGAGGACGAGGGAAAGGGACAGGAGGGAGTTGTACGAAGGCGGTACGAAGTTCGTCAGGTCATTTAAATAAACTCCGATAATTACCTTTCGAAGTACCCTCGGCCATTACGATCATCTGAAACGCATATCCCATCGCCGCATTTGATATCAAACTTAAAAACATCTTAGTAGTGAGGGTCAATTCTTCATATAAAACTTGGGAGAGCATAAACACCGCGTATGTAGAAAACCATGCAAGACCCATAAACGCCGCGGCAGTATTTGCTGTAACACAAAATATTATTTTTAGGGTTCGTAAACAAAGGGTACCAACGGGACCTAATAATTTCTTAGAGCCTAAATAAAAATATGTGGATGACTGAGTTTGCTGTGTATTTTTTTTGGTAATCGTGTGTTAACTTAACAACGCCATCTACTGAAGTAGCTTTAGTGTTGCTACTCGCCAATAGATGTCAGGAAGAGTCTATTGTAGCAGTTTTTCATTGCCTGATAACACGGATAAAACGACATTTTCTAAAAATGAATCCTAGCTAGATCAATTTATCGCCCCCGCAACCCGCTACATACTAAATTTCATGAAAATCGTAGGCGTTGTTTCCGAGATTCAGAATATATATGTATGTACATACATATATACAAGAATTGCTCGTTTAAAGGTATTAAATATGTAGGATTGTAGGTATGTCGAATCGGACTTGTGCGAATCCTATAATGAGCAATTTCCGTTTCTACTATCCCTTGAACATTTTAAGACTAAAGATTTTCATTCAGATTTTCCATATTTTTATATCTTCATTTAAATTTTTTGTCCCCGCAATTTCGGAGTTAATAAGGTTAGATAATCTACCAACACCACATAATTGCATAAAAAATATTGGTTGGCTGGCTGGCTTCAACCCATTGATGGCCCCTACTCCTCTTGAGTAGGCCTAGAGCACACTTCACCACACTAATTCAGTGCGGATTGGCAGAGGGGTTAGTGGCCAACCAACGTGTCGGAAGTTTTCATGCCACCCGAGGGCCTACGACATGACATAACGACAGCTATTTTACGATATTATTATTATTAAAACATTGTGAAGTGATTATCATAGGCCAACCTTGACTTTTTCTATAAATCATTTACGAATAAACCAAAAAATCTGTTCCGAAAACAGTTAGAACACACACACATTTAACTTTTGTTTCACTACACCAATCACTACATTGGTAAATGATATAAAAGGGATGGCATTATTAAAACCATAATAGTAAAAAGACAGCTTATAGTCATTGGTATTTATGTATTATACTACTAAGGTAATATTACGAGTATATCATAGAATATTAAACCGTTTCGGCCACTACAAAATGTTTATTTTTGTGGCAGCTAATGTTTAAATTTATTCATTTGAATGGATATGGTGAAATTCGTTAAGTTCTACAAATAGGTACATGATGATATACAAATGGTAGCTATAGCTGCTGTTTGTTTAACTGATAGTATATTAATGAGACCGGCAATAAGTAGGTACCTAAATCTATACTAATATTATAAAGAGGAAAGCTTTGTATTTTTGTATGTTTGCAACGAATAAACTCAAAAACTACTGAACCGATTTTCAAAATTCTTTCACCATTAGAATGCTACATCATTCATGAGTAACATAGGCTATATTTATTACTATAAAATATTAGGGATCCTTGCTAAAACATCAGTAACGTGAACTAAAGTGTGAAAAAATTTGCTTAAAAATTTCTTTCATCGCATACGCTGCGGAAACTATTGATGATAGAACAAAAAAATGTTCTACAATATTATAGAACATATCAATATCTACAAAAAACCTCGCAATAGTATATGTCCAACTATTGTTGTTATGTCACTATAACCACTTTTTACATTTTAAAAGTTAATAAAAAAGATGACCAAAATCAGATCATGAAAACCATACCTTCGTATTAATCCTTATCCAAATAAATCATTTCATATTCAAAACTGTTTCAATACCAATAGATAACTTTTTGAATTACTCAAATCGGACATTCCATTCAGAAGATATTACGTAGTAAAGGAACTATGTGACAACGTGATTGTACGAGTAGCAACAAACATCACCGGCCCCGCGGCCGGACAGCTCGCGCATGTTCCGCGGATCCCGATTATGTAACACGGGGAGGGGAGGGGAGGAGAGGGGAGTGGAGTGGGAGTGGGAGCGGGAGAGGGAGAGGGAGAGGAAGAGAGAGAGAGGGAGAGGGGGAGGGGGAGGGGGAGGGTAGGGGAGAGGGAGAGGGAGAGGGAGAGGGAGAGGGAGAGGGAGAGGGAGAGGGAGAGGGAGAGGGAGAGGGAGAGGGAGAGGTAGCGGGAGAGGGAGAGGGAGCGGGAGCGGGAGCGAGAGCGGGAGCGGGAGCGAGAGCGGGAGAGGGAGGACACGGAAACTATAACGGCTAAGAACGGCTGTACCGATTTTAATGATCTCTGATTTGTTACATTCTTAGGCGATACGAAGTTCGCCGGGTCAGCTAGTATATAATAATTTGGTACCATCTATGTTTTTATTCTGTAATAATATATCTTTGCAATCCACAAGGACTGGCATCTGAAATAAATTTGGACCTCGTCTCAAATTCAGCTTTATGAGACTATGAGGGAGATTGCACACACTTCGATTTAGTTTAATCCGTTCCGTTCACTCGTTGGCGATGGAAGCGCTTCTATGAAATTTAGTATTGCAAGCTAAACGGAGTTCGTACGAAGTCCGCTCCGCTCGCAGTGGAAAGCGGGCATTAGAACTAAGTAGATTTAATTCATCCCCAGGGCACACTACAGACACGCTATCTCTCTTTTTAACTGAGAGGGCCGAGCCGAGAGTATACCACCACGCTAGTCCAGTTTGGATTAATGAAAGATCTACACGCAGCCAGAACTAGATTATCACTACTTTATTGTGTACCCTTAATTATATTTGTTATTGTTTAGCTATTATGAGAACTTGTTCGTTACAAACAATATAGTAACGTTACAATGGCTTACGTGCCATAATCGATAAGAGAATTACAAATATGATGTCAGACACAGGGGCTGAAAGCCATTTGTTTGCGCAAAACAAACACGTAGGTACATACTTTCCTATTTACAGACGTAACTGAAACGCCTAACATTGACTTAGTTCAGAAACAAGAAACAATATTAGTGCAGTCAATTACATGCATTTTAGTGCAAACTTAGTGCGCTGTAGGTACTCATTTGCAAACTTTGTTTTATACAAATACGTAAATATTTCCAACATCAAACATAGGACTTTTATCCATAGCATGACTAAGGAACAGTAGAATGAATTGCAATGTCTAACGTTTTTTACCCCTCCCTCACTGAGTAACGAGTAACGATTCGCCCTGAAATTAGCAGCCATAGAGTTTGCCGAGAATTGTATATCGACTGACCCTCACAGAAGCCATGTTCTTAGAGTATTTATTTGCTATTTAGTTTATAGTTAATAAACAAACGCCCATTCATAAATTATACATGTAGATATTCCCACATCAGTATTCCCTGTGTCCCTGCGGGTAAATTCATTTAGAAGTAAGCAAAGACACTCCTATTAATTCCTGGAAGAATCAGTCTACATCACGTGACAGTCAACTCCGACTGGGAACCACAGCCTTTCGTTTGAAAACAAACGATAATTTACACTGTTGTAAGTAAATCATAGCGATTGAAAGCTAAAATATACGTACCTCGAGAAAATAAAACGCTGACCATGAAGCAAAAAGCGAGAGATGCTATCACGAACAGCACCATAAAAAACACCAATATAGTCCAGGGGGTGAATGTTAGCACGGAATACCTGTCTCCCGCCGCAGTCGCATTGAATGGAATCTAAAATTTACACAAATCATGAGTACAGAACACAGTATAGAATATTCGATAAAGAAATATAAAGATTTTTACCTTAAATAAAATAACCATGAGTATGACGGAAATAAACAGAAACGATAACTGTTTGATAAACCACGCTAGCCAATGAAGCCAAGAAGGTAATCCCATGATTGTCATAGTTTCCTGTGAAAATTATCATAATTTATTATATAATTTATTTCCATGACGGTAAAAATACTTATATTACGGGAGATAGTATTGCAATTTTTCTAGTAAACTACTGAAATAACTACATTTTCAGGAGTTAACAACAATAAAATGAGTAAGTGTATGTTTTCGAATCTACTGTACTGTATTTAATAATTAAACATGTAGTATTTACACCCGGGAAAAGTTGTTTTTCCATATGTCACATTATCATCACCAAAAATAAAATGTGAAAATAAAAAATACTTTAACATCATTGCTATAATAGCAATGGCTTTCACAATTGGCTCCCACCTACAACAGGTTTGGATGACATTCAGAACTCATAGACTTATATTTATTTAGTGGAAAAAAATTGTAGTGATATTTTATTAGTGTGAAATATGGTGCAATACTACCACCCGGCCTATTAATTGCCTAATTTATACCACACCTTTAATTGCAATTCTTTCTCAGCAGTCACAACTTTTACTGTGTTGACGAATGAATAAGCGAAACACAGCATGATAATCATCGAAATAAACTTCTCCATTGCGATCAATAAATCGTCATCTCTATAAGCAAGCTGTGGTAAGCGCTGAAGGTATACTTTAGTATTAATGGACTTTCCAGTTTTTTGCTTTATGATTTCTTGCGATAGCGCATGTTGAACAGCTAGAAACATTTCGGGAGAATACCCTGCAAAAAAGGAACGGTATGACGAATGTGACCATAATATTCTATCGTGGAAGATATTTAGCCGATATTTGATTTAATATTATTTTAATATACCTAAAATAGGAAATATGTATTACAGTATTTATGACCACTTATCATTTTTTTACCAATAAGGTGCCTAATCTAGAGCTGAGAAGTCTGAGAACGCGCGGCTGCTTCGCTACTAGAAGTATCCGTGAGCGAGCTCCCTTACTATTAGTATGTGCACTACAACTATTATACCTACCTATTAGAAATGGTTTTCAAGAAAAAGCATAATTTAGCATAATTAAAAATACTACGGCAATAATAATGTGCTTAAGCCCCTAAGGTCGAACATCGCTTGCATCGCGAGTCTTCCACCTTGATTTCAACGTTCAAGGATTTTAACGAAGACGTATGTAATTATACTACAGTAATATTATAATAGAATAACTATTAGATACAATATCTACCTGACGAACGCGTTAGACGAAAGTGACGCAAGGTTTACTAGGAATTAAGGAAAAAACTACCTACTAACGCCATTATTATTTTTACAAAGTTGTTTTACTTGAAAAACTTTTTATGGAGCAATCGTATAGTTGGATATAAGTAGGGTTGCCATCCGTCCTGTTTTCCCAGGACATGTCCTGGTTTTTGTAGTGTCCTGGGACGTCCTGGATAGTTTTTAAGCAGCGTCCTGGGTTTTTAAATTTTAAAATTGGCGCGCCTCTTGTAAAATTCTTACATTACGGGTGGCCTCACGGCTCGCAAGTAGGGCATGGATACCGGAATTCCGAGATTCGCAATTCCAGAATCTTAGAAAATTTTTCAGTTCCAGAACTGACTGTTTCAATATCGTAACTCCGGTATTCATTGTTACTAAACAAAATAGATATTTCGAGTGTTTATAAATTTCTGAAGGCACCCACGAACCCAATTAAATCCAATTCTCTCTATACCTTGTGTACCCCTCGCGCCACCATTATTACCTTTATAGCTGACTTATAGCTGACTAAGGAATTGTAATAATTGTATGAAATCAATCTTTTTGTCGTGTTCAAAAGCAGCATTTGATTCAGAAAGATTTAGTTGTAATCCGTAAATTTTCAAAAATATTCTATAATGAACATATTATTATGTATCTGATGAAACTTTAATCAAATAATTTATTTTACTATGCATCCATCCGCCCATTCACCAGCCTTTAGAAGTCAACTGTTGGACATAGGCCCCCTCTAACTTGCGCCACTATGACCGATCCTGAGCTTTCTGAGTCCAGCGGATGCCCACTGTTCTTCGGGCCGTAAGTCCATCTGGTCGGAAGGCGTCCTATACTTTGTTTTCCGAGACGTGGGTGCCATTCGAGGACCTTTCTTCCCCAACGGTTATCGGTCCTTAGAGCTATGTGGCCAGACCATTGACAATTCAGCCGATTTTACTCTTTAGAAATACCGAGTATAGCCCTCTCCATAGCATGCTGTGTGATTTTAAGCTTGTGGATTCGGACGACAGTAAAGCACCAACCACGTCTCGGGAGCCGTATGTCATCACTGGCAACACACACTGCTCGAATACCTTCGACTTCAGGCACTGAGGTAGTGTACTTGATAACCCAAGTGTTAAAAAAACAAATATGGTTATTGTGAGATTCCATTGTTTGAATTATCAAAAAATAAAAATAAATACAATAATGCAATATGGGTATCAAATTAAAGAGCTCTTCATAAGGTTTTCAAAAAAGTGTATCATAATAGCTTTTTTGATAGCAGGCGGGTTTTTTTTTAATTCCGGAATTCGGATTCCGGAATTGAGGAATCAGGGGTCAATATCGAAAATCAATTCCGGTATTGAGAATAGTTCCAATATCACATGGTCTAATTGCAACTCTATTACTGCGTCCTGTTTTCATACTGAGTTGTCCTGGTTTCTACAACTTCAAATCCTGGTTTTTTAAATTTGAGGTTGGCAACCCTAGATATAAGTCGCTTACCTGGTGTTTTTCCACCGTATAAATCATCTGGCTCTCTTGGACCAGGTCGCGGAAATATAGGAAATAGTAGATTCGTTCTCCAACTAGCCCTTAAAGGATGTTCTACCATTGGTGTCCTCATCACAGCTGGGAATCTCAGTGTTATTGTTACATCGTCGGGCCATTCTGTTGCATCTAAATTTGTAACACATTTCAAAACCTTTGTTAATGTTAATAAATTAAATCATTTAACAACAATACACATATTAATTTGAATACTGAATTGAGAAGTATGCTGTATATATGTAAAGTCAGTGCCTAAATATCTTTATTGATTAGAATAGTAAGCAAGCCTCATTTTAACATCAGAATCAATTAGTATTTATTTTATTACGGTTAATTATTTTAGGAATTTTTCTGGACATTAGAAATAATATGCTCAATTGCTTAAAACTATAACTTAACATAATGTCGATATATTTTTTCTTACTGAACAAGGCCAGATTCAAATCCTGGAATGAAAATTGTCTTAGATGCATAATCTAATCAGACATTAAGAAGCACACTTCAAGTTCCAAAAAATAATTATGAGAAGTATCATATAAATCTGTTCAGTGGTTTTGATGACCCAATATTTACAGGCAAAAATAAATTAAAAATATTGTACTTGTATCATTAATTTTAAAAAAATCTGTTGAATTTTTTTTATCAATTCATATCAATATCAATAATTTAGATATAGGTAGTTAAATCCTATTACTGAATTTAAAACTGTGGTGTTTGCTCTTCATACTAAAATCCAACAATAGATAAGCATCTATTGTTAATGACATTAATCAATAGATACCTACTTACTTATAGCTAAAATAACTAACTCATTATTATATTAGTAGTTAGTTCATCTTTACATAGTAGGTACTTGTATTTTGTATATGTATATTATGTCTTGCTCTAGGATTACTGTTATTATATGGCATGAACTTTCATAATTAATATAACACTAAAAACAAACAAGAGTGAAGAATAAAATATAACCATATAAACAGAGCCGGCGTTAGGGGGGGCGCAATGAGGCGACGGCCTAGGGCGTCAAATTTGGAGGGGCGCCACGTTTGGGGTGAGACGCAAAAAAAAGAAAATATTTTTTTAAATAAATATTCCCATTAATTCAGTTAAAAATTTTCGAGCAATAAAATTCGATTTTCATATTATTATGTGGGCGCGAGAGTATTCCTGCCTAGGGCGTCAGTGGCTCTAACGCCGGCACTGCATATAAAAATGTCTATGTCATCAGGGATTTGGGAGTTAGGGACATTACCAATAAATCTACAGTCAAATAAAAATAAAATAAAATTGCACAAAGCACAATAAAATTGTTGCCTTATCTATGTGGGATTATATTAACAATGCATCTGTGCACTGTGCAGATATAATAAAACAATATTGAAAAATTCCTTTATGATAAATTTATGTAATCACTCACTTGCCATGCTGTCAGGAAATTGGATTCCAACTAGAATATGATTCATGACATTGGGCTGTGTAAGGGCACTACTGAGTTCAGCGGAATTGTTGTATCCTTTTGGTTCTGGTAACATTTTTGTATCAAATAGTAGAGCTAAAATACCATTAAGGTTGTCCAAAGCCACCATGGCCATTGCATCTTCAGTAACCTTACGAGTCAATGGATTTTCTGGTGAAAATGCTAATGTTCCTTCTCGTTTTACTGTCGTTAGATTTCCTCTGAATAACAAATTTTAGATATGTTAATTTGTTTTATGAATTAATTGAGATATTTATAATAATAATACAATTTGGTATAAGGTTTCAAATATCATTTAATAACTAAACTAGGCAAATAGTTAATAATAGCAAATTAGTTAAATATATAATGTATGTCTACTACAGGCTTGTAAGGTAGATTATAGATAGCATCAATTTATTTACAGAGTGTATTGTATAGCGTATGAAAATATTACTTACAATTGTCGTCCACTGATATTGAAGTAAGTTGGAACAAAAGGTGGGTAACTGAGATCCGGTTTTGATTTAGGGTCAACGAGACACCTTATTAAGATTAAAAATAAAGAAAATATCACAGGTGATGCTATTTCGAAGATAGTTTGCCATTTGTGCCTTCTTTGTAATAGAAAATTTTTCCAAATGAGAAGTTTCAATTTCTCAATTGAAGACATTTTTCAAATCTGCCAACTAAAAATTTTAATATAGTACATAATTAATTTTATTCAGAATAATATTGGTACATAGTTCAATTATTGAAATGTAAATTTTCAGAAAGATAACTATACCTATTGATTAAATATCCTAGTTTATAATCTATTAACATATTTGCTGTATTGACAATATTTCCAATTAAATTATATTGTGAAATTATATTGTACTATTTGAGAAAATAAGATAGGTAGTTGATTACTTACTCAAACATGACACAGTATTATTTTTTAATAAATAAATTATTTAATGAGTTCACTGGTACTTTTGAGATAATAGTCAAGTAAGAAATAAAGGTAATTAAAATCGCAAGGATACCAATAGGTATCTATTCCTGCGTTTTAGTGATTCATTGCTCATTTCAATTCATTTTTTGCAATTACAAATGTCAAAATTGACATAGTAATAAATGACAAACGTCAAATGCTTGGGCTCGATGTCAATTTGATCAAGTCTTTCACCAACCGGAAACGGTCCATAAACAGTAGATACCATGGATATAATTATACTCTATCTGGATTATTAACTTTGTAGAGGTACCTGAAGTTCGATTCCGACATGACGTCATTGCTGACGTTGATTATTATGGGAACCGTCCTAGCCAAATAAACACAAGTAAATCCATAATTTACTACTAAGAAACTTACATTTTAATTGGTTGTTACTTTTCAACTACGAGTAGTCTGAGAAACTCCTTGTATGCAAATTCCTTGTCTCATGTGCGGCTGCGCCGCCGTGCCCCGTGGTTGAATCTATCTATAATTCTATATGTACTATGGTGTACACACTACACACTTTTTGCTTGTTTGACTCGACTACATAACTACACCCTACACTCTGCAGTATTATGATCTTCAAACAACGTACGGTTTCCGTAAAATTATTCTTGGTCACTTCATACAATAAAAGAAAATAATAAATCAAACAATCGATTAAAAATATTAAAAAACATTGTCATGATCTAATTTTATTGCATTAACAAATCACCATTTTTTATTTTACTGTGTAAAAGCAAAAAGCAACAACCCATAATTGTCCCACTGCTGGGCTCGGGGTCTCCTCTCAGAATGTGAGGGTTAGGCCATAGTCTACCACGCTGGCCAAGTGCGGATTGGTGGACTTCACACACCTTCAAGAACTTTTTATGGAGAACTCTCCGGTGTGCAGGTTTCCTCACGATGTTTTCCTTCAACGAAGCAAGTGATAATTAACATGTAATACGCACATAATATTTGAAAATTAGAGGTGCGTGCCAGGATTTGAACTCGGGCCCCTTCGTTCGGGAGATCAACGTTCTACCGCTAGGCTATCACTGCTGTACTGCTTTTACTGTGTACTTATATTATTTTGTCTTTTAATGTCTATTATACGTCTGTGACGTCTTTCAGTCATCATAGACACAAGAGAAGACAGAATAAAATAGACAAGAGAAACCAAACCAAAGTCAAAAATAAAAATGGCGTTTATGTCAGTAGCATATCAATGTTTTCTAATTGGTTTATATAGGTAGTGTCTGTGGATAGTGTTAAATAAATGTAATATTGAGTTCCATTTCTACTATGTCTAATAATAATCTTTCGTCTGTTTTAAAATCCTGTTCTGAAAGTGAGTTAATTAATGAAGTTGCCGAGCCGAATATGACACCAAAACAGGTGGAAGGATCGCGATTAAAACGTACTTTTACGTTACCTCGTAATCCTTTTGGGACAGCAAAAGCTAGTTCTAGCAAAAACAAACTGATGGATAACGATATTAACAAACCCGCAAGTACGACTTCCGGGATTGGAATTCCGCCAAAAGATGAGGGTGGTTTAGAAAGGAAGTTATTTAGAAGGCCATCATGGAAGATATTCTTGAACAAAATAGCACAGAATATGCGTACGGTTAATGTGGTAAGTATCAGTTACATGTTTATCAATAAAATGTTGAGAGTATAATATGAGTAACGATAGCTTTCATTTGCAGGTCAAATCTAGTTCAGCAATTGTAAATGGAGACCGGGTGCCATGTAGCGGGGATCCTCCGTGGCCTCCAGGGACAATCCCTGCAGCCACAGGAATTAAAAATCTAGGGAACACCTGTTATATGAATGCAGTTTTACAGTGCCTGTCACATACTGATGTTATAGCTGAATATTTTGTTTTAGACCACTATAAGGTCAGTGAAGTTGTTTTTTATCTCATATGTCATTATTTACAATCCAATTTAGGTACAGTTACAAACCATGTTAGGTAACATTTAATGGTAAGCAAGGAATGCGTCTAAAAGTATTATATCAGCATCATTACACATAATACTCTATTACTGTGGTTTTATATTGTTATTGAGTCAAATATTATAATTTCCTTGAGATAATTTCCTTCTCTAATTAACAGAATAGGTTAATTCAATCCTCATTTTCGTTTCCAGTTTTATGACCATAAAACCTATTCTTAGCTGAAGTAAATCAAGTGCTATAAATGTTTAATTCTAAACAGCTGAAATATTTTGTTGTAAGCCATTTACTTATATAGTAAAGACAGTTCCATTGCTCACTCAAAACCTGGCACTTTAATTGTCCAATTACAAGATTTTAAACTTAACTCATCATGGAATGAAAACATTTTACTCACAATATTTATTTAGTACAGCAATATTTCGACCCAGTTGCATGGATCGTGGTCACGGATGAACTGCGGTGACGCATAGAAACTTTTGACAGGATGACAGATGACATTTGACACTAGTATATGTTTAAGTCTATCAACTCTCCTTCTAGTTCATTTTTGCGTTTTGTTAACCATATCATGACACACTACACTAACCACATCTTGCCGCACAACAATGGCCCAATTAGATTAATGCTCAGTACATATTATTTAATATGGAGACTTTGATCCCACTCAGTAAGTTAAAGAGAGAGAGAGAGCAAGAGATGGCGTTACTATTTGCTTCTATAAAGACATTAGTAGGAAAGGTTCTGATGGGCCTATCCATATTTTTGAAATCAATGAAAGCAAAACATGTTACAATTAAGTCTCTTTATGTTCTAGGTTGACCTTCAAAAAAGGAATAAAATAAATTCAAAAAAGTATGGAACACGAGGAGAGGTTACTGAACAATTAGCAGCATTATTGAAAGCTCTGTGGTCATGTCGATACATACCTGAAATGAGTGTAACATTCAAGGTATTTCCTTAAATATTTCCTTAATGTATTTGCCTCCATAATGCCAGTCATGCAATGTTTACTTAATGCATGTTAATGCTAGAAAGGCAGTCATGACTAAGTAGTATACAAATATTGAGTCAGTATATTAGCTAAATCACAAGAATTTTCGAAGTTTTGCCTGGGTTTACAAGCTTTAAAATGAGATTTACTCAGTGTTGTTTCAAGTAAATGTTTGTTCATGGGTTATATAGGGTAACCACATTAACTTGTTATATGTTCATGAAACAAATGAAATGCATGCAGATTTCCCTTATTTCTATATTTTTAAATTTCAGGGTGCAGTGGAAAGACATGGTACACAATACAGAGGGAATAGTCAACATGATGCACAAGAATTTTTATTCTGGTTACTGGATAAGGTTCATGAGGATTTAAATACAGCTACCAAGAAAAAGTACAAGACAATTAAAGTTAGTAATTTGAATTATCTATATATTAATATCTGAAAAGACAACTTTGCACCTCATTTAAGAGTATTGCACACATGAGATTGGACATAGTTAAAGTTTCTATGGAGAACATAATTATATGAAGAACATATTATGTATAGTGTCAATAGTGAAACATTAACACCACTGATACATTATTACTATACAGGGTGGATTTTTGAGACGGGTCAGTAAGGGCAGGTACCTTAACCGTTATAGTTACAGGAAAACGTTCCTAGGAGACTATCCATAACTTTTTAAGATATTCTGAACTGCATTCACAGATTTTTGAAAAAATGTACAGTCAGCGAAAAAAGTGCTAAAATCCAAAAAAAAATATTTTTATGCCTATCGATCCTACTTCGTATGGGGATCAAAATACTCTATGGGACCATTTAAGGTATGAGTACTAGAAATGTCAGAAAACGCTAAAAACATTTTCCATACATTCTGTACTGAAAAACGATAAATCAACTCGAAATATTCTTTATCGCCAAACAATCCTATTTCTTACTGCGATTAAAAGATTCTTTAAGGCCTATTGAAATTTAAATACAAAAACTACGGTAAGACACAACATATCACACAAACTTAAAAATAGGTTATCTATTGTTCAAAATGACCGCCGTTTTCACAAATACGTAAGTTCACTCGTTTTTGTACTGAGCAAGTAGCAGCGGAAAGTTTTCTTTGATGGATATTATTTAAAATCCTCGTTAATGCCTCTTTCAGCTCCTGAACACTGTCGTACTTTCTTTTGTAGACTTAATTTTTTAGGTGGCCCCACAAAAAAAAAATCGAGGAGCGTTAGATCGGGGCTGCAAGAGATGCTGTTAGGGGAACACATGGTCCAATTAAGTGGCCACCTCGCAGCCCCTATCTAACGCTTCTCAAGTTTTTTTTTTCGTGGGGCCACCTAAAAAATGAAGTCTACAAAAGAAAGTACGGCAGTGTTCAGGAGCTGAAAGAGGCATTAACGAGGATTTTAAATAATATCTATCAAAGAAAACTTTCCGCTTTGCTCAGTACAAAAACGAGTGAACTTATGTATTTGTGAAAACGGCGGTCATTTTGAACAATAGATAACCTATTTTTAAGTTTGTAAGATATGTTGTGTCTTACCGTAGTTTTTGTATTTAAATTTCAATAGGCCTTAAATAATCTTTTAATCGCAGTAAGAAATAGGCTTGCTTGGCGATAAAGAACATTTCGAGTTGATTTATCGTTTTTCAGTACAAAATGTATGGAAAATGTTTTTAGCGTTTTCTGACATTTCTAGTACTCATACCTTAAATGGTCCCATAGAGTATTTTGATCCCCATACGAAGTAGGATCGATAGGCATAAAAATATTTTTTTTTGGATTTTAGCACTTTTTTCGCTGACTGTACATTTTTTCAAAAATCTGTGAATGCAGTTCAGAATATCTTAAAAAGTTATGGATAGTCTCCTAGAAACGTTTTCCTGTAACTATAACGGTTAAGGTACCTGCCCTTACTGACCCGTCTCAAAAATCCACCCTGTATAGTAAACTTTTGCACCAGAACCATGAGACTTGAAATTCTAATAAATGAATCATTAAACGTCAAAGTTGACAAAAACAAGATTTTATTTATACTATACGAGTGACCGCCCTCGCTTTGCTTCGGTTTCCTTATTTTTTACACCTTGTGTTACATTATTGGAGTTTCATTAAGGATTCCTAATTTTTTGAAAATATAATATAGCCTATGGCACTCGGGGATAGTTTAGCTTCCCAACAGTGAAAGAATTTTTCAAATCGGTTCAGTAGTTTCGGAGCCTATTCAATGCAAACAATCAAATCTCTCCTCTTTATAATATTTATTTATTTATTTATTTATTAGTATAGATAATACAGAAAAAAAAATGAAGTGCTGTAAAAAAATTGCCGATGCGAAATAGAATTGATTTTTAACTTTGTTTTCCAGAATACAGTTGGAAAATCTGATGAGATAGTAGCTGCTGAGACATTAGCTAATCATGCACGGCGGAACAGCTCATTTGTTCAAGCAGTGTTCCAAGCCCAGTACAGGTACAATATATTACTGAAAACATTTGTTAAGTTTCCAAGTGATATCCAATAACTATACAATAATTAATGGTATTAATAAATAAATATATTTTTAGGTCAGCACTGACATGTGCCAAGTGTGAACGTACATCGTGCACATTTGACCCATTCCATTGTGTCAGTGTGCAGCTACCCTCAAGATTAGCGACCGCTCAACCTTCTCCACTCCCTGTTAATGTATGTTATAGTGTACATAAAGAATTTGTCTATGGATACTGTATTTACTATAATTTTTTAAACGTAACGTAAACTATTATTACCATAACTAATGGGAGGTGACTTGCTTAGTATGACATATCATTCAACGAATTTTTTAATTGTCATTAGATTTATTATTAATAATAATTGCCATTTATTGACTTTATTATAAGACTTATTATTTTTTTATACAAATTATAGTTGAATTGGTTTTTCAAGGTTGTGTATGTAAATCAGCAACCAAGACAAGTGCGTATAGGTGTGGAGCTGCAACCAAATACCACAATGGAGGACCTAAGGACCACCTTACACACAGATACTGGAATAGATCGTGACCATATAATACTGGCTGAAATAAATGAAATGGGTATGTAATTTTATAATGTACCAAATATTTACAATGCTGTTTTACAAGTTACTAATATCAGTTTGACATAATTATTAAAAAATAACAAAGTAACCATTTATTTATTTTAAGGACTAGATTTAAAGTTGTGTGGTTTTGTTCATGTGTGAAGGTTTTTTCTCAATTTGTTTTAGGGTGGTGCAATGCTCGCAGTGGATGGGAAGTTGCGGGCATTGATTATGGAGCTCTGTACTGTATGGAAGCTCCTCCACTATTGCAGACACCAACAATGCCTTACTTACTTATACTATGGGTCAACTTACTCGAAGGAGAGAGATTTGGTATGACTTTAATATTTCTTTAATTTAACTGGAAGGAATTTTAGCCATAATTGCTAAATACAAAATTAATTTGTACTTCTTACACTATTTTCGTTTCATCGCTATTTATTTCTGTCGTTGTATACCTGCATCTCATTATACGCTAAGCCTAATTAAGGCCATCTGTCCACTTTCACGCACGTCATACGCACGCTATCATCGATTGTCGCTTGTTTGCAGCTTTCACTGTAGCTTGCTTGCATCGTGCGTAGTAAAAATACGAAATCTGTTACCAGAGCGGCATCGTCGCATTTGCGTATTGCAAAACAATTGAAAAACAAATGCAAACGCGACGATGCCGTTCGGTGGACGGATTTCGTCCTTTTACTACGAAAGATGCAAGCAAGCTTCAAGCTAGCAACGAGCTAGCGAATATTGACGATAGCGTGCGTATGTCGTTCGCTAAATGGGCAGCGGGCCTAAGTGCTTGTTCACACTGATCTCGCGGGCGCGGTCGCGAAATATCAAACATATGACCTACTATGAAAGTGTTCACATCAAAACGCGCGCGCGGTGTATGTAGCGTTTACCGCGACCGCGCCCGCGCCCGCGGGTTCAGTGTGAACAAGCACTAAGACGCATTCCTGTCCGGCACTGTCGTTTAGAGTAATGCAGACATATCTGTAGCATATAGCACGTTGCCATTCACCCCAGGATCCCCCTACGCGATGCAAGTGCCACGCGAGACCTCGTACGAGGACCTGCAGAAGCTTATGCTGAAGGAGATGTGCCAGGTGCTGGCTGAGCGCGTGCTGGAGAGCGCGCAGAACGCGGACATCTTCCGCGCGAGGATCGCCGAGGCGCACCGCCCGCGCGACCCCGCGTATCTACAGCCGGAGGTGATTTGATCATCTATTCTATTATAACAATGATTTTTTATTTATTCAATTGTAATCAAAATGTAGTTGAATAGTGAATGAAGAGTGAATGTTATTTTGAGTTAGTGAAGTGTCGGAATAGTGAACTGTCCAACATTCGAAACTATTTTGATTACTAACAAGAAATGGAATCAGTACAGGAGAACGAGGACTCTGGAGACACAATGGGTGATCAGTCTACCCCGTCGATATCACAGATATCCATACATTTATATTATACACTGGAACTTATCGACCCCTGGTGACGTCTTAATACCTGTATCTCTGAAGCTTTTTATCAGAAATCTGAAGTCTAGCCTCTGTCATGAATGAGGTTATCATATATAAAAAGATTTAAAATGATACACCCAATTTAACGTAACAAAATCCCATTGAATAACTAACGTGTGTTGGTTTGTTTGCAGTTGCCGCATCCACTGTTTGCTCTAGACGTAGAGCAGGCGCTGTGTGCCCACGACAAACATCCCCATCTTCGGCTCGAGCTACTGTGGGATCCTGTGCATAGGGACAGGTGTTTATATGATATTTTCTTACACATACACAGTAAAATTAAAAAATAAAATTTCATAGTTCCCAATGACTTTCTAATATTGTATCATCGAACTAGCGATCTCCCTAATGACAGCAAGACAGTTCGTGAAATTTCTTGTGGATATTCCGTTTCGAACTAATAGCTGGACACTTTTGAAATAAAAATATGTATTGCGTGCACGCGCACAATACACGCAATACACGCCTTCATGTGTGCGTGCGAGTGGTGACCGGGAGCTAAAAGGTCCTGTACACCTGCTTTAAAACATTTTATGACGTCATTGTAGCAGCATCACTTGAATAATAAAGCTGCGTCGCTGTTATGTGGTTCGATGAATTGCCTTAAACGGCAATTCGTGACGGTATGATTGTCGTTGCTCAGTATAATCCGGTCGTCGACGGAGGCGTGCGAGGTGCACGTTTCGGCGGCGGGCGGAGGCGGGGGCGGGGGCGGCGCGGGCGCGGGGGCGGCGAGCGCGGGCGTGGCGCCGCTAACGTTGCACGCCTGTCTCGCGCACTACACGCGCGCTGAACAACTCGGACAGGACGACGCTTGGAGGTACTTGCTTTTATGTTCGGTTTACACGTATTAAGTAATTTAGTAGATAACTAAATTTTAACAAAAAAGTTACTAAATTGTCTGTTTATATATACGTATTAATTTAATTAAAATTTAGTTATCTACTTAACTCCTTAATATGTGTAAACCGGACTTTATAGTTCTTTATTTTGAGGATAACTCTCAATATCTGGCTCATGTGTGTAAAACACAATTTTTTTAAAATGTTTGTTGGAAGGAGGCTAGCTAAGCTGAGCTATATATAAAGAAAAATCAACCAAAAGATATGAAGCTGTAACATTTATGTAAAATAACTGATCATTGCAATAAATGAAATTATTTTCAGGTGTCCTCAGTGCCAGAGGTATATGCCAGTCGTGAAAACGCTTGGCCTCTGGTCTCTTCCAGATATCTTAGTTATTCACTTGAAGAGGTTTCGGCAGTAAGTATTAGTAAAATAATCATTACATCAGTCTAGTATAACTAGAAGTGTTAAATTTAATTTATATTGCATTTTAATTTAGGCAAGCGAAGGGTCGAACGAGTACTAAACTAACAACAATGGTGGAATTTCCGTTAAACGACTTCGATATGACTCCCCATCTGGTGCGAAGAAACTCCCCCACGGTCGAGTCACCGAGTCACTCTCGTTCACCGCGAAGAAGGCACTCGAAGGCAGCTAGTGTCCCGCAAGAGAACATGTATGACTTGTATGCCATCTGCTACCACCACGGAGACGACCTGGAGACGGGGCACTACACAGCCGCTTGCAAGAACCCATACGATGGACACTGGTACAAATTTGACGACTCCAGAGTCAATCCAGTGGATGACGAAAATGCTTACGACGAACTAGTAAACAATACGGCCTACATGCTATTCTATAAGCGGAAGAAACCCAACGTGATACATTCATGTTCCACCGACGACAACGGACATTGGGCGTTACGGATGCCCAAATACGTGAAGCCGCCGAGCGATAGCCCGAACGATCTCGCCGAGTTGAAGGAGGAAAATGTCGAAGAAGCGAAGATCGGGTCGCCTCTGAAACATTCCGAGTCGGACGCTACAGCCAAGCTGAGTCCGTCACTATCGAGAAGTGTTCCCAGCTTGCCGGACGATAACGAGGCGTTGACACCGTCGAGACAGAACCTCACGGTCGTCCACAACACAACGATGATTCATTCGCCGACGCTTCAGCGGCCGCTGATAGTCGAGGTCAACGGGAACATAGTTAACGATGAGCTGAGCGATTACGAGAACGAGTCGTTATCGATGGAGCCGTACATTCACAAGGACGTGCACGTTAACCCTAAGATGACGCCGGTGGACAGTAGGCGGCCGCGGTCTGTGGACTACCCCACCCGGTCGAGTACATCACCGTCCTCGAGGGACTCCAACAGGAACTACGAGAGCTCCCCGCTCGTCGCCAGTATCAACGGCGTCGAGTACCATCCCACCACCGAAGACTTGATGTTGTCGATGTTCCAGGAGTCCAAGTTTATTGTTCCGAGACATACCAATCACATAACCCAGGATTCTCACAGGACCGGTAAGTTCATCATCATCATCAACGTTACGCATAACTGTCCCACTAGCCCAGGCTACGGTTTCCTCTCACAATCTAATTTGCAGGCTTTACACACTGAGAAAATCATAGTTACCTCACAATGTTTTCCTGCACCAAAGCAAACTATTGAATTAATTTCTTATAAGCTAATAGCCTCGCTATGCGAATTTGAACATAGACCCTGATGCGCTAGAGTGCAAAAGACTACTATCACTGCTTTAGTAAGCAATGAGAAGGTTAGGGAGTTTAATACTGCTAAGACGTGATCGTTGTATTTTATTTATTTTAGTAAATCTTTTCATATTTTCAGGAGAGACGCCACCGGTTTGGAAAACTCGAATATCTACATGAGGGCAGCTAGTGTTACCATCCTTGTACTACATTAAGTCTTATGCATTATTTATTTTACAGCTTACCTTAGATCTGAAGCTTTCGTGTAGTTGACAGGATAATTTATACTAAATATTGTATTATATGTGCAGCTGTAGGTAGTTATTGAATGACGTGCTCGTTTACAATGCGGACATGCTAATACACGGCGGAGTCTGGCTAAGGTCATATGAAAATGGTGGCAGCATTTACATTACCGTAAAAGTGCTAAAAAAGTTACTTTTATTGGATCTATACCAATATATATATAATTACGTAAATCGGTAACTAATACGCAGGGCGTATTATACCATGCGGTAATGTAATCGATAAGCAGTGTGAACGCCGTTCTCAATAAATATATCTATCTCTATTTATCCATAATCCTCAAGTCACGCGTCACGCAACTAGCGCCAACAACAACACAAAGCTTATTCAGAGATAACGGATAGATATATTACTGAAAACAGCCGTTAACAAATAAAGATCTGCGCAGTAAATCATTTCGTGCGGTCATATGAACATAGCCTTGATGTCGACAAGGTTTGCCAGTTTTGTTAAAATTATTGGAAGATTATCGTCATAAATTCACCACTGAGGCAGGCTAAGAATAATTTATAATTTAAGATTGTATTCTCAACCGGCTTTCTTAGAAAAATAACGTATAATGGCTTTTCTTTCTTTGAAAGGCATCCATTTCAAATGTTCATTTGTGTCACAAAATTCAGTGATTTTAACTTTATGTATACATACTTCTGAACTAACAGAATGTGCCCGGAAACACTGTTCTATATTTAGATTGGACTGTGTTAAATAAATTTTTGGCTAATCAGTTGGCCGGTAAAAAGTATGTGCTTTGAAATGTTACATAATTTACAATTTAAATTAAGTACATGTTGTTCTCGGTGAGCGACAAAAACGGAATACGACGCGATTATGAAGTATAATGTAAGTGGAATATGTACGATGTGAGACTACTGTTTGCTTGTGTTAAATTCGTATTTTTAATGACGATGTACTCTTTAAATTGTTATTTGTATTTGTTGTAAAATTAGTAAAGCAGTATACATACTAACATCAGCAACATAAATGTGTTTAGTTTTCAAAAATATACTATTTTAGTTACTGATGAAAGAGTGAAACAAACTGTAGTATTTTATAATACGCCATGGACTTTGGAATTGGGTCCAGAGAGAAATGAAAAAATATAGTGGGATAAAAATTTCAAAGCATCACTAGCTATCTTAGCATTATGTCGTTATGTCGTCGTCGTATTATGTTACACCAGGACAATGTGTTAGTAATAGTTTCATGCGCTAGACTTGGCCTAATTTTAAATAATTAGTATCATTAATAGGTATGCTATTTTCATTTTATACAGATCTAGTTGGTTTAGTAATCTAGTTTGTTCAGGATTATGGCAAGGTTCAAAAACATGTGACGAATTTATTGGATTAAGTAAAATATTTTATTAGAATGCCGCGAATTTGCTGAAGCAAACTATCCAGGGCTAATTTTGAGATTTAATGCAGTAATTATACCTACATATTTTATAATTAATTTAAGAGCATAGCGGTTCCATAGCATAAAATGTTCGGCGAAAACATTTTAAAGTACATAGAACCAGCTATGTACCTTTAATTCTTAATCATGAAGAGACTGGGCTTCATGAAATTTGCTCATTCAATAACAAATTAAATGCGCAAATTATAACTAGTAGAAAAGAAATGGAACTAATACTGCCGTATACGAACTAAGCATCTGCTTATTGCTTGATTTTTAGCCTGTGATCAAGCCACAGAGAAACATAAAATCTATCTTGTGTTACTTCTCTCTGGCTTGATGGGCAATCCTTTAGTAAAATAGATAGGTATCAAGACGTATCAAATTACGAGTACATTGTTGTGGTGTATATTAATGTAATATTAATTTGTAGATTGACTGTACATACAGCATGAGCAAATTTATTCGTATAATACCACACTTGTGCCTTGACTAGGGAAGTTGTGATTAAAAATAAACTCAATGTTGTGTTGAGGACGAGCACAATGAAATATTTGTATGAGATACAATTATAGATAAATGTATATTACTCGTACCTATAAATAATTGTAACTAATGAGGTATATTGTTGTACCGGAACGAAACAATGTAGGACACAAATTTTGATACCCATGTGATATGCTGTTTAATTGGGAAAACATTTTTTACGATACTATGTATTTAGTTATATGAATACGTCAATATTTAATGTATATATTTTGCGAGGATATGTATAATTTGTTTTGCATATATTTGTAAAATACTGTATATATCTAGCCTTTATATAGTACGTTTATTTTTTACATTAATTTATTGTTTATACCAAATGATATTCAGATTTGCATAAACAGAAGTTTAGTAAATCATAAGAGTCCTTGTTTTTGAGTTATTCGTGTAGCTATAATCTGTGAGTTATAAACACCTCAGTGTAATTTTCTTAAAATTATTAATACTGACATTTATAAAAGACACTTAGTATTAAATAAGCGCAATCTTACATTGAAAGCTCGGCGTACCTGTGACCTTAAAATAATATAATTATGTAATCGTGGACTTAACTAAGGTCGAATTTACCCTCACATGGGGGCGAAGAGAGTATAGTTGCCAGCTGTAAATACTAAAGAACTAAAATGATGATACACTTTTGTAAAAAATATAATTTAAACATGAGTTAATGAATTGTTAACATTAGTTCATTGATTTGTGTCAGAGTTTAATCCTGTGTCCAAATTTAATAACATTTAAAACGTAGTTCTATAATAAAGGAACGTAAAAATATTTACACTATTGTTTTGTATAACATAATTTTACATTATGTTTTATTGTATTACGGAGTGTAGAACTATTAAATCGGGCTCTCCTATGAGAGTTCCTAGAAATGAAAATATAGTAAACATTCTGTTTTGAGAAACGAAACTAAATATTAGTATTTAGCGGTAGATGACTGGCTCTCATATTTTATCATTTCGAAGATGTCGGAGGTACTGACGTCGATCCCTTTGAATTGTTGTTATCCTATTTTTATTTTCATGTAGAATTTGCACAGTAAAGTATATTGTATAATTATTCATACTTATTTTCACTAAATAACGGAACTGTACCTCCGATTATATTTGATTTTGTTCGTTGTTTTAATTTAAATGTTTATTTTTAATCGATCACGTTATGTTAAAATATAAGTGTTATGTGCACCTTGATCTTGTTTTTTTGTTACTTTCATGTCTGTTAAACCGTCTCGAGTTTTATCTTGATACGGAAGTAAAAGTAACTATTGGCGACTGCGACGCCAAATTCGAATTTTTTGAAGACACGAATTTCTCGTATTAGAGATGTTTTGATTTGTCTCTTTATTTCAAGTAGTTTTGTTGATAAAACTACTAGGATTTAATTTGTCACTTGCAATTTTTTTGATGTAACTACCTACTAGAAATCTTTTTTAATTAGCTCCGTGACATAAAAATCGTGGTTTTGTGGCTTGAAATAATACCTATCAATAAAGTATAGGACACCAGTTCTAAAGAGTGGTTTGATCCGGCTGTAACATTTTAAGCTAATGTTAACTGTGACAACGGGTGACCGCTAGTAATTTCTGTATACAGAGGCCACGACAGTTAGTTAGCAATCAGCAATCGGTATGTTAATTATTTATTACTTCTACGATAGACGCGAAGCACGCAATTAAATGGGCTTCAGTTTACTTAAACAAAAACTCGCCGATTATAAACAATAGTTTTATAAGTCTTTGAGGTTCCTGGCAACAAAGACGTTCGAAATTTTGGATGGTCGTGGTTAATGTCCAATTCACCTATATGTAACGAAGCCCTAAATTTTTAAAACTCATTGAATATTTGAGATTTGTTACTTGCCACTTAAAGAAAAATTCAATCGATAATTTTTATGGTTTAACGATATGTAGGTATAAAATTGGTAGCCTGGTGGTCTGACTACTTTTTACGTCGACGGTCCGGATTTGAATTCAGGGCATCGAGTTATTTTTTACACGATTCGAGTTGGTGTGGTCCCTCTGTCCTTGCCGCACCTTAGGTACGGGCCGTGAAGCTTTTGCGTTTCGGCTTGAATCGTGCCATATGCTAATAATGAAGTTTGCTTTTATGTACCTATTTGATTACTCTGAAGGATTAAGGAGTACTTTCCCAGTAATATGAATTATGAACATGTGAGGTTAGGTTAGGTACCATTTTTAGGGTTCCGTAGCCAAATGGAAAAAAACGGAACCCTTATAAATTCGTCATGTCTGTCTGTCTGTCCGTCCGTATGTCACAGCCACTTTTCTCCGAAACTATAAGAACTACACTGTTAAAAATTGATAAGTAGATGTATTCTGTAAACCGCGTTAAGATTTTTACACAAAAATAGAAAAAAAAACAATGAATTTTGGGGTTCCCCATACATAGAACTGAAACTCAAAAAATATTTTTTCATCAAACCCATACGTGTGGGGTATCTATGGATAGGTCTTCAAAAATGATATTGAGGTTTCTAATATCATTTTTTTCTAAACTGAATAGTTTGCGCGAGAGACACTTCCAAAGTGGTAAAATGTGTGTCACCCCCCCTGTAACTTCTAAAATAAGAGAATGATAAAACTAAAAAAAATATATGATGTCCATTACCATACAAACTTTCAACGAAAATTAATTTGAACGAGATTTAGTAAGTTTTTTTTTAATACGTCATAAATCGTAAACCGCAATTTACCTCGATCAAAGTTACAACGAACTTCAAGAACTTTTATATTATGTTACTTGCTGCTACGGAACCTTTCATGGGCGAGTCCAACTCGCACTTGGCCGCTTTTATTTAGGTTTTAGGTTAGGTATCTACCTATGCAAAATAATTTAAAACCATTTTAACATTAAAGTTTTTAATATTCGTCAAAGCTTTTTAAGATACGCGATATGCGGCCACGGCAATCGATTTAACACGACCTTTTAATAATTTGATCTGGGAAGTTGATTCAGCAGTAAATGTAACTTAGTATACCTTTCACAACAATAGGTCTAAGTAGTTAACTTTACGTGCTAGATCACAATCGTATAAATTAATAGACTTAAAGTTTGCCTATGAAAGTAATTCTCTGGTACGTTGGAAGACTTGTGTGTATCGTGTCACCGTAGTTGGAATCCAGTACAAGTAAGTTGTGTTTCTTGGAATCCAAAGCTACGGATGTGGGTGTCAGCCTGGGTCCTGCTGAGTGTATGTTGATGAGCTTCGACGCGTTGTAAGCGTGGCGAGTGTCCCAGGATAGCACGTCGGAACATTCCACGTGACGCAGATACACGTGGTGCATATCGGTGCCGAGAAGTATAACTGGCTTTGCGTTTTCACCGAATACTGAAAAAGTGAAAATGACACACTTTATACAACAACAACTAAAATAATTCATCAAACGTTTTATGTGTTTCGGTCGCAGGTCGCAGTGTTGGGGAGCCAGTAGGAATGACAGAAGCAGATGAAGCTCTCCCTACGTTCCAGTAGACGATCACAACGACCACGCTCACGACCGCGATTTTTTCGTTCCACTAGCTTGTGAGCGTTACAATCATACACCCAAGTGGAACGGGTATAGTGAGCGACGTGAGCGTTCAAGGTCAAGCCACAGAGTATTTACACGTTTTAGCCGTTGATACAAAATGTACTCTATGAAGTTGAGAATAAGACAAGTCTGAAACATTAGAGGTTATGTTATAATTTTTAAGCTATAAATAAACGTTACATAATTAATTATAAATTTTATTTTTATACTAGCAAAAAAGTATATCTACAAACAAAACATTTTTTTTATGAATAGAATAATAAAAAATTGCATAATAATTATGTTAATGATATTGACCGACGAGGAAAAATGTATACATGGCTATATGTATAGTTAATTAAACATTAAAATTATTTACATAATTTAACATATTTATATCCACTTGTGACCCCACGTCGAGCATCTGCTGGAGAAACTACTATAATCCATTAAAGTATTTCTTGTCGAATCGTATACAGTAATTTTTTCCATCACCATCCTTATCTTTTATAAAATTGCGCCAAATTTCTATCACCATCCATTTCTACCCAGTATTGCCAGGTCTAAAAACTGGCGAGAGTAACTTCGTCGTATCTGGCAACACTGCAATTCGACCACTTCGACCCACCCCGTGAGGTGGGTTGTTTTGAGCGTGCCGTGAGCGAAATTAATGACGTCATCAATGACGTATTCGCCGCGACCATGACGACCGTGGTCGCCATGTGGAACGCGTTTTGATCATTGTGAGCGATGTGAGCCTCTACTGGAACGCAGCCTCTGTCATTCCTTTTCGGTCAGTAAAGCGTGGTGATGCTTGATGGTGATTGGTGATGTATGCGAATGACTTATCATGAGGTGGTTCATGTTCACGTTTATCGACTAGTTACATTGCTGCTCAATAGTAAAACTGCTGATAGGTTAGCGATGCAGTCATACATCAGTTTCATTTGGTCAAAATAAAATTGTGTCTGCTGCACTCAAAGTAACTTAACGGTTACTTATCACTACAGAATCACAATAAAAATTCTGTACTAAGGAGCGATTTAAGTAACCGTTATGTGTCTCAGAGTGCGGCAATTAGTAACAGATACATTTTTTATTATACTTAATATACCTACAAGTCTTGGTAAGATATTAAACCTAAAACCTGGAGAACCTAATACTAACTATACTTATATATTTCGGATTTTATTACCTAAGCTTACCTCTAAGTATAGCAACAGAGTTTTTCCTTTTTAATACTGCTGTGTCTAGCTCAAAAACACCTTTATGTTGTAACCGGATAAGAATCAAAACAGGATGAGCGAAATGGGGTTTGACCAGCGCAATTTGTATTCCAATGGATGGAGCACAGGCTAGCACCAGCCACCCGGAACCAGTGGACACGTCATGGACAAGTAGGGCGCCACGGGAAGCGTCCGATATATATCTGTGAAACATAATCTTGAAATATTAAAAAAAGCAAAGCAAAGCAAATATAAATAAAAAAAAAAAATATGGGCGCCTGAACAAAATCACTTAGCAAAGCTTACGTATACGAAGTTCCAGCAGTTCGGATGTACATATGTACAGACTGCTGAGCTCCGTCTCCTCTAAAAACAATGTACTTAGTGGGTAAATGCTTTAATCCAACACGCCAAGTGTTGGTTGGTCAAATTCACTAAGAATAGGAGAACTCGCAGCATACCAGCAAGGTTTCCTCACTGTTTTCCTCCGCCGAGGAAAGTGTTGAATAATTTCTAATAAGTAAGTATATACCTAATTTAATAAATAATAGTTTGAAAAAAACAAGCTTTTATAGAAAATCCCACAGACATATATACCTAGAGTAGATGAGGCATGTACCTCGAATTGTATGAAAACCAAGCGTGTCACTTTTTTTGACACAATGTTATGTCACAAGAATATTTTAGTGATTGATATACCTCTTCCTAGCAATACCAATACGAAACCGATTTCTTACCGATTCTCGATATCGATAACCGATTATAATCAGTCTGGTTGGTTGTTATTGTACGTATAGGTTATAGTGCTGAATAAAACCAAATAAATAATTTTCTTTTGTTAATATTTTGTTATTAAATATCATTGGGGTGAGTTTGATTTAACTTGATTATTTATTATAAACACAAATTATAAAATTTATTAAATTTTTATTAAAATTATAAACACGTTTCAAAAATATAAATAAACAGATCAATATCATATTAAATTCCCTACTTCAAAATTTTATGCAAAATAAAAAAAGAGAATTAAACAAAATATAATCATTTATTTATTGAAATCAAAACCTTTGTAATTTAATAATCAAAATAACAAATTGTACCACCATTAATTTAGACCGATTTGAAAAATTCTTTCGATTGATGAAAAACAACTGGTCAAGAGCTTGTATTAGGCCATGCGCAATGTAGGGTTCTATACTTGTAAGTTGATCGATTGTTACTCGTTAACCTGCAAATATTTTGTAACCGTGTGAATTTTTTCACATGTCGAACTCCACCTTTTTAGCTGGCGGAAACTTGAACCAAAATTATCACTTTTATTAGTTTTTTTTAAGAAAATTAGCATTTTATAATTTTAGCTCGTTTTCCTTATTAGAATTATTAGTGAAAATGAAATTATTTCACCTATTACTGAAATTGTTGTATTCATATGACAATAATGTTCTTTAAACCGAACCCATAATATTTTTTTAAATATCTTTGCAACGATACCTTACACTATCTGTTTTTGGTAGCCAAGGAAAAAAATCCATCCCCACTTGAACTGCGGTAAATAAATATTTTTAATATTTTATTCTACGACTTTGTAGTTTTAATAAATAATTATGTACATCCATGCCAAATTACACCTTTCTAGCTCTTAGGTTCTCAGCACCAATTTGCGAATAGACGGACGTACGGGCGAACAGATATGACGAAACTATAAAAAATACAGTTAGTTACCTTTGGAATAAAATTTGTGTTACAAAATATATATCTATGAGAATATTTATTTATTCGACGATTCTCAAAATCGATTAGAATCGAGACAAGACAGGGTAAATGAAAAACACTATATACTATATTTGACCGAAAAACGACAATATTGACAGTACCACGAAGTAAAACGTTACTTAGCAACGATTGATAGTAACGATTGTTGTATTTTCATTGCGCGTTCCAACAAAAAAACCCTAAATTTTTTAAACCAAAATGAGCAATGTATTGTGTAGTATGTAGTACATATACTCAGTAAGTGCTCGTTATTGTAAAGCGTGGTAAAACCACAATAAACATTAAATTAATTTATTTTAAATAGATAGGAACACAATTTTATAACGAAATTACTTAGCGATGAAAGAAAATGTTTTCTTTATCTTTCCTAACTATATTTGTAGATTTTCTACAGTTTATAACATTAAAATCAGGCATTTTTCGTTATTTCAGTTGACATCTGTTGCCAATAGCAATGAAAGTCCGACTAAATGACACGGCGCCTCATTAGGATTTCAAATCCTAATTGTTACACGTGAATTGTATGAACTTGCCGTGTCTACTCTGGGTATACATGTTTGTGGAAAATCCCATAAAAAATAGAAAATAAATTTGAAATAAGAATCGTGTAATTGTAATAAAATATACTTAGTATCATAATATAAAATTGTAATAAAGCATACAGAATTCGGAATAAGGTAACTTTTTCCACTTACATGTGAGTTTTTCCTCCCAAGCCTTGGTCTACAACCAGATTTTGGAGCTGCGAGTTGGGTTCAGTCATTGAAGAGAGTTCAATAGTTTTCGTAATTTTGCCGAGGATAGTGTTGATTACTACAACTTTTGGCGGGCATGTGCACTGAGGTGCGTTAATTGTTTCAACAATTCCAATGTCCAACAACCAAAGATTACCCTGTAACAATAAAAATACTTGAAAGGTGTCAAGGGACACCCGGATGGAACGAAGTTCCTTGCAGTCAGTACTAGGATAGCAAAAACATGCAGCAAGTGTGCCAAAACAAATCTAAGGTATTAAATTTCTCACGAAATTTAATTTTTAATTTAATATGGTTAAATCCAGTAAACCTTCGCTATCTTTAGGAGAGTCTCCAATTGGCGCCTTAGAATAGTGACACCAATTTCATACGAGTAGACCAGGGTGTTATAAGAAACGGCTCTTCTGTTTGGTGGTGGAGCTTTTCTTGAATCTTACAAGGCTAAATGACTAATCTGGCTCTCAAGCTGTCCTACTGTGAGTTTGAGAGCCAGTTCTTTCGTTCTTTCTTGGTCGGCAACGCATCGGTTGGGTGTCCATGTGCCAGGGCCAAAACAACTATTTTATTTCTTCTGTGTCAAATTCTGATAAGATTTAAAATAGGTATGTATGAAAAGATATAGGAAGGTAATATAGGATAGATAAGTTACCCTTTAATTATATAAAACTACATCTAGGTTACATATAGGTTGTAAGTTTTTTTTATCTAGATATTTCGTATACGATTATTGAAACATGGAACATACCTATTTTCAATGTCAGTAAAATTACATAGGTATCTGTATCTGTGTTAGGAACTTAGGTTGCCTAACATCAATTTAGTTTGGCACGAGAGACAATTATTATTGTTATCAATTTGATCTAACTTGATAATACGTCTAGTAGAACTTGACTGATAGCATAATGTTAGCCTGTCTGACTCCAAGTACCTAAGTATGTCTGGCAGTCTGGACATTCTAACTCGGACAAATTTATTTCATGTCACAAAATAACAGATCTAACTGTTTATGTCGATTTAAAGGTAGCAGCCGTAGCAGCTTAGTCATTACATTTTAAAGGATATGTTTATCCGCATTTGTCTTCACCTAATAGGTATATTTTAATCTTTTATTAAATAAACGCTTAAAAATGTATACCCCTTGTAGTGTTTGTACTGCTATTATGGTTATAGCAGTAATCATGTTATCTCGAGAGCACGGGTAGTGGGGCAACACTGAGTCAGTCACGAGAGAACCGGAGACGCAGGCAGACGTGTTCCCCTACCACTGGTGACGTAACGAGCTAATGCAAGTCAACCATATCACTATATCCAAATATTACGGAGCACGTAAGTACAACAACTACTACATAATGGCGACGAGGTCAAAAGGTCAGTGCAATAAATATTTTATTTTGTGTTGATAAAGGAAGAGTTGAAGGGAAAATAACACGTCGATGCAAGAAATAATCAACAGACGAATGTTAATATTAGTGCCGAATAGTTAACTCGAGAATTTGTTTAGGTGTGCTGTAACTTTAAATAACGTATTGAGCAAAATCATCATAATTATCGAAGTTCTCTCTCTAATTAGGTATAAAAATTGCCGCCATTACCGCTACCTACACAATTCCCTTTGTTTTCTGAAAAATGGCATTGATTGACATTGTAAAAACAACTGTGCGGTGAGTAAAAAGTGGCATTTTGTGTTATAAGCGTAATTCACGCTACTGAAGTAATAATAACATAAATGACATTTTGGATATAGTGTCACTTATTTAGCTGAAAGTGATAGCGAGGCAGGTTTTGTTTTTAAATAAGAAGTGATATTTAGTGTTTAGCTGTGTCGTTTTAAATATAATACACAGTATCATTGAAGTATTATTACTAGCGTATAGAACGGACACCGCGAGCACAATGTGTGTTCCAATGAATTGACGCCGCGCGGCTTCAATGTCCAATGGATTCGTTCGATTTTGGAAGGAGAACAGGGGCTCAATTTTGAAAATAGAACCTCCCGGCGGGGACACACATTTTGTTCGAGATGTCTTCTCTATGTATACTTATACCTCAATGCACAGTATCGATCTGTTGGAGGGATTGCTACATAAATGGAGTATTGCGTGTGGTGCCGCGTGTTTGGTTAAGGTTGCGTATGTGTGCCAATGAGAAAAAGTGGCATCATGCGGAACTTTTTCTGAATATATTTTTTGAATAACTACTTATTTACTAGCATGTTTTAGTGCCTAACTAAAAGTAGGTTGGGCGAACTGACGAGAGAGGCTAATTGCAACGATATATTTCAGTTTTCTTCATAGATAGTGATCGCAATGTTGAGTTGAAAACTTTGAATGGCTATACTGAAAAACTACTATTTTGTAAAGCGCCATTTTTTGTTTTAAATGAGCGAATGGTGTCCGGCATCCACTCTTGCGTGTGTGTGTTGCACAGCAACACTTAGTACTAAAAAGGAGATAACATTATACAAATTATGAACTTAAATAAAGGAGTAGGGACTTTAAAATATTCAAGAATAAAAGGGTTCCCTAAATTAGTGAAATTTATTTAGGACTAGCTGTTTATTTAGCACTCTTCGGCTTTATAAAGTATAGATTTTACTACCATTATAGATGGCCGCACATGCAAGTTAAGTTTAATTGTTGAGAGTGAGTTTGCTTCTTCACGGCCATAAAACTATAACAGTAAGGGTAATTGTCAATAAAATTAGCTGTTTTTATGACTATTAGTTATATTCTACGCAGGTCCTGGGTTTCATTCAAACGTAGTTTTGCTTTAGTTACAAAGTACATGTGTAGGTATGATAAACTGAAATAATTGCAGTCGTTTTGATATGAATTCTGATAAAAAACGGAACTGAAGTTGTTTGATAAAAATTATATTTCATTCGCTTTATTCTTCAGATATAAATCAACAACGTAGTTTCTTTTATCTTACTGGCAACTTTTCGCACTTTTTAGAGGGTATACTGAAAGTAAAATTTTTCATCCTACCTTTACATTTACTTGCTTTGGTCAGTCGCCTCAGTTCTCATTCTTTTATTTTGCGCGGCAACGAGCACACGCTCCCTTAGTAACTAAAGTCTTTTATTTTAAAGTACTTATTCTATAATAATGCCTAAGCGAAAACAAAGATCAGTAGAATATTATGAAGCTAAAATAAGAAAGTTACAACAAAAATCAAATAGACGTCGTCAAGTTAGTGATGCCTCTCTTTCAGACACTGAAATAAATCAAGGTAATTACAATTATTTTATTTTAATATTGGTAATTTTATTGGTGAAATTGCTGTGATGTTCTAGTGTTAAAACCATTATTTTTAAATACTCATCTAAGCTATCCTAACCTAAGTAGGTAGGTAGCATGATGTTTAAAATACCCCTAAGTTTGACAAAAGTTAAACATGCGGGTGACAAATTATAAATAATATATTACCAATATAATTTACGTAACACATTGTTACTTCTAAAATAGCCATCTTTAAGCTAACTAAAGTTTAGCATGATGAGCATAAAATAAATTTATAATTACCTCTAGAAGGTAATACATATATAAACTGAGTATTGCAATATTCATGCGAATTTTCTCTTATGGCACAGATGTTGGTGCGCATGGAGGCGTTACTTACGAGACTATACCAGTGGTCGAACCCCATCCAATGGTTCCCGAGCCCGAGTTGGAGATAGTTGTTGAATCAGAGCCAGTACCTGAGCCCGATGATATGCCTACCCTCCAAGAGGTAAATGCTCAACCACAGGAACCTTCGGCTGATGTACCACAACCTGAGCTTGATCCTGAATTATTATTGGCTCTGGGTGATGCCACTGAGGATGCACCCGTTTTTGGAGACAACATCCATAACAGCTTATCGCAAAGGTGGACACCAATATTGAAAAAAGGTCTTCTTAAAGAAATTAGAACAAAGCTTATTAATGAATACCCCGTGCCAGATAACTGCAGGTTATTGAAAGCCCCAACACTGAACCCTGAAATTTCAGCAGCAGTCATGGAGGTCGTCAGAAACAGAGATAAGAGTATTCTCTGTAAACAGGATCAGCTGGGTCACGGCATAGCTGCTATTAGTAAAGCTATATCCTTACTACTTCTTGGCGATGACAAAGTTCAAGCAATAAAAATCCTTTCGGATGGTTGTAGGTTATTAACTGACTTACATTATACAGAAACCCAGCTGAGGACAAAACTCATAACACCCTGTCTTCAAAGGTCTATTTTATGTGTCATTGAGAATCAAGACAGAGACGAGACTTTGTTTGGTGTCAATTTACCAGAAAAAATCAAATCTTCAAAAGCAATTGAGAAGCAGGGCCATCAATTGAAAAAGGCGCCGAATAAACCATCTACCTCGATGCCCGCTCAATCTATTCCTAGGTCTCGCTACCAGGAAAACTGGCAGGGCCCTCCTCGTTATCCCTCGGCAAGCAGGGGGGGGCGGGGAGGGTTGCATCGGACTCCTGCTGCCCAGTATCGACGCCCAGCACCAACTGCCTCCCAGAGTCGATTTCCGATCAACCAGAACAAGCAACGTGCCCCGCGTCAATAGTTCAGGTACACGCGGGTAGATTGCAATATTTTTATAATTGTTGGTTAAATATTACAAAAAATAAAACTGTACTAAACTGGATAAAAAATGGATATCATATACCGTTATATCACAAAATTGTTCAATCCTATGTAACGAGTAATAATAATTTTTCAAATAAAGAAATAACTAATATGAATGTAGCCATTAACAATTTAATAGAGTTGGGCGCTATTTCGGAGTGTAAACCGCGACCAGACCAATTCATATCTAAAATATTTTTGACGCCTAAGGCAAATGGAAGTTACAGATTCATTTTGAATTTAAAACCATTTAATAAATATGTACCCAATCTTCATTTTAAAATGGAAGACTTCAGAACGGTTTCAAAGATGGTTCAGCCCAATATGTTTATGGCCACTATTGATTTAAAAGAGTCGTATCTTCTAGTACCAGTTAATAAAAACCAGAGAAAATATTTACGATTCAATTTTTTAAACAAGACATACGAATTTAATGGCATGCCGTACGGTTTGTGTTCTGCACCTAGAACTTTCAGTAAAATCATGAAAGAGGTTATGACTTATCTTCGACGTCAAGGATTTTCCTCTGTTATCTACCTTGACGATATTTTGTGTTTAGGGTTAACGTACCATGAATGTTTGCGTAACGTAAATGAAACTTTGAAGCTCTTGAAATGTTTAGGTTTTATTGTTAACGTACAAAAAAGTTCTTTAGAACCTAGTCGAGAAATAAAATTTCTGGGATTTTTATTTAATTCCCTTAAAATGACAATGTCATTGCCTTTAGAGAAGCAGTCTCATATAAAATCCCTTGTTGAAAAATACCTAACCTTACCTACCTGTACTATCAGAGATTTTTCACGATTCATAGGAGTACTAACAGCAGCCTGTCCTACTATGCGTTACAGTTGGTTATACACTAAACGACTTGAACGACAAAAGTATCTATCTTTACAGAAATCTAATTGTTATGACACTAAATTCAAACCGTGCCGAGAGATCTTACCGGATTTGAGATGGTGGTTGAATAATATTCCAACTTCAACATATCCCCTCAATTTAATAAAGTACGATATGGAGATTTTTACGGACGCATCCAGATCTGGTTGGGGTACGTTTTGTGACAGTAAACGTGTAAACGGTAAATGGAAAGATAATGAATTAAAATTCCATATTAATTATCTCGAACTTCTGGCCGTATATTTTGGTTTAAAATGCTTTACACGTGACGTTTCGAACGTGAACATCTTATTAAGAGTCGACAACACAACCGCGTTATGCTATGTGAATCGCATGGGAGGTATTCAATTCCCTCCCTTAAATGAGTTGACTAGGAAAATCTGGCAGTGGTGTGAGATGCGAAATATTTGGTTAACGGCCTCGTACATTAATACCAAAGACAATAAAGAGGCCGACGAAGAATCTAGGAGAGTAAATTCAGACATAGAATGGTCATTAAGTGCTTCTGCCTTTAATAAAATTATAGATCATTTTGGTAAACCAAAGATAGACTTATTCGCATCCAGAACCAATGCTAAATGTAAAAATTACGTGTCATGGAAGCCAGACTCCAATGCAGTAGCCATAGATGTATTCACTATCCCTTGGATAAGTTCATTTTATGCCTTCCCCCCGGTTTCATTGATTTTACGATGTTTACAAAAAATTATTGATGATAAGGCAGAAGGCATTCTAGTGTTCCCGTTTTGGCCGTCACAACCATGGTTTCCAATATTAAAAAACATGTTAATCTCTGATATTATGTTTCTTAACACGGATAAAGACATGACTATTTGTTCCAGGACTCATCTGTTGAACCATTTTACCCTGGGTGTGGCCAAGCTCTCCGGGAAGCTTTTGCTAAACGAGGAGCTCCGCAAGCCTCTCTCGACATAATGTTAGCCTCACTATCTAAAAATACTTTAAGACAATACAGCGTAACATTAAAATCATGGTGGGAATATTGCAATAAGGACCATAAGGATCCTTATTCTGGTACGGCCGCTTCAGTGATGGAATTTTTAACAGATCAATATAATCAGGGATCCTCTTACGGAACGTTAAATAGTCATCGCTCTGCTCTGAGTTTACTTTTAGGAAATGAGCTGGGTTCGGAGGAACAAATCAAAAGATTATTGAAAGGTGCATTTAAATTGCGCCCAAGTGTACCAAAGTATACATTCACTTGGGACCCACAGATAGTTTTTACTCGTATCACCACATGGGGCCCAAACGAGAATTTGTCCTTAGATAAATTAACTAAGAAGTTGGCTGTTCTATTAGCATTGTGTACGGCTCATCGAGTACAAACATTATCGCTCATAAAAATTCACGATATAACAATTAATTTACAGGGAATTCAAATCGCAATTAACGATCTTATAAAAACTTCATTCATTGGTCGAGATCAACCGTTACTCATGTTACCATATTTTAGAGAAAATATAAACATTTGTCCAGCTACGTGTATACAACATTACTTGGAACGCACGACAGATATTAGACCTCATAACATGCAAAATTTATTCCTAACAGTAAAGCGACCTTTCCATGCAGCAAGCGCGCAGTCGATTAGCCGCTGGATCAAGCAGGTGCTGGCGGAGAGCGGCATCGACGTGAGCCAGTTCAGTGCCCACAGCACGCGGCACGCAGCCACCTCGGCGGCGCGCGCTGCTGGCATCTCGCTTGATGTCATAAGGAAAACGGCAGGCTGGACAGCTAATTCACTAACTTTTGCAAAATTTTATAACCGCCCAATTGTCTCAGATCAAAACGTATTCGCCTCCACTTTGTTGCGCCCAGCAAATCCTTAATTATGTTGATTAAATGTTGATTATCTTTAATCTGTTACAACTAATTACCAATATTATAATATTGTTAAAAAATTTATAAGTAGAACAATAAATGTCATATCCTCGACCCTTTTGTGTTTCATATTTCATGACCTGCGTAACAAAATTTTACATATTAGCTCTAAACATCTACGTTGTTGATTTATATCTGAAGAATAAAGCGAATGAAATATAATAGATGATCAAACGAACTTCACGAAGTAAAGTTCGATCACTATTATATGAATTCGCTTTATTCGAAGATATAACTAATAACCCTCCCATCCTAGTATAGGATTCCCAGACCCTGAAAATTTTGTTACTGTCTCTAAAAAAGAATGAGAACTGAGGCGACTGACCAAAGCAAGTAAATGTAAAGGTAGGATGAAAAATTTTACTTTCAGTATACCCTCTAAAAAGTGCGAAAAGTTGCCAGTAAGATAAAAGAAACTACGTTGTTGATTTATATCTTCGAATAAAGCGAATTCATATAATAGTGATCGAACTTTACTTCGTGAAGTTCGTTTGATCATCTATTATGTTCTGTTATGAAAGTATTGCATTGGCAGTATCAAACATACATACATGCCTAGCCGCCTTGGTATACATGCAGCCATGCACTTGTATTTCTTTTGAAAATAATATACATAAACTATCACAAGCTGTTGTAATACGGTTAACGTAATTTAACGTTGCGGCGCCGGGTCCCTATTTCAGCTTGTAAGTTCTTTGTGATTCTTTAGCAGTCTTTCCTTTTGGTATTTGACTATCACGGCTGCACTACACGGCTGAAAATATAATAACATAATGTGGGTAATCATAAATAAAGTCGATTTGATGGGCGGTAGCGTAAGAAGGAAAGAAACATTTATTCCGTCATAAGAATAGCAACATCGTTAGGGTTCTATGGTGGATGTGTCACTGGCGCGCCGACGATGAGGAGCGCGGGAGCGGGTAATTGACCGTTATGGTCGTGGTCGCTCTGTTAACACATGACGCTTTTGTTGTGGTCAGAAGTGCTTGACATTTGACATACAGCGTTAGAATGCCCTCGTGTATTGTACCAATGTGATTGGTGTAGTGGAGCAAAGGATGGGCGTGTGTGTGTGTTGTGGCTCTTTTCAGAACGGAGTTCTTGGTTGGTTTATAAGGGCATAACGTATCTATATTTTGAATATCATTGCGTATTGGGAGATGATAGGAAGTTCCTATCATCGTTCCTATTAGGAACCATTATACAAGCCACGACACCGAAATTCAAATCTTCGCGATGAGACAAGTTTATTTTTCTAATTTAGTTTTTGTGTTGAATTTTATAGAATCTATTGAGGCAGTGAGGGTCAAAAGCGCTTGCGAGCTAGACGCGTTCTTGTGTTGTTACTGTGATTAAACTAAGTTTTGCCACGGAAATCATATTATATATTTATCATTGAGTTATTCGTGCACAAAAGGAGTAAGTTTTTATTTTTAAATTGAGAACAATAATTATATTTGTTCGAATGGGTGCAGCAATGTTTAAAATGTTGCTATTTATTATTGTAGCCTGAGGAAAGCGCCCTTTTGAAGACGCACGATTTGATATGCTGTAGTAAATTCATAGCCCTGGAGAAGCCGAGCCTTGGTTTTGACAGAATTCCACAAAAATCGTGAAGGAGAAACTCTCCTGACGTCCAAAAAATATTTATTAAGCTGGATGTATTTAGTTATAAATCGAGAAGTCCTCTTTAAACAGATTTGCAGATTATACCAATGCTATGACCTTAGTAATTAATAATTTTAATAGATTACAATTAAAGTTTGGTAATCTAATCTAATTAGCTATAATGGCGCTACCAATTATTGATCTACTTAGGTTGATTTCGGGGTCATAAACTCATAATTAAGTACTTACCTGCCTGAAGGATTGTTGACGTGAGTAATTTGATGGACTTGATAGGTCATAAATTTTGGTGCATAATGTACTTATTGCAATAACTATAATGTGTGTGTTAGGTAGTACGAACCTACATGAAATTGTAAATCGTGCATAATTGTGTGTGTCAGGTAGTACGAACCTACATGAAATTGTAAATCGTGCATAATTGTGTGTGTCAGGTAGTACGAACCTACATGAAATTGTAAATCGTGCATAATTGTGTGTGTCAGGTAGTACGAACCTACATGAAATTGTAAATCGTGCATAATTGTGTGTGTCAGGTAGTACGAACCTACATGAAATTGTAAATCGTGCATAATTGTGTGTGTCAGGTAGTACGAACCTACATGAAATTGTAAATCGTGCATAATTGTGTGTGTCAGGTAGTACGAACCTACATGAAATTGTAAATCGTGCATAATTGTGTGTGTCAGGTAGTACGAACCTACATGAAATTGTAAATCGTGCATAATTGTGTGTGTCAGGTAGTACGAACCTACATGAAATTGTAAATCGTGCATAATTGTGTGTGTCAGGTAGTACGAACCTACATGAAATTGTAAATCGTGCATAATTGTGTGTGTCAGGTAGTACGAACCTACATGAAATTGTAAATCGTGCATAATTGTGTGTGTCAGGTAGTACGAACCTACATGAAATTGTAAATCGTGCATAATTGTGTGTGTCAGGTAGTACGAACCTACATGAAATTGTAAATCGTGCATAATTGTGTGTGTCAGGTAGTACGAACCTACATGAAATTGTAAATCGTGCATAATTGTGTGTGTCAGGTAGTACGAACCTACATGAAATCGTAAATCGTAAATGATTGTGTATTAGGCAGCAAATGCCTTACGATACCAATTAACGTACATACCTTTTGTGACACGGAGTACTACATGTGTGTGTATTATTATTGATGCGTGTTTTTCAGTAAGATGTTAAATAATCAAGTCCGAACTGATATATATTTAATTATCGTTTACACATATATAATAATACATGTGTAACACATAAAGATAAACTTTCAGATTAATTTTATTCTTTCACAAAAGGCAACCCTGACATTGCCAGAGAGGATAAGCGACAGTGTTAGAAAGGAAGGCAACTCATTACGCGTTTTGATTAGCACTGTGCGATCAGAATTACACTTTATTGCGTTGGAGCCAGAGTCACTATTTATTTAAATGATTTTTCGGAATTTTTCTTAGTGCACCTTCTATAATTATTTATAAATACTATTATTTATTCTGTGTTTTTAGTTAAATTCAGAGTTAAAGAAAAAATTGTATTCAAGCTAAAGTTACAATGAAAGTAAAATTTAAAAGGCACTCTATCTCGAAGAGTCATAGAAATCAGAGTAAAATCAACCAATAATAATGAAGTTTAGTTTTGCTTAACATAAACATACGTTACTGTGTTGTGGGCAGTATGAGCCCTCATGAAATTGAAAATCATACGTTACTGTGTTGTGGGCAGTATGAGCCCTCATGAAATTGAAAATCATACGTTACTGTGTTGTGGGCAGTATGAGCCCTCATGAAATTGAAAATCATACGTTACTGTGTTGTGGGCAGTATGAGCCCTCATGAAATTGAAAATCATACGCAACTCAGTTGTCGGCAGTATGAGCCCTCATGAAATTGAAAATCATACTTTACTGAATTGAAGTGAGCTGTCGGCAATATGAGCCCTCATGAAATTGAAATCATACATTACTGAGTTGTCGGCAGTATGAGCCCTCATGAAATTGAGATTGATACATTGACTTGATGGAAGTAGTAACCTCATGAAATTTAGAATCATACATACATTACTTGACTAGACGGCAGTATAGGTCCCATGATTTGAAATCATAGTAACTAAAGTGTGTATGGACCTCTTGAAATTGAAATCATTACTGACTAGACAGCAGTATGGGCCCTCATAACTTTGAAAACCATACAAAATGTAGTTATTTTGTAAACATATTAGTTATTTGGCGTGATGGAGTTGAGATGTAGAATAAAGATAATGAATAGACGAGGTATTTCAATGAATGACTGGTGTGTGAATGATTGGTATCGGCAGTGTCTGATTCATATGTGACACCGTTGGGTCCGTTGGGATCCGTTGGATCCGTCCATTCAAGAAGGACGCCTAAATAAAGGAAATTCCTGTTGCGAGTCTAGCCATGGTTGGCGTGTTATGGTCGTCGGTGGGACCTAGTTTATATTACGTATATAAGAGGATTGTCTCGCAAGTAAAACTTTAGTCTTTAAAAAACGAAAGCAGGTTGTAAGCTGTACGTAATCTGTTGTTGACAGTAAACCACTTTTAGTAATAATATAAATTTTCATCGAGTTTCTCATATTTCCTGTGTTTGTTTTACCAGTAAGTTGTCTATTTAAAGACAGAAATGACGAGGTTTGTTTGAATGTTGGTATGAAACCTAATAACTTGGCGATCTTGATCAAAGAGAGAAGAAAGAGGGAAGTATGAAAAGCTAAGAGGTGATGTAAATAATTATTATTTAATAAAGATAGAAGGAGAACGGGTGTGAATGGGAAAGGTGTAAGACGAAAAAGTCTCAGGTGTTGTTTCAATGTTTAAAATAATTGCAGTGAAAGTATAATCTACATAAGTAATTCTATACGAAGCATGCATATGACAGTTTGAGTTTGTTGAGGCTAGTGAAGGCACCCAGAAGGCTCAAGTTTACAAACCGTAGCCTGCTTCATACATATAGTGCGTGTTACAAATGTGTTTGTCTAAGTAACTGGAATATTGAATGGTATAGACGTGGAGTGGCCTTTGAAGGCTTGAGTTGCGATCAACTGCAGAGTCGACTGTGGATCGGGCTCCATATTAAATAAAGATTTTAATAAGGAAGGGATGTAGTGTTTGTACTGCTATTATGGTTATAGCAGTAATCATGTTATCTCGAGAGCACGGGTAGTGGGGCAACACTGAGTCAGTCACGAGAGAACCGGAGACGCAGGCAGACGTGTTCCCCTACCACTGGTGACGTAACGAGCTAATGCAAGTCAACCATATCACTATATCCAAATATTACGGAGCACGTAAGTACAACAACTACTACACCCCTCCCCAAGTAGGTCTTACCAGGCAGTAGGCAGGGTTTACCCGTGTTGCGGGTGGCATGGACGGCACATAACACATCACAGTAACACCATTTCAATTTGGTTTTCCAGTAACGAGTAATAAATGAATAAATAACTAATAACTATATCCCGAGTACAAATATTTACCTATCTGTCATATAAATATCTGCCCCGGCCGGGAATGGAACCCGGGAACTCACGCTTCGCAGGCAGGGTCGCTACCAATTAGGCTACAGGGTCGTCAACTTCTCTTGATACCTATTTAACTCTTTCGATCAAAAACGTAAGGGTACGTTAAGGGTGCGCCCCGCATTTCAATGCCATCCACTCATAATATGTAATTATATAACGTTTATTGTTCTTGTCTAGTCACTACACGCGAGTTGTACGAGAATTATATGAATGACGAGCCCTGACATTGTAGTCACCGGTTCCAAAGTAATAAACTTCATTGAGGTAATAAACTTTTCATAAGAATGGGCCTAATGAAATAGCAAGTGTAGTGTAGACTGTAGAGTGTGAGAAAAGCAGTCTGCAGTCACATACCTATTATTATTCCATGTAAAAACAGAACAATACCTAGTAGTTCTGTTGTAAGTGTGCGTTACTGGAAAATCGAAAACCAAATTGAAATAACAGCATTCTTAGGTACCTACTTTTTAATAATGCAATATAAGTACTTAGGTATTTTTTGCCAAAGCTCAGTTAACCCTGTAGAGATCTACTTTAAAAATGAACGTGCCCGCAATAAATATTATTGATACAATTGATGTAACAAAGTATTTCTTCTTCTTCTTCTACGTAACAAAATTTTTTTGTTCTCGGGTTTTTGTTGTTAGACTTGTCTTGTTATTTTATTATATATAAATGTTCATCCTACCCGCAATAATTAGGTATAGCGCAATATAACTCAACAGGAAGTAATTGTTGCCGAAATCTTCAAGCAACCGTTACAGTTTATGTATTTAAATGTTTAAATATATATGCAATAAACGAAGTTATGCAAAAGATCTATCACATAAACTACTCGCTAGCTGTTGTACAAGAAGAACAAAGTAATTGTTAATTTAGTAAAACCCAACTTGATTGTGACAACATTAAAATGCATTATTTCCGGTATGTACTTTTACAATGTCGTGAGATTGATGACCTTACCGATAAAATTTAATCTTACCGTTATACTAATTCCATATCACCACTAACCAAAATACAGCTTAGCACTGCGGCTTAGCAACAATCCCACGTCTGTACTAGGTATGTATTATGTAAAACGTGTGAATTTGTCTAGAGCATATATTTTTCAGCAAATATTTGGCAAATAGTTCTCAACTCTACGTTTTATTGTTAGCTATTTAATTCTCACATTTAAGCTCGAGAATTTATATACAAACATTTTACTTGTAGTAGAGATAGGTACCTACTCATCAGTATGCTGTAACTATGGCGAGATTTAAAAATCAAGTTCTGTTGTAGTAGGTCATGCATGTACAGATTGCACAGCCGCCTAGACTCTGTATGTAAAATTTTGTTCTACGGAAGAATAACAATGAAGTGAAATCCGGAAATCACAGACAATAAATTCTTTTTAAAAAACGTCTCTTTTTAAAAACTACAATTTTCACTTAACTGTTAGGTGGATGTGAGAATTTTGATCTTTTTATTTTTTAAGCATGAAATTATTGTAGACAATTCAGTAAAGTGCGCTCTCCATCTAGGACTTCTTCGCCGCTTAAGGTGGGTATTATTGTCAAACACTTATTTCATGTAAATGGGATCCATGGGCCCATAAGATCCAAGTCCACGTCCATCGGACTTGATAAACTTACGACATGTGAACGGCTACATTTTATGCCGATGAGATTCCGTAATACATTAAAATGTGATTGAGAAGTAAGAAATACGTTACCTATGCTTAGTGCAAGCAACACTAAATATCGAACCGGAAGCTTGCAATTTCGATTGTGGGTCTATCAGCACTCATGACATTGAAGGTCACCAAGACCACTCACCAAATTATCTATTTGGAAGTCCACTGCGTTTTGCAATGCTGCGCAGTCGGCCAGGGCGTGCGTAGAGAGACCGGGGAATGGCTGGAGCTCCGCGCCTTGTCGTCCGCGCACCACGAGCCACACTGTTGCCAGTACTCCACGCTTTAATCTGTATTCACAAAAGGAGATTTTTTACCTTAAGAATGTAAGAAATCCGTAATATTTTTAAACATACTCTTCAGCCTCTGCCAAAAGCTTTACATGAGCTTTTACCGGGCTTATTTGGCGACTCGTTAGCTCGTTTGTCGATTACACATAAAAAAATTATTTATGTAAAATCTTTCAGAATATATCCTGATGTTTAGTCGGAAATTTCGTCCTCTACTACCTATCTACTATTATAAGAAGAAAAGCCATTTTTCTGTACATTGAATACCTATTTAAAATAACGAGGTGGAAGAATGATTTTCTGTCTGTTTATTTGTCTGTCCTGGCATCACATGAAAACACCAAAGGCTTGTAAACTTATTACTTGTTATTGTTATAATTATTTAGAAAACTTGGTATCCCGGGAAATATATATAAAGGCTCTCTCGGGAACCAGGATTATTGTATGGATTTTTAAAATTCTTCAAATTCAAATTTACTACAAATGTACAAACTTTTCTTGGTTTACTTAATAATTCTTGTTTCCCAGTTTTACAATACCTATTTTGGAAAAAAAGAAAAATACATTTTTTAAGAACCATTTCCAGTTGAATTATTTATGATTTTGATTGTTGATTTGAGAATACACATTCCTAACAGGGCCGGCCCGAGCTTTTCTGGCGCCCTAGGCGAAAAATTAGAACGGCGCCCCGTTAAGAAAATTTTATGACCAATTTATAATGTAAAAAAAATAAATTGTGCAATTTTTAATCAAAATTATTACATAAACAAGATGAAATAACAAAAAATAACTTCTAGAAGTATTTCAAGGTCATCAGCTGGTGTTACCAAGATGTTCAGAACCAGAATGTGTACAAGGTTGGGTCGAAGCATTTCAAGACCCACCCCAGAGGTACTTAGATCTCAAGTTCTCTTAGAACAAACTCTCGGTCTTATGAGGGATCGATGATCTCAACGTGCATGCAATGTGATTTGCAAAAGTACAACGCAAATCGTGTAAAAAACACAACTGAGTGAAACCAGGGCTCCAAAGTGTTTGCCAGGGATCGACAGATCCCTGTAATAGACATATTAAACAAAGTCAGCTTACGAGTTTGAAGACCGCATGCGGCACCATGGTTTCGTCGAAACCCAAAGTTCTGAGTGAACCTGAGAGATACTACTGTTGTACGCCTTCTCTGAAGCTCCAGCTCCCCGGGAGGAAAGCAACAAGCGAGCTAAACTGACCCAATACTACAAAGAGGATATCCCGGACGTCAGCCTGTATGAGATTAGAGAAGTTCTCAGATAGCTTAAAAACAACAAGGCACCGGGAGATGTCAGAATCACCACCGAACTGGTAAGGGCTGGAGAGAAACCCCTCCTAGTGGCGCTCGGTAAACTATTTGATTCCATCATCAATACTGAAAATACTCTGGAAGTGTGAAACAGAAGTGTATGACTTTGTTCTTCAAGAAGGGCGACAAAGCCCTTTTAAAGATCTACAAGCCCATTGCACTTCTGAGCCACGGTTATAAGCTGTTTTCGAGGGTACTTACAAATCGCATTGCACGCAGGCTTGACAACTTCCAGCTTCCCGAACAAGCAGGATTCCGTAGAGGCTACAGCATCACAGACCCATATACACACTCTGAAGCAGATTAAACAAAGGACCGATTATTATAATCTGCCGTTATGTGTTACCTACGTTGACTATTAGCCTTTGATTCTATTGAGACCTGGGTGGTACTAAATTCTCTTCAGCGGTGCCCGATCGACTACCAGTATATCGAGGTGTTAGTGTTTGTAGTTTGTACGCATCAGCCACCATGTTCGTCAGAATACACGACGCAACAACGAACTCCATCCAACTGCAGAGAGGTGAGAGGAAACGGGATGTCATATCCCCAAAGCTGTTCGCCGCTCCGTTGGAAGTTCAAGTTGATGGAGTGAAAACTACGGGGCATTAACATCAACGGCGAATACATTACACACCTACTACTTATATACCGATGATGTATCAATCCGGGCAGGTTACATGGAGAAACTTGGTACAATATGGACAATACGAAAATCATGTCCAATTTACATGTCACACCCGTACCGGCTGACGGCGCTGCTCTCGAAGTTGTAGACGAATACCTGGAACAAGTGATCCATATGGATAAGTCCCACTTCGAGCAAGAAGTCACACGTAGAATCCAACTCGGATGGGCTCGTTCGGGAAACTGCGTTATATATTGTCGTCCAGGACACTTCCTCAGTGCCTGCAATCGAAGGTTCGAGCAGTGTGTAGTACCAGTGATGACATACGGATCCGGAACGTGATGCTTTACAGTAGTAATCCACAAGTTCCGAGTCGTAGAGCGAACTATGTTCGGTATGTCTCTACTCTCTACGTAATCGCGACATAGCTCAGCGAATACGCCTGCTGAAGTTGCAATGGGCAGGCCACAGATCGAAGGACTGATAACCGTTGGGAAGAAAGGCCTTCAAATGGCGCCCACGTCTCGGAAAATGGAGAATGGACGCTCCCCGACCAGGTGAACTGACGACCTGAAGAAGACAGCGGGCATCCAATGGATTCAGAAAGTTCAGGACTGGTCAGTGTAGGGCAACTTAGGACAGGACTTTGTCCAGCAGTATACCTCCAAGGGCTGATGGATGGATGGATGGAAAACACGTGTAGGATGGCTTAATAAATGAACACAAAATGATTAATCTCAATCAAAACAGTTGTAATTAAGCTACTTTGTCAAACATGTTTGTGTAGTGAAAAGTGAAAACTAATTTTAACTAATATTCATTTTAGATTAGAATAGAAGGTTTTAGGTCTACAATGGCACATAATTAAAAATATTTTCACCTATTGAAAAAGTGTTTTGGCTATAAATGGGTTTGGGATGTTACATACTTAAGTTTATTCATTCTCGTCTTAATTTTAGCAAAAGTGGAATCAAGATGGAGGGAGTTTGTTTTAGCTATTTCTTGTTGTACATAATTTGGTATTATTCGCAATAGTCGTTACTTTGTATTTCTCCACATACTTCATTGCATCAACTCCTATCTAGGCTCTATGACAAAAAAAAATATTTCATACACAGGGTTCTTGAACAGCTTAGGAAGTTTTATTCTGCATATCCTCAACGGTACAAAGACTTGCTTGAAAATTATTTTTCATATTCTATCTGTCTAAAACTATCATCGATTTAATTTTTTTTCCTAATTTCGATACCGCCGTTTTGCGCCCCCCGAATCCCAGCGCCCTAGGCGGTCGCCTAGTTCGCCTATATGGACGGGCCGGCCCTGATTCCTAAATATAATTAACTACTTCAACAATATCAATTCAGGGTTTTTAAAATTCTATTTTATAAGAGGCTGCTAAATAAGGTGGGAACTTTTTATTTATTTATTCGGGATAACAACAGCTTAAGTATAAATGGATCACTCAATTAACTAGTTTCCGTTAGAGCCAATAATAGTCATCCACATTATATTACTTACAGTGAACTAAACAATATCAGATATCAGCCGGTAAGCAATAAATAAAACTAAATATATATAAGTACATAATATACACTATATCATAAATTAAGTATAAGATAAACAATAATATGCAATTAGATATAATATACAATTAGACCCTCAAGCCTCTTGATTTTGAAATTAGGTTTTTGACCCTCATTTTGAAATTACTTTTACAGTTTTATCGAGCATTTATGAATCGTAAGAAGCGAAAGTAGGTTCTACCTAATTATAATAGCCTAATTGCTTTTCGATTAGGTCTGCAGTAGGTATAGTTATACCTAGCCGCCTAGATTGGTAACTAACCGAACCGAGAAGCCGGTACCGTCGGCTGTGTCACTGTAATCTTAATAGGTATATAGGTATAAATTACGTGTCACGTTGTTTGTCCGCGTGCAGTTTGATCCAACTTGAAAGATAGGATAGCTTACATCTCAAAAAAAAACTTTTGACAGAACGAAGTCTGTCCGGGCAGCTAGTGATATTATATTTATTTATCTACGTCAAATGAATAGAAAGTTGAATCCTTTAAACTTGAAGCTGAAATGTATCTAGTGTCCAAATAATTATCATTTCCATCTCTAGAAATCTAAATCACCTTTCGCAATTTCGCACCTACTTTTAGGTAATTAATTACACATAGTACATAGTTACAAGTTATTAATAGCTCTTGTTCTGACATAAGATATCATTGTGTAATTTGTGAAATCTTGCGAACAAGATCTGAGGCTTTATTTAGGCATTACACAATTTATTGTGAAAGTAAAGTGCAAAAAATAATATATGCAAATATTGATTGTACTTTTAACGAATATAATTACTGTCTATTGAACTCAATGTCATGTCATACAATGAACACTAACAGTAGAATACTGATTAAGGCCGGTGGCATAGTCCGAAGGCTATTTTTGGCATTTTGGTATTTAGCCTAATTTATCCGTAACATTACGTACATTATTATTTCTAATGTCTTAAACTTAATTTTGTTAAATTTCATTACTCCATGCGACTTACATAACCTTGTAAATTATTTTTAGTGCACAGTTGGGCGTTCTTGCATTATCGTGTCAGTAAAAAACCAGTATATATGAGTTAAGTAAATGTAATTTTAATGAAAGGTATTTAAATTAATTTGCTAATTAAAAAAATGATAGGTCGTACATTTTTCGATATCCACGCCAATTCAGATACAGATTCGAGGAAATTCAGCTTATCCTCCACTTCTAAGCTTTTACGTCTGACGGTTATGGGTAAAAGGACTGGGATACCCTTTAAAAGTTTACACTGAAATAAAAACAGCAACTTTTTGGCATTTGTCGCTGATAAGTAAACCCACTTTATTGACTAAAGATAAAGTACCTACTTTGTACTTAGGTATTGTGTTAGGTATAAGTTTAACGTGTCTATGTGTCTGTCTTCTATCTGCGTATTTTTGTATCTGTGTATCTGTGGATCTACGTCTGTCTGTGGCATCGTAGCTCCCAAATGGATGAACCGACTTTGATCTAGTTTTTTTTTGTTTGAAAGGTGACTTAATCGAGAGCGTTCTTAGCTATATTTAGTGTAAATAAAACTGTCGGGGGTTTTAAAATCTTCTCAATTCATCGTTAATCTAATAAAAAAGTTATCTATACATTCACACAAAGAAAGAGTTATTATTATAGTGTTATCTCACTAGAGTTTCGGGTGCAAAATGTTAACGGACCCGATATTTTGAAAGGCTTGCGTGGAGACACAGGTCCAACACGTAGAGGCCACTTTGAGACTGTTTAATATATTGTTGTGTGGTACACCGGGCGGATATCATCTTCGATTGCACAATTTTATTATTATTATAAGCTCTCTGTACTTATATACTTCTGGTACTTCTAATAAAGTAAATCCGTGCTATCAAGTATCGGTTTACGAGCACGTAGAATGGAAAGCAATTTGTAAAATACCTGGGTGTGATCACGTAGATGTCATCTTTAAAACTTAATGCCTTAATTGCAATTATATTTTCTCGAATATATTGGCCGCTTTTTGTCCACAATTTAACACTGTGTTCACATTCTATATGCAGTGGGCCACCGCTCCAAGCAAGGTTGTTTGTAAGTCCACATGTAATTAAAATTTTCACTAATAAAAATAAATGTAACAATAAAATTTGGTTGTTGCTGAACATCTTTCTACTTAAATCAGCATACGCAATGCAACTGTCCAAGAATTAAAACAATACACACGCATCGTTTTAAATTCCATTCGGCCAAAATGCTTTTCCAAAAATTTGTAATCAGCGAATCAGCCACAAGTATGTTTCAGAATCATCAATTTTATTGTAGTTGAACAATAAAATGCTCGTTCGTCTTAAGTGCTTCGAGTATAAACCGGAAAGATCGCTTTCCTGCGAACTTTGCTCTCAAATAGGTCCGTGTCTCACTGGATTTCCTTCCGTGATGAGTGTAGGTACCTACATATATTTAGATTTTATATAAATACTTAACAGTAATTGTTGATCAAAGCCCATACAGAGATCCTTCACTAACGAAGATATAAAATTAATGTAAAAAGTATTATTATTGTTGCAAAAATTAAGGCACCTGTTTCCAACGTGGATAATAACAGTCTTTATATTAAGTATATTGAACAAAAAACGTATTAATTGAATACCCTCCACAACAGTCAACGTGCCAGACTACATTTACACCTTGATGTCGAGCATGATAGGTGGGTATTAAAGATTTAAAAAATCTTGGCGCCTTGCGCGTTGTACGTCAGATTAAATTGTACCCAGTTGTCGAGCGTAATTTGCCTCTAGAGTAACTTGTACTGATTGATATAGTCCTAAAGCCCTCGGCAGTAGCATACAGAAGAAGTAGGTAATTTTCATTATATTTGTTCATGATATAGATAGTAAGGTCCTGAGAGATACGTGGTAAGTAAATAGATACTATTAATTACTATCCGGATAAACCATTCGGATCACAACGCATAAATCTTCAGAGCTTTAGGAATTTTATGTGTCTTATTTTATTACTCACAGCTTCAAGAAGGTTCATTACTAAGGTAAAACTTATCAACCACGACGTAGGTTAAAAGTATCCGTTTTTTAAATGTCTTATATTGCTAATTTTGCTAGGTGCTACTAATTATAATAGATTTCGTAGAGCGTTAATAATAATGGTTGATAGCAGCAGGTACCTACAGCAATTGCTACTTGTATTATGATAGGTCTACGTTTATCAGTGAAACATAAATAAAGAAATAATTTAGATTTTGTTTAGTATGATAATATTAAATCATTGCCAACCGCAGCATGGTTCAGTGTCCAAAAAATGTAGAGCTAACTATACAACTATTCACCTCACTAAACTCTTAAATTAATGAACTAGCATGTAAATCAATAGTATCCGAAATGCGTCGCGCTCTGTTTGCCGCGGCAGACACACGACACTCTTCCTACATCGGCAACGAGGGGTTAGGCTCATGTTTCCTGTTGCTCTTACAATCGCTCTTACAATGCCCACCCATTATGTTGATCGAGTACAAAAACTTCGATTGAACGGTGCCTGGGAACTATAACTGATGGTTGCGGCATCACTATGCCGTATGCGCGGTAATAAACACTCATGTTGCAAAATATAGTTCAAATTGTAACAATATACAATACGCTTTGTCTTTGACTCGGCGTAGGCCGGCGTAGTTCCGTCAGCAATAACGGACTCAGATAGCCGAATAAATTGAGTGAAGGTTACGAACTTACGATAAACTGCAAAAATTCAAGCAATTAAAGTGATATGCTGAATATTTTTTAGGCAACACATTAATATCAATTAAATCGTATTTAAATGAACACAAATTGTTGTTTGCTCAATGCAAAGCGAGCTAGATTTTTCCACTAAAATACACTACACCTAAAATGTAACTAGTTAAAAATCCTAGAAATTAATTAATCTAGCAGCTGTCATTTATACCTCAACAAAATTAAAAACTTATCGTAAAAACGCAGGGCGGAAGTCTACATAACACTTAAATTATTTGAACACTGACCTGGCATTATAACAAGTACATGATACGGTGGTTGCACCAGTAGTACAGGATCCGATATTCCGAATTACAGGCGTTTCTGATTTTGCTTACCGGATAAAAATTGTTATTTTATGAAATATCATATGTAAAGAAAAGTATCGTGAGTGAGTTGTATAAAAAAATATGTTCAAGACTATTATAATTTATAGGTTGGAAAAAAATGTGGTTGGAGGAAAAGTACACTGAACATTAATGATGCTGATAGGAAACATTCCTTTATTTTCACAAATAAGTAAAACTGCATTCAAAGAGTTTTGATAAATAAATAAAAATACCTTATATTTTATGATACCAATCGTAAGGGTCATTCACAAGGATCATTTTCTTTCAAACAACATAGTAACTATCTTAAATTAAAGGAAGACCAAGAAAAATATGAGTTAGTTGATACAGATTAATGTTAATAATTATAATGTTATTTACTCTCTAACAATTATTTGTTAGAGAGTTTTCATTACATATGATATGTGATAAAAAATAATTTTTATCCGGTAATTCTAATTCGGCTCTTAGACTATAATGATCATGCTTTTGAGTAAAAGAACCGAACATTCCTCAATTATATAAATGTGTGAAAATACGTAACTATTAACACTTTTGTGACCAAATAACAAATTATGAAAGTACTCAACTTGCTAATTAATATTTTTTCTAACGAATTTGAATTTCTTGGATTCAGTCTACGCATTGTAAGACTTGCTGCAGAGTTGCATTATGCACATGAAATTATTGCCATAAACATTTAGTGGTTTTTAAAATACTGATTTACGTAAATCTTAATCAGGTCCCTGCCAGAAATTATGTTTGATATTGATACTACATTATTTGATAATATTTAGATGAATGTACCTTGAAGCGATTAACCTGTAGTAATTCTCAAATTTAATGGATTTATTTAAAATTTTTGGTTTTATTCTACATTCACATAAATTCTAACACATTTCGAAATACATCCCTAATGTCGAAGACCAGACAGTTGGACATTGCATTTCCAATGCTGAAGCGAGCACTTTTAGCTGAAAAACCTTATTGACTTGGTTGGTGTTCACACATGTCAAAGAATCTTGGCAAAACTCCAGCCGTCCAAGACGTCTTCACTCCGAAGATTTTTACTTACTTTATTATTCTTTTTATGAATCGGCGAGCACTCTTTTGTTTTATTGTTTTGTATTTTCTTTGTCATTTTCTGTACTCACTTATTATTATATTAATAAGCTCTGTGCTCAGATTAAAGCCGTACAGAAACTTCTAAGCACATCTTTTAAAAAAAAGTATTACAAAAAATAAAATATTACAAAAATATTTCTAATCTGTTTGCATCATCTTTAATCTGAGGCTCTGTGATTAAACTACTCACTCCAGAACGGTTAAAGTTTTATTTATTTAATTCACCGATCTGCCGTCGTTAACACTTGGCAAGGATAAATTAGCTTCCCGTTCCAGTTCCTGCTGTCCCAGTGGTGCTAATTAAGGAAGACATCTATGACCTCTATCCAGCAGTGAGCCTCGAAACGCTAATAGACAGATATAAGATTAATTAACAAAACTACAATAAAGTGTTTGTAATTTAACAAGCAGATTATTGAGTATCGTCGGTGTAAAAACTCTTTAGTAATATCTTCAATACTTATTCGAATATGTGTTTTTGATATGACTGTGGCATTCAAAAGTACCTAATTAAAACAATTCCCTATTCAAACAACGTTTTTACTATCATTATCTTATTTTTCTTGTATTATATTAACATCAAAAGGTTATGGGCCTAGTACGCAAGATTGTATCAAGATGTCTTGTGGCGTTTATGATTTAACAAATGTGTGCGCGATCTGAGTTTGGGTGTATGTAGAGTGGTGTGATGTGAGGATATCTGACGATGGATGTTGTTTGAGGGGAAGTCTAAAAACTCTTTAGTGATATCTTCAATATTCGAATATGTGTTTTTGATATGACTGTGTCATTCAAAAGTAATTAAAAAAAAATACTCTGTCCAAACAACGTTATTACTTTCATTGTTCTAGTTTTCTAGTATTATATCATCAAAAGTCGGAATTCGATGATTGAGTATTTCGGAAATTACAATACGCTATTGATCAATTGTTTCAAATGAAGTCGGTTAAATACAAAGAACCTTTGAATTAAATTGAAAAAACATATATTTTATTGCACTCACAAAATATGGTACAAATTATATACTTACTTATTATTATTAAACGTAATATTTTAGACATTAAGATTTTTTTTTTTATTACTTACGTGTTTAAATTATGATTGAACGTGGAAATTAGGTACATATTTAGGTTCCTACTTTTTCAAGTACTCTCGAACATAATGATAATTAAGTATTTGGATAAAAGTTTTAAAGGACCTTCGACTGCACCCATGCCGTGACCTTATTTATTTAACAAATGAAAGTACCTACGCAACAATTATGATTATGTAAATTTTAAACTGCAACATGAACGTGCAGAATATGTACGTACCTAGTCATCTAACGCATTTATATATAGTTGCATAAAGTTGATAGCCTTGAAATATTTTGATCTAAAAATCGACCACGATCAAAGACATGCCTAGTTATTTATAAACAATCGCCACCACGCAACAGTTTAATATATCGCGTCGTTTAGCCAGGTAACTCGCAGTCAGGGTTGTTGTTAGCGCCACGCCTCCAGGATAGACCACTTTTACTTTTAAGCTCTAGTGTTGTTGTCGAAGGGGGGCGAGCAAAATTTGGCGCGTGCGTTTGTCACTCCTGTAGTTCCGAGTGCAAGCGCAAAGCACGCTCGCGCCTCCCCGTGTCGCGCGCAACCAACGGACCACGTGCGTTTTGCTACACTTCGTGACTGACCACAACTGCCGCGGACATTTCGCAGGTACACGCCACTTATACCATTATTGATTTGTAGCGGCTACCTTGGCATACCGTAATTATATAAGTGTTATTATACCTTTATGTTAAAAAATAATTGAATCCGTAGAGCAATTTACTCGCAATAACCATTTTTGTGGTGATTGTATGGCGACAAAATGTACTTAAGTGATTTTTTATGCCTATAAAATATTTTTTGTGAAGTTGCATAAAATCCCTCAGCAGCATAATGCATAGCTTTGGGTACAACGAGTTTGTTTACAAGTAAAATGCTTTACTTGTATTCTTTATTGTTTGCTCATAATAAAATTGTAAGTCTATAGAAATAAAAAATACTCAATAATAATAATTGACATAACACTTTTCGATTATATCGACAAAAGCAATCAGGTAGAGTTAATAGAGTCATATTATTGTTCGACTATCTATTAATCGATAACAATCATTTTAAGTAAAGTGAAAAGTAATCAAGTTTCATGTGATAAGAAACTTTCAAAGGAATATGATTATTATACATTTATTTTAGTATCTCTATGTTATTGGAATAAAGAGATAGGAGGTAAAGAAAAATTACTGCGCACTATCCTTTTTTAGATTATCTTTCTAATATAATACAGAATAAGATATTCAATCATTTTGACTGATTTTTAAATTATATTCACTCAAAATATACTAAGCTACACTATATTTTAAGTTTAACTGAATATATTTTGAACCATAGCCATAAAACATATTCTAGAAGTTATATTACTCTTACTTATTATATTTAAGATATAAGTAAATATTATAAGTAATTTATACCAACTGCTTTGCAGAACTTTTATATTTAGATCCATGATATGATAACGTACCTTCAGGTAGCAAATAGGTAATTTATCGACAATGAACTATCCGAGCTCAAAACAGAAACAAAAGAAAAGTTCAAATCAGAATAATACTGTTCTAGTTACTTTATCTAATTATCTACGCAGATTAACGTATTCGATCCAATTTTACATAATAATTTTTAATCGACTTCAAACAAGTAGGAAGTTCTTAATTTTGGTTTTATTTTTTTAATGTTTTTTAATTCTGAATTCCGTCATTTATCAACCGATTTGGATATTTACTTTTTTATTAATGAGGATATACTTCCAGATTGGCCCTATAATTCCTCATGCATCACACTATCAGATCTGAATTTTCATAAATATGGGAACTATTGAGGAACTCCTCTAATATAAAAGTTATAATATATTATGGCGATTTTTATATAATTTTAGGGATCATTTTGTTAGTTCTTATCGAACGCCATTTCGTTTAAGATAATTTTAATTCGGTAAAATTGGACTTGGAGCAACTTGTTTATTGATTAACATCTGATGTAAAAGTTATTTAACATTACCGTGTTAAACGAGATGAAACGCGATATCTTGGATCGTAGTATCACACGCACTTAACTCGTAGATTATAATAATTAATCGTCTGATTTTCATTCAAATCTGTTTCTTAACAAACAAAATTATTGAGATCACATTCCAAAAGTATTCAGACATACACACATTAATGACGTCTGAAAAATATACCTACAATCTATATATTAATAAATTCTGATTGTTTAATTCATATAAAGATTTAATATTAATTTATTAAAGAAGGTATATTAAAATTCAAGTACAGATGATAATAATAATAAGATACAGGTAGTACTATTCTAATGTCCAGTTCAAGCGCCAACTTTCACAAACAATACCTATGTAGGTATTATGTACGACTAAACAGTCTTATATGCACTGAGGAATATATTGTGTTTTAAGGATATTATTTATGATGACCAATAAATTATTATGATTAGGTATTAGGTGTAGGTAGGTATCATACATTCAATAAACACTTGAATTCTGTGATAATTATACTTAGAACAATTTAAATAATTCACTCAAAAACTGGTGGGAGTGGGGTAATGCTAGCAAAACTAGTAAACAATAGATCATTGTTTAATTTGGTAGATATGTGGATACTACTAACACGTAGGGAACAATGCATCAATAACAAGGGGAGGAAGTTATTCCAAAACATTACTCCTTGTCTTGCAGTACTCACTACTCAGCCAAATAATGGGCACTTTACGCATTACAACAAGTTATAAAATCCTCATGTCTTAAAGAAAAAGTTATAATACGTATTTATTATATCCATATAAAATAAACACATTTATAAAAGCCTTTTTTCCATTACTTTATTCTGATCTGATCTGAATCATTTTAAAACGTTATGACTCATATTTTCATATCAGAGCTTTTTATTAATTAATATCCGTTATGACCTTGGCTTAACCGTTAATGCATGTCGGTAAACTTTATACGTGCAGTCATACCTAATTGGTATGCGGATATTAAACTAAGGACATTAAAAACGTTTTGTTTTGATTTAAAAATCCTGTAATAGTATACACAACATTTTCTTTGGGAAAAAGAAATGTTACTCTTGTTTTGATGTAATTAAAATAGAATAAATAGGCTAATACATGTTTTTTATGAAATGCCCAATATTGACCCTGATATAAAGTAACTACTTAGAATCTTAGATGATTTCCCTTAAGTGCCTCGATAGTTACGCAAACGCTAGCCTTTTAATTGCGAAAAGTCAATACGACAACAACTTTCTTTGAGTTAACAATGTAACTGTCTTACCGCTAACTGCTTGCCTACATACTTACCTATCTGATGTAAACTTGGTTATTTTGCACGCTGTCATAAACATGTAAGTCACCAGAATGTTGACACCCAAGTTGTTAAAATTATTATAGGTAGATACCTGATTATAAATGATTGAAAACATCTTCCTCACTTTCTTTATTTCTCTCCCTTCTTTCTTTCTATCTCTTCTTTCTTGGTCGGCAACGCATTGTTGATGCCTTTGGTATTACTTATATCGACGTGTGACCACTTAGCATCAGGTGGATCATCAGCTCGTTTGTCGGCTAGGGTGCTCCGAGTTTATTTTTTTGTTACATATGATACGCATTCTTAATGGCTTCAACCCATTCATGGCCCACTGCTGGGCACGAGTCTCTCCTCTTGAGGAGGCCTAGAGCATACTCCACCACGCTGCTCCAGTGCGGATTGGTGGAGGGGTTAGTGGCCAACCCGAGTGTCGGAAGTTTTGAAACCGCCCGAGGGCCTCCGACATGGCTTAACGACTGTTATCTTATAATAACAACCGGGACCGACGGTTTTACGTGCCCTCCGAAGCATTCTTAATACGCAACTTTATTACTTGAAATTCAATTTATTCCTCTCAACAATCGTTAAATATCTACTTCAAACTAACGCAAAATTATTAACAATTAAAATGCTAATGTTTGTAAGACAAGCTTCTCAGAGATTTTCACATGATTTGTCATTTATCAACTTTATCTGAACCTCGAACGCCAAATGTCCCCTTCAAAATGTATGGGAATAACATTCAGTGCGGAAAATGCGCACGTGGCATTTCGACACCTAATTTTCACCTAAATTCTATGCATTTTGATCGCCGCGTAGTGAACGCTTAAATAAAGGAGTTTTACCTGTAGCACCTGCATACGTGACTACGTCAAAAGTAAATAAGTACAACAGATATACTATATTCATAAATCATGAGATCATGATCATGAGATTACTCGCAATCATCATCGGTGGCATTTTTACAGTTGTAAGAAATAGTCAGATAGATACATCAGTAAATAAAGCTTTCCCTGTTAATTTACGATCATATAATTGAGTACACATGTTTCTTACAGCAAAAAGTATTGTTCAGGACGTATTATTATATTATAGGTATGAAAATGAGGTCACTATATCGATAAATGCTATAACATCCTATTTTGTTACAGATATGATCTTCAAGATAATACAACTAGGTTAATGATGTGCTTTACCAACCGCAACATGAACTGGTTCATTGGTATAATAACTAGTACGTTTGGGGCGTATGGGCAAATGTTTGCGATCTTTATTTAACTCGTATCTATGATACCTACAATCTGGAGGTAAAATGATACCCAAGTAAATACTTGATCGGTTAATCCAATCGGAGCCAAAATTGAACTTATTTACAAGGTATCAATCGGTAGGAGTGGTTTAAGCGCTATTTACTTCTGCTACCTGTTTAGCGGACTACTGTGGTGTTACTGGTCTTGCTTGAGAGTTATTTGAGTAGATAATGTTGACCACAGAGTACATATGTTGCTTAATCGATAGGAAATACAATATGTTTGCAGATTAAGCACCACTTACAGGGATTTGTTTACATGTTACTAATGTAACATGACTCTCATCTCGTATGTGTAATTTTGCGCAAGTTCTCAGGAATAAGGTATTCCTATTAGACATTGGATTTCGTCTAAAAGGTAACTTGGTCACTTTGTGCGAGGTGTAATGGTTGTATGGGATTTTAAGTTAGCAAAACTATCGATATTTGAATAAATAATAAAACATTTAGGTACTTGTAGTGTTTGTACTGCTATTATAGTTATAGCAGTAATCATGTTATCTCGAGAGCACGGGTAGTGGGGCAACACTGGGTCAGTCACGAGACAGCCGTAGACGCACGCGGACGTGTTTCCCTACCACTGGTGACGTAACGAGCTAATGCAAGTCAACCATATCACTATATCCAAATATTACGGAGCACGTAAGTACAACAACTACTACATAATGGCGACGAGGTCAAAAGGTCAGTGCAATAAATATTTTATTTTGTGTTGATAAAGGAAGAGTCGAAGGGAAAATAACACGTCGATGCAAGAAATAATCAACAGACGAATGTTAATATTAGTGCCGAATAGTTAACTCGAGAATTTGTTTATGTGTGCTGTAACTTTAAATAACGTATTGAGCAAAATCATCATAATTATCGAAGTTCTCTCTCTAATTAGGTATAAAAATTGCCGCCATTACCGCTACCTACACAATTCCCTTTGTTTTCTGAAAAATGGCATTGATTGACATTGTAAAAACAACTGTGCGGTGAGTAAAAAGTGGCATTTTGTGTTATAAGCGTAATTCACGCTACTGAAGTAATAATAACATAAATTACATTTTGGATATAGTGTCACTTATTTAGCTGAAAGTGATAGCGAGACAGGTTTTGTTTTGAAATAAGAAGTGATATTTAGTGTTTAGCTGTGTCGTTTTAAATATAATACACAGTATCATTGAAGTATTATTACTAGCGTATAGAACGGACACCGCGAATACAATGTGTGTTCCAATGAATTGACGCCGCGCGGCTTCAATGTCCAATGGATTCGTTCGATTTTGAAAGGAGAACAGGGGCTCAATTTTGAAAATAGAACCTCCCGGCGGGGACACACGTTTTGTTCGAGATGTCTTCTCTATGTATACTTATACCTCAATGCACAGTATCGATCTGTTGGAGGGATTGCTACATAAATGGAGTATTGCGTGTGGTGCCGCGTGTTTGGTTAAAGTTGCGTATGTGTGCCAATGAGAAAAAAGTGGCATCATGCGGAACTTTTTCTGAATATATTTTTTTGAATAACTACTAATTTACTAGCATGTTTTTAGTGCCTAACTAAAAGTAGGTTGGGCGAACTGACGAGAAAGGCTAATTGCAACGATATATTTCAGTTTTCTTCATAGATAGTGATCGCAATGTTGAGTTGAAAACTTTGAATGGCTATACTGGAAAACTACTATTTTGTAAAGCGCCATTTTTTGTTTTAAATGTGCGAATGGACACCATTTTTGCGTGTGTGTGTTGCACAACAACACTTAGTACTAAAAAGGAGATAACATTATACAAATTATGAACTTAAATAAAGGAGTAGGGACTTTAAAATATTCAAGAATAAAAGGGTTCCCTAAATTAGTGAAATTTATTTAGGTCTAGCTGTTTATTTAGCACTCTTCGGCTTTATAAAGTATAGAATAGATTTTACAACCATTATAGATGGCCGCACATGCAAGTTAAGTTTAATTGTTGAGAGTGAGTTTGCTTCTTCACGGCCATAAAACTATAACAGTAAGGGTAATTGTCAATAAAATTAGCTGTTGTTATGACTATTAGTTATATTCTACGCAGGTCCTGGGTTTCATTCAAACGTAGTTTTGCTTTAGTTACAAAGTACATGTGTAGTTATGATAAACTGAAATAATTGCAGTCGTTTTGATATGAATTCTGATAAAAAACGGAACTGAAGTTGTTTGATGAAAATTATGTTCTGTTATGACAGTATTGCATTGGCAGTATCAAACATACATACATGCCTAGCCGCCTTGGTATACATGTAGCCATGCACTTGTATTTCTTTTGAAAATAATATACATAAACTATCACAAGCTGTTGTAATACGGTTAACGTAATTTAACGTTGCGGCGCCGGGTCCCTATTTCAGCTTGTAAGTTCTTTGTGATTCTTTAGCAGTCTTTCCTTTTGGTATTTGACTATCACGGCTGCACTACACGGCTGAAAATATAATAACATAATGTGGGTAATCATAAATAAAGTCGGTTTGATGGGCGGTAGCGTAAGAAGGAAAGAAACATTTATTCCGTCATAAGAATAGCAACATCGTTAGGGTTCTATGGTGGATGTGTCACTGGCGCGCCGACGATGAGGAGCGCGGGAGCGGGTAATTGACCGTTATGGTCGTGGTCGCTCTGTTAACACATGACGCTTTTGTTGTGGTCAGAAGTGCTTGACATTTGACATACAGCGTTAGAATGCTCTCGTGTATTGTACCAATGTGATTGGTGTAGTGGAGCAAAGGATGGGTGTGTGTGTGTTGTGGCTCTTTTCAGAACGGAGTTCTTGGTTGGTTTATAAGGGCATAACGTATCTATATTTTGAATATCATTGCGTATTGGGAGATGATAGGAAGTTCCTATCATCGTTCCTATTAGGAACCATTATACAAGCCACGATACCGAAGTTCAAATCTTCGCGATGAGACAATTTTATTTTTCTAATTTAGTTTTTGTGTTGAATTTTATAGAATCTAGTGAGGCAGTTAGGGTCAAAAGCGCTTACGAGCTAGACGCGTTCTTGTGTTGTTACTGTGATTAAACTAAGTTTTGTCACGGAAATCATATTATATATTTATTATTGAGTTATTCGTGCACAAAAGGAGTAAGTTTTTATTTTTAAATTGAGAACAATAATTGTATTTGTTCGAATGGGTGCAGCAATGTTTAAAATGTTGCTATTTATTATTGTAGCCTGAGGAAAGCGCCCTTTTGAAGACGCACGATTTGATATACTGTAGTAAATTCATAGCCCTGGAGAAGCCGAGCCTTGGTTTTGACAGAATTCCACAAAAATCGTGAAGGAGAAACTCTCCTGACGTCCAAAAAATATTTATTAAGCTGGATGTATTTAGTTATAAATCGAGAAGTCCTCTTTAAACAGTTTTGCAGGCAAACTGATTGTTGTTTTGTATCGATTTACAGCTAAATTTTGTAAACCACTTGGAATTTCATTTCAATAGGATGACCCGTCACAATACCTAGAAAAGTTCGTAAAAAAAAAAAAAAAGTGAGGTCAAGGTAATGTTGAGTTCAAGTGAAAAGGGTAAAGATAAAGATAAAGTTTAGTGAATGTTTAAGCTATGGTCCGAGTTGAAGTTTTATCAGGCCTGGCTCACTCCGCGTTTTACCATAACGTTACAAGTAGGTACATGCCACGTTCGACATGTCCTACTAATTCAGAAAATTCATAATAGCAGTCACACGTTCGTAATCTATCACATATAGAAAAAAAAAATTTGGTGTTTGTCTATATATTGATGCGTGTTCTTCAGTAAGATGTTAAATAATCAAGTCCGAACTGATATATATTTAATTATCGTTTACACATATATAATAATACATGTGTAACACATAAAAATAAACTTTCAGATTAATTTTATTCTTTCAAAAAAGGCAACCCTGACATTGCCAGAGAGGATAAGCGACAGTGTTAGAAAGGAAGGCAACTCATTACGCGTTTTGATTAGCACTGTGCGATCAGATTTACACTTTATTGCGTTGGAGCCAGAGTCACTATTTATTTAAATGATTTTTCGGAATTTTTCTTACTGCACCTTCTATAATTATTTATAAATACTATTATTTCTTCTGTGTTTTTAGTTAAATTCAGAGTTAAAGAAAAAATTGTATTCAAGCTAAAGTTACAATGAAAGTAAAATTTAAAAGGCACTCTATCTCGAAGAGTCATAGAAATCAGAGTAAAATCAACCAATAATAATGAAGTTTAGTTTTGCTTAACATAAACATACTTTACTGTGTTGTGGGCAGTATGAGCCCTCATGAAATTGAAAATCATACGTTACTGTGTTGTGGGCAGTATGAGCCCTCATGAAATTGAAAATCATACGTTACTGTGTTGTGGGCAGTATGAGCCCTCATGAAATTGAAAATCATACGTTACTGTGTTGTGGGCAGTATGAGCCCTCATGAAATTGAAAATCATACGCAACTCAGTGGTCGGCAGTATGAGCCCTCATGAAATTGAAAATCATACTTTACTGAATTGAAGTAAGCTGTTGGCAGTATGAGCCCTCATTAAATTGAAAATCATACATTACTGAGTTGCAAGTGTGTTGTGGGCAGTATGAGCCCTCATGAAATTGAAAATCATACGTTTCTGTGTTGTGGGCAGTATGAGCCCTCATGAAATTGAAAATCATACGCAACTCAGTGGTCGGCAGTATGAGCCCTCATGAAATTGAAAATCATACTTTACTGAATTGAAGTAAGCTGTTGGCAGTATGAGCCCTCATTAAATTGAAAATCATACATTACTGAGTTGCAAGTGTGTTATGGGCAGTATGAGCCCTCATGAAATTGAAAATCATACGTTACTGTGTTGTGGGCAGTATGAGCCCTCATGAAATTGAAAATCATACGCAACTCAGTGGTCGGCAGTATGAGCCCTCATGAAATTGAAAATCATACTTTACTGAATTGAAGTAAGCTGTTGGCAGTATGAGCCCTCATTAAATTGAAAATCATACATTACTGAGTTGCAAGTGTGTTGTCGGCAGTATGAGCCCTCATGAAATTGAAAATCATACGTTACTGTGTTGTAGGCAGTATGAGCCCTCATGAAATTGAAAATCATACATTACTGAGCTGTCGGCAATATGAACCCTCATGAAATTGAGATTGATACATTGACTTGATGGAAGTAGTGACCTCATGAAATTTAGAATCATAGATACATTACTTGACTAGACGGCAGTATAGGTCCCATGATTTGAAATCATAGTAATTAAAGTGTGTATGGACCTCTTGAAATTGAAATCATTACTGACTAGACGGCAGTATGGGCCCTCATAACTTTGAAAACCATACAAAATGTAGTGATTTTGTGAACATATTAGTTATTTGGCGTGATGAAGTTGAGATGTAGAATAAAGATAATGAATAGACGAGGTATTTCAATGAATTACTGGTGTGTGAATGATTGGTATCTGCAGTGTCTGATTCATATGTGACACCGTTGGGTCAGTTGGGCCCATTCAGGAAGGACGCCTAAATAAAGGAAATTCCTGTTGCGAGTCTAGCCATGGTTGGCGTGTTATGGTCGTCGGTGGGACCTAGTTTATATTACGTATATAAGAGGATTGTCTCGCAAGTAAAACTTTAGTCTTTAAAAACGAAATCAGGTTGTAAGCTGTACGTAAATTGTTGTTGACAGTAAACCACTTTTAGTAATAATATAAATTTTCATCGAGTTTCTCATATTTCCTGTGTTTGTTTTACCAGTAAGTTGTCTATTAAAGACAGAAATGATGAGGTTTGTTTGAATGTTGGTATGCAACCTAATAACTTGGCGATCTTAATCAAAGAGAGAAGAAAGAGGGAAGTATGAAAAGCTAAGAGGTGATGTAAATAATTATTATTTAATAAAGATAGAAGGAGAATGGGTGAGAATGGGAAAGGTGTAAGACGATGGAAGAGGTCTCAGGTGTTGTTTCAATGTTTAAAATAATTTACAGTGAAAGTATAATCTACATAAGTAATTCTATACGAAGCATGCATATGACAGTTTGAGTTTGTTGAGGTTAGTGAAGGCACCCAGAAGGCTACAGTTTACAAACGGTAGCCTGCTTCATACATATAGTGCGTGTTACAAATGAGTTTGTCTAAGTAACTGGAATATTGAATGGTGTAGACGTGGAGTGGCCTTTGAAGGCTTGAGTTGCGATCAACTGCAGAGTCAACTGTGGATCGGACTCCAGATTAAATAAAGATTTTAATAAGGAAGGGATGTAGTGTTTGTACTGCTATTATAGTTATAGCAGTAATCATGTTATCTCGAGAGCACGGGTAGTGGGGCAACACTGGGTCAGTCACGAGACAGCCGTAGACGCACGCGGACGTGTTTCCCTACCACTGGTGACGTAACGAGCTAATGCAAGTCAACCATATCACTATATCCAAATATTACGGAGCACGTAAGTACAACAACTACTACAGTACTGAAAATGGGGAATGCAGATAGATGCCTGTTTCGGTGCCGCCCATACGAAATGGCATATTAATACATTTTTATTCATTTTAATACAAAACGCTAACTGTTGCAACTGACAGAAAATGCAGTCTAAACCAGTGGATCTAGAAGCAGAAAACTTCGTACAAACAGAAGTTTATATATAGTGTAGGAGTGCACTAAGAAAGGACTTATAAAATTCCTTCTCTAAAGAGGTAAACTGAAGAGTTAAAGTTTTTACGAGTAAAAAATATTTCAACTAATCATAAATAAGGCATTTTTACTAGTTTCCGTCCGCGGTTTTGCCCGCAGAAGTGTGGTTTCATAAACATATAAAAACGGGCATAAAACGGGCAAATTATCCCAGTTGACACACACATAGACCATGTCCAAACGTAAAGTCAGGACGGTTTGTGCATGATGGATCAACACACATCCAAACATCTTCACGAACTTTCGCGTTATAATATTATCTAGTAGGATTTGATATTTATTGTTTGTTGGTTGCTTGCAATACTGACTTGCTTGCACTATGCATCAAGAAGTCGTTTATTATACAGGGTGTCCCGTAAATAGTGGATCAACCGAAGGTGGCAGATAGCTTGAAGGTTGACCTATCATAATGTCAAAAAATTACCTTAGTAAATGTGTCACCGTTTTCAGATATTGACCATTTTTTTAAATTTAGAAAATTCGGCTCCTTACCCATTGAAGTATAGAACACTACTACTACTATTACTAGCGTATAGAACAGACACCGCGAACAAAATGTATGTTCCAATGAATTGAAGCCGCGCGGCTGCATTTCCAATGGATTCGTTAGATTTTGAAAGGAGAACGGGGGCCCAATTTTGAAAATATAATTCCCCGGCGGGAACACACATTTTGTTCGAGATGTCTCTTCTATGATATTATACTTCAATGCCTTTACCCTGCTTTTTCCTGTTGAGTCCACAAATGAGCAGATATTTTGATTTTTTTTTCCTAGAGCTCTATCTGATAGAAACTATCTGATAGTTGCTTTATAATTATCAGTATGTAATATTGTTGAAATTATTAGGAAATGCTGAGAAAATAGCGTCTACTTTGGATATTTTTGTTTTTAATTTTCTTCGACACAACTTTGATGCAAGGTGGTCGAAAAAAAATGTACTGGGCAAGTATGCCCCAGTATTTTAAAAACTTGTCTGTTTAATGCAGATTTTAGAAAGGTACAATACAGGCTACTTTGATAGGGAAAACCTTCAAGCTATCTGCCACCTTCGGTTGATCTACTACTTACGGGACACCCTATATTAACGACATCAAAACTATAGTCATTCGCCAAATAATTTTACAGAATTTTAATTTTACAAAACCTTGTTCCGCGCGAATCCGATAGACGCCACATAAAATAGAATGTATGTCGTATAATTTTTTTTAAACCTGCAATCTAATTATATGCAGCAATGCTCGACTACTATCTAAGTACTTGAAATTACATAATTATTAATTACATACTTATTACGATATGTGGTTAGTTTTTAACGCTTTTATTAGCAACGTCTAATGACAACATCACTTATGCAGCTTAACATAAACATGAGTCTTTTAATCAGGAGTACTCAATATACTTTGCCTCAAGTAAAAATGTAGAGTTACGTCTTTCACACAGTGTTGCGTATGTCTGTAAAAAGAATAATAAAAAGAATGCGCAGATAAAAACAGATAGAAACAGAGTCTTAATTCAGGCTTTTAAAATAATTACGTATTATACCTATTGGTTTAAGTATTGCGTTTATTTCTTGCAGTTTTTAAACTATGAAACACTTAAAGCTTCTGTGTCATGGACAAAATAGAATATCTTTTATTTCGTACGTAAGTATAAGTAATATTTAATCAAGCAGCAGCTCTTGTTTTATTAATTCAGTCTAGCATAAGGATATATTGTTTACAATTGGCTAAATCCATTGAACCAGTAGTAAATTATCGTGCATGTCATTCACGTTGCCACTTTTACTCAAGAATCCGATTCACTTTCTTTTCTGTTTCTCGCATAAACAAGCCAATGAAACTAAAAAACCGGTGAACACAACTATGTCAGATATTTTCTAGATACGACTATGACGATTTTACAATGTTAATGACGCTTTTACTGGCGTCACAAGATAAATACATAATATGCTTACGAGTAATAATTAATAATTTTAGTATGATTATATGGAGGTCTAGGTATGTTGTTATAAGTACGTTAAGTTAATATAACTCCATCAAGGAAAGATCTGACACATGGATACATTGATTTTTAAAATATTCATTATCGTATTATGGAAGCTTAACGAGGTACCTAATATTATAATTATTATTAATAATAAGTAGAAATATCTATATTTAAAAGATCTTCATGTTCAATTCCCATCTAAATTTTAACTTCACAAGCACAATTGCATAAAAGGGTTTATAATCTTGTTTAGATGGTGTTCTCTCTACAAAAACATTTTTATCCAGAAAACGTTTTAAAAGGGTTAATACAATGTACAGATTAATGACAAGCTTTTTGATCCTACACGTGTTGAAATAAGTAATCATAGGTATTATTGTTTAACTGATAGTAAATAAAGTGCCTAACAGCTCAAACCCGGAGATCCGTGTACAAAACGTAACGCACAATTAACTTTTCAAAGTCATGTGCGCAAAAATCATTCGCTTCAACCGCAAGGAAAAAACGGAGTAAGAAAATTGCTTTTCATTCATCACATATCTGTCATGTGTCTGCTAAACTAGCATAAATTGTGAACTTTATTAATAAAATGATTGTTGTACCGTTTATTTGATTGTTGTTTTGGTAACAATGGATGACATGCGTAATTGTGTATATTGTTTATGTGAAATAAAACTTTTGTTTTAAGAAAAATGCATAGAATTTGAGGTTTGGTAGTTTACACGGAAGAGTTTACACGGAAAAGAAGCAGATTTTTTTATCAATATACTACGTTATAGACACATTTATTTAAAAAAAAAACAGAAAAACAATTCAGTTTCAATTGATATCCATGTTCATTCTACAGTAATTTGTCAATGATATTACATTTGTCAAGTATTCGTCAGTCTGATATAATTTGACAGGTATTTGGTTGACTCTGCCCTAACTTGGTTAAATTGTCGTAAGCAACTCTTCCGCTTTGATTCGGGAAACGTTATTTATGCAGTAGGTACCTATCAGGAATCTTTAATTTACTTACGTAACATGTTGTCTGACGAAGGACATTTACATTTCGCCATTTTACATTCCCACTTCTTGTTAATTTCACTTAATGACTTAAAGGTTAAACGCCATTCCTTATTTAATTGCATGAAATAAATCACAGTTTTAAATACAAATTTTGCTCAAGAGCAAAGGAGTCTCACAACTTGGTAATGAATAATATAATTTGTTACACAAGCTTAAAGTGATAAAAAAGTAATTGACAAAATAAATGCGTGGTCTATTTTTTGCAGTTAAAAAGCACTTCATTCAATATAAATCCAGCGAGTTAGTGCCCCATAAAAATGGTACCTTCGAATACAGTGGACCAAATGCAATAAGGAATTCTCTACCAGGAAAAGAGATCATAATAGGGTTAATTAACATAAACTACAATGCACTATCATCATATTATCATTTCAGCTGCATATTGACAATTGGATTGTTGCAAAGTAGACTAATACTAACTTAACAACTTAAACTTAAACTTGACAATCGTTTATAAAATGTGTTTAACTTTATAATGTAGCGTTTAACTATATTCTCTGAACAATAGTTACATGGTACTTGCAGCCTTGAACTTTTAACGACGGATCTGTGACAGTCATTGAACAGTTAAAATAAGCAAAGAAGACCCTGACAAAAACATAAAAGATACCTATCAAACATAGCGAGAGCTGTTCTACAAACAAAAAACACAATATATATTCTAGGAGACCAAAATATTACTGGACTTTACGAACACATAATTAACAGTAGAAATGTAATAAAATCAATCAATAATTATAATGTATCATCCTTTGTTAAGCCTGGGTCTCTCTGTGACGAAACCTTAAGCTATTGTAATTGTTTACAAAACTCATTGATAGATGGCGACAAGGTAATCATATCAATTGGGGCGAATGACAAAAATCCATTCGAGATTATGAATGCACTAAGCATATCCCTGGACAAACTGAGACGAGTAAAAGTTTACATTTTACAAGTATCTAATAATCCCTTTTTAAATGAATGTAAATTAAACAGTGAAATAAAGGCTTTGACTCAATTATATTCTAACTGCAAATTTATACCTATAACTTCAAAAATTCCTAATTATAATATTAATCAATTATTTTATTTTAACTTTTCATTATATCTCACGCATCTTACCAATATTTTAAACTTTGAAATAGACTCGGACGACTATAATGAAAAATATCTAAATCCTAAAAACCTGATCAAAATAATAAAGTCTAAAACAATTACAAACAACATACAAAAAAATAAACCAAAAATTTATAAAAAAGGTACGATTCCCTATTATTTTCAAATAATTAATGCTTCCAACCAAAACTTAAAAAAACCTACAAATGAGAGTTACACACCTAAAGCAAAAAAAGGCACTATTCCATTTTATTTTTGTAGACAACATGATAAATATATTGACAACATAACATGTAGTTCACAAAACAATAAAAAACAAATTAATGATGATTTTTTTCGTTCGCCAACCAAAACATAAATTTACAATTTTACATCAAAATATAGCCGGAGCAATCAATAAATCCGAAGACATTGAGCTTGCAATAACGGATCTTTCAGAACAAAAAAATATACAGATTGACGTAATTTGTCTAAGTGAAACATTCATAGGAAAAGGTACAGAATGTTTGTTAAAAATACCATCATTTAAATTAGTGGCAGCATTTTCACGCAAACAAAAAAGGGGAGGGACTTGTATACTGTTGAAAAAACAATTACATCACAAACAAATCCCTATTATACAGGATTTAGCTTGTGACCATTTTTTTGAATGTTGTGGAACGGAGATTCCATCACTAAATCTAATTATTATTTGTCTATATAGAGTCCCAAATTGTGACATACAAATATTTTTTGAAAAGTTTGAACAATTACTACACAAAATCTGCAACAAAAAATCTCTGAAGAAAATAATAGTCTGTGGGGATCTAAATATTGATATTTTAAAGGACAATAACAAAACTCATGATCTGAAATCCATTTTAAAAAACTATAATTTGACTTGTCACATTAACATACCGACTAGACAGCAGGCATGTTTAGATCTAATCATAAGTAATATTACAAAAGTTGACACTAATATACACTATTTGGCACTCTCGGACCATGAAACCGCCCAAACTTTAACATTGGAATTAAAAAGAAAAAACGAACCTGTATATTGGTATGAATCTATGCGCGATTTCAGCAAGGAAAACATAAAAAAATTCGTTAAATGTTTATCAGCACTTACCTTTGCCGACATATACGAAAAAGAAACATTACAAGATAAATTTAACAATTTTCATGAGACATTTTTGCTTTTTTATAATTTATGCTTTCCAAATATAATATTAAAGAGATCAAATCAAAAGAAAAAAATTAATTGGATATCAAAAGGGATAAAAAAATCTGCTGTTCATAAAAGAATTCTCTATTTGTTACACAAACATTCTAAATGTAATAAAAAGGAAAACGCGTATAAATATAAGAACTACAACATATTGTTAAAAAAATGTGTCTATGCTGCGAAAAAAATTAAACATAATAAATACATAGATAGGCATAAAAATAAATGCAAAGCTACATGGAATATAATACAAAATAACATTAATAATACTGATACTCGAAAAACTTACCCGGATATTATTATTTATGAGCAAAAAACATATCATGAGGCTAATGACATTTGTGAAATTTTCAATAATTTTTTTATTAACTTGACAAATCAAACGGACATTACCCAAATACATAATAATAATAATAATAATTCATTGACGAAATATAATTACAACAAACCTCAAATCGAAAGTAATTGTAAGTCTATGTTTTTATCACCAATAGATGAAAAAGAGATATGCAATATTATCAAATCTTTGAATAACACCAACGCAGTAGGTCATGATGGTATAACAACAAAAATTATTAAGGCAAGTTCTCAGTACATTTGCAAGCCATTATGTCATATTATAAATACATCGTTTGTAAATGGTGATTTTCCAAATATATTAAAATTATCGATCATAAAACCTTTGTACAAAAAGAATGATCCTAGCGATGTTAGTAACTATAGGCCTGTTGCTCTCTTACCGATTTTGTCGAAAGTTTTTGAAAAAGCTATGCTAAACCGCTTAAATAACTTTGTAGCAAAGTATAAAATATTAAAAGAAGAACAATTTGGATTCATTAAAAATAAATCAACAACTCTTGCTTGTTTCAATTTAATAAAAGAAATATCTAAAGCTTTAAATGACAAAGCACATATAGCCGCTTTATTTCTAGACATGACGCGAGCTTTTGATTTTGTGAGCCATACCATATTGTTAGATAAATTAGATAAATATGGCATCCGTGGACAGGCATTAAATTGGCTAAAAAGTTATCTCACGAATAGGAAGCAATGTACTGAGGTTTCAAAAATTGTAGGTGGACGAAAGGTAACCAGTCATTCAAATTACAAGGACAACAGAAATGGAGTTCCACAAGGTAGCATACTGGGGCCTTTTCTTTTTCTTATCTACATTAACGATCTTCCAATGGTAACAAGACATAAATCAATATTATTTGCAGATGATACCACGGTAATCATACAAAGCAACAACCCTAGGTCGTTAAAAGATGAAATACAAAAAACTTTAATGAGTGTGATAAATTGGCTTGATGACAATAGCCTCAAAATAAACATAAGTAAAACAAAAATAATTCAATTTAAAACCAACAGGGCAATCAAAATCCCGCTTTCTATAAAATTCTGCCAAGAAGAAGTAGAGATAGTAAATGAAATAAAATATTTAGGTATAGTTATTGACGAAAACTGTAGTTGGAAAAGCCATATATTATCAATATGTAACAAATTAGACCGTTTTACTTATGCAATTAGACGCTTAAGAATGATAGTATCAAAAGAAGCAGCACTTAGTGCGTACCATGGATATGTTGCATCACTTTTATCTTATGGTCTTCTACTGTGGGGAAATTCAGTAGATAGCATAAAAGCATTTAAAATTCAGAAAAAAGCAGTAAGAGCAATCGATGGGGCAGGGCCATTAGATAGTTGTCGGCCATTATTTAAAAAACTGGGTATCCTGCCACTACCATGTATGTATATTTTAGAAGCATGTCTAATAGCTAAACAACATCCAGAATATTTCCAACTGTACCATGACGTTGTTGATTCTAGGGCCAGGAAATTTAACAATTATCATCTTTATGTACCGCCATGCCGATTATGGATTGTGAGGAAAAATGGATACTATTCGGTTATTGATATTTATAATAAATTACCAGTAGAATTTAAAAAAATGTCATTCCCTTTATTTAAGTCAAAGCTGTCAAAGTGGCTATTATGCCACTGCTTTTATAGCGTTAGGGAATACTTAGGCAAATAATCAATGTTTTAGAATGTATAATTATAATTTATTATTATTTAATGTATTACGATTTTTATAATATTATTTAATTAAGTTTGACATGATGAAATACATGTATTGACATTGTTATCATAAAATGTAATGACATAATAGATTTAATGAGTAGAATATTAATAATAAATGTTTAATTTACTTTATAATATTTGCACGCCTCTTTAGGCAGAGCATACGGTTGAATTCAGTTTGTAACAGCTTTTTGTACACTATGTTCTAGCAAATAAAAATCTTTGACTTTGACTTTGACTTTGACTAATGGACATGCCGCTTTCTATGTCATGTTCAATGAAATAGTTTTATTTCGCGGTTTAAATCTGACAAAAAATATTTGGGTCTAGTATCTGTCTTAGCGTATTTTTCAAGGTCAAATTGCTGAGCTAGTTATGTTAAAACAAATTGACATAATATAGAAGTTTCAAACCAAATACAACTTTTTGATTGTAACTAATGGTACGACAAATAACCGTTGAATGTATCAGGCAAATTGAGATAGATTGTTATTGTTACAACATAATGACTAATTTAATATGCTGTGTAACGACTTGTTCATTAGGTATGTCCAGAAAGTACCTGACAACTTTAAAATAATTATGTCACCGCGCTTGTAAACCTTGTTTTTCCAAAATAGTCATACGGATACAATGTAATCGAACTGAATCGAAGTTATCCGCGGACGTCGCGTACGGCCTATGCATAACAGAACAATTTATGATTGATGGCAAATGACTTCAGTCTCTAATACCAGACTAAGAAATGTTCTTTAAACCTTTAATTTAATCATTGTATTTACTGACATAAGAGAGACTTATGAAAGAGAGACAGTTCATTTACTTAGAGATTTTATATGTATAGTTTTTCGTATAATTTCTTGAGAAGAGTAAACTTTTTTTCGTTTCTTTGTACACTCATCAGATAAATGTTTAATGACCATGGTTCGTAATCAGAACAAACTTTTCTCGGCTAATTACAGTAACAACTTTATTTATTAACTCTGTTAAAGATTAATTTATGGATACCTAACTAATTTTTTTGCTAGTTGAGGTTGTAGTCTGTAGAAGATTCTTTCTTTCGTTTTTTTTAGTAAAAAATATGTTTCTTTCCTACATTATCAATCTGTGTGAAGTTAATAGGTTTTTACACTTTTTACTAAGTTAGCATGCTCTCCATCTTGCGCTTCATTGCCACTTACCATCACGTGGAATTGTTGTCAAACCGTAACTTATTTCATGTAAAAAACAGTCAAACATTTTTTTGAGTTTACGAATGCAAATTATATACCTTATTAGCACTATTACAAAATACGATCTACTTTCAGTTCATTAACTTGATTTCCCGCTAGCAAAGGCTAAGTTGGTCAAAGGCATAAAGGTCTTCAAAAGGTCTACCTACTCATTTTTTCGTGACACAAACATTTTGCTTCAAAAGGAGAAATAACAATATACAAAACAGTTGACTATCGTAACGAAAATCGTGCATGTCCATGTCACTATCTTGTGTCAGGATAACTTCGTGTGTGACGTCTCAATGTGCAACGTAGCAACAGGCTACATGAATACAAATGCATGACATGTTATTGCGAAACGCAATCCACTTTCAATGCACTCGCACATCACTTTTCGTAAAGCATATTCCTTACCATATTTGTGAATTGATAAAAATCAGTCAGTACTTGTCAAGATCTTAACCACTCTTGCGTAAATGCATGAAAAGTGAGCAATTTTATTAATCCATAAGCATTATCTTCTATCTATAAATAGCACATAATAACCTATAGACTCTACTATTATCATTTCAATTTTAAATTTTCAAAAATTCAAATTTAGTCAATTTCACTTTTCTTTTAAAACTTTTGTAATGCAATCAGTCAAACTGCTAGAACAGATAAACAACTGAATTTAACTGTCCTTCCGTCTACCTCGGCTGGGAATCGAACCCAAAATCCCTTTAGACGCTGCCTCTACTCGTTTTCTACTGGGCTGTAACCTGTAAGACAGGCACAACGCATAACATAACGTTAACATTTTTGACATTAAAATTATGTAGAGTCTATCTCTTAATAATACTAATTAGTCACAGAAAACGACAGACAACAGACGTAACAAGACTCAAGAGTCAACTCTGCGGCCTTAACCTTAGTATTTAAAAAATATGGCCTTCAAATAATTTGATATGAAAATGCTTTGATAGTTGTCTGTATTAGAAATAAATTTTGTATTTATCTTTCTAAGTCATCGGAGCGCTGATCCACGCGATGGCTCTATCTCATTGTTACGTCTATAGGCCAATGAACTTTGTTGGTGTTGCGAAAATAATACCTTTATTAATAAAAAACGATAACTAAGTACTTTTTAAATCAAAAATTATAAACAAATATTTAATAAGACAAGAACATCTCGTATATAAAAATTAGGAACACTTCTACAAGGAAAACTATTATATTCTTCTAGGTCGTGCGCAATGATGTTATAATTTTAGTACAGTAAAATATTTTTGGTCGTATGTCAAATAAACTAAAGGTTATTGTAATGTATTGAAAACCATAATATTTCATTGAATATTGAAACTTGCAAACTACACCTCATGATTAATTGTTGTCACATAAATATTTATTGCCATACCTATAGTTAGTTTACCTAAGTAAAACGTGGTGCTGCGAAGAACAATTCCTTTGACCTAATTCTACTTTCATAGTCTGATTAAGGTAAGCTTGATAAACTTTTGGCCGTTGGAATACATAAACTGTGGTTTTTCAGATACAACTTAAGATTAGATTTTATTTCGTCATCAAGCTACCCCGTAGTTCGGCACGACTTCGCTAATTTTCAAATATTTTTAGCTACCCTTAGGTAGGTTAGCGATGTCGTATCTTGCACGTACCTACCTAATTAGCTATCTATTACGAATATTATACTTATCATATTATACTTATTTCACTGAAAGCTGACTGATATTTTTCCATACCACTTCAAAATATTATAATTATTTAAATTCTTTTGACTGTAACATTTTTTTAATGTAAGAAGCCAACAAAGTAAACGACCAGACGAACCACCAGTACGTAAGTGGTTATCCGTTATCTTTTTAACACCATATGTTAAATAAATACCATGGAAGAATACATACATATGAAAGAAAAAAGAAGAAATAAGGAATGAAACCCCCAGCCGTTTTCAAGGGATGATTGTCTTAAAATTTATTTTGGAAATACTGCATACCTTATACATTTTCGTGTGTAAAATTAATGTCCTCACGAGTAACTTGTCCTAACAAATCCGAAAGTTTAGATCCTTAAAAGTATTAGTTAGACCGCAATATCTATACTATAATAAAACTCAAAGGGCAAATTTACTGTACATTGAATATTTTTTAAAAATTTTGATTAGGGGGCACTTCAGTAACGTGTTAGAGCACAAAAATATTTTTTTTAGAATTATTGTCTGTCTGTCTGTCTGTCTGTCTGTTTGTCTGTCCGGGCATCACATGAAAACCCTTGAACGGATTTCGATGAAAATTGGTAAAGTTGTTACTAATACTCCGGGTCATATTTTAGGATACTTTTTATCCCGGAAAATTAAAAGGTTTCCCCGGGAAACGGGATGAAATTTTGTATGGAATATTTTTAAAACATCAACCGATTTGCTTCAAATTTGCATTAAATGTTCCTTGCTTAAATTTATGGAACACGTATTTTTCAGTTTTCCAAAATTTTGCAAAAAAAAAAAGAAAAAAATACAAATTAATGTGAATATTGCTTATTTTTCAAAACCCGCTCCTGGAGGAATCATTTGTGATTTTATCGTGGGTTTCAGTATATAAATTACTAAATATAAGTACTTCAATGTAAATTCACCGTTTTTGAAATTTCCTTCTGCAAGAGGTACAAATAAGGTAAAACATAATTTCCGTATGCGAAGCTGCGGGCAACAGCTAGTCGTAATATAATGTTCCGGAAATATAATAAAACAGTAGGAGTATATTATTTTAGTTTTGCCTTTGTGACTAACAACTAAAAATTCTTAGCAAGCGGAGCCTGTCGCTCGGCCTTGCAGGAGGAACGTTGGGTTCATTTAACATTCCATTATTCTCGAACAGCTGTAAGTAGAAATCCATTACATTAACATGTTCAAGATTGGTGCAAGGATGAAATTGAATTGAAGCTAGCTGAATATATTCAACATACCTAACTACATGCACTCAAGAGATTCTTATTATTGCTTCGTAGTTTTTACACTTTACAGAATGTCTGTAACTACAGTAAAAATATGAATATAGACAAAAAAATATATATACCACACACGCTTTAAATTAGCTTCACCTGTATTTCTTTTTGAAGTCGGTTAAAAAGAAGATAAGAATAAAGTTATGAAACTCAAAGTTATTGCTCAGAATATAAATACTATCCTTATGGTAATTAACATTGTTTATGAAATCTACGAAAAATACTTTTTTATTAAACTCAATGTTTTCCTAAAACTCACTTGTTCTATAAAATTGAATTATGAATGAATGTTCAAATCCATTTTCATGAAAATATGTCGCTGACTGTTCATGCAAATGTACTCGTAACTGAAAATTGCTTGTTACTTTTATTAAGTGATTGTCGAACTTCCTGTAGATAAATTATAACTTTCATTCACGATATCTCGAATAAATTATTAACCGCTTTATGTATTTTTGCGATGTAAATAGATATTGTTACTTTTTAAAATTTCGAAAATGATCGGAAATAATTAATGCTTTTAAACGCTTATTAAAATATAAAATACATTTTTAATTCAATGTGTCTTTATATCAAAATGTTTTGAAAACATTTCAATAAAAATATTTCGTCGATAATTGATTTTTTTTAAAGTGCGTTAAAATAACAATTTTTTACTGCGTGAATCTGAACAATAAATACGTGAAAGGAAATTTTAAGAAAAATGTAAGCACGTAGGAATCTAAGGTTCGATACAGTTTACAGAGGAGAAGTGCAGAGAGCTATTTTTTATTAAAATTTACATTTAAGAAAATAGAACATTAAAAAATGTCAATGTGCAGTCACCCTTTGACAATATTGAATAACGATTGAATTTGACCGCAGAGGTCTCTAGTTTTAATAAAAGCATTTAATTTGCACCTTTTATACCTAGATGTTGATACTGCTTTGTATTGTTAGATTACATAAATCAGAAATATTAGCGTAAACATCTTGTTTTTATTTGGTTTATATCGGTTAAATAAAAAAAACATTATTATTATTCTAGGTACGAAATTACTTTATATTCGTAGCTTAGTAATGTGAAATAAATTTGAAATTGCTGCGAGCGTACCTTGCTCAAGACTTGACACGATGACAACCTGAGTGGTCTGGTGACATTTAAATTAACTACATTTTGCATTGTTCACCTCAATCCTTATAATAGTATTGTTTTAGATTTATTTGCGGCGGTAGGTAAGTCTATGTCAACGGTTAAAGTGAATGTAATGTTGTTTTGTATTATGCGACTCTTTGCTAACCTTATCTCACTAAAAAACAAGCCAAGTCCATGTCATAATATCCACACCATGGTCTACCCCATGAAACCCCCAAAAAAATTATGAAGTCTTTATTCTACCACTTTGTCAGCGTGAAAAATATGAATACTGAGCTAGGCCCCGGACGGACTACTGAAATGACGTACTCGTAACTATAAAAATTCCGTAGTAACTTCTGAAACCCTAATAAACTAAACTATGAAACTAATTACAAACAAAACTTTTAATTACTAAGACTTGGTATTAGGAAGGCACATATTGTAGGTACTTAGTATAGATGTAGGTAGGTATCTATAGATCATATTGAGTTTAATTTACTTTACACAGCATCTTCATTGCGCCAAAGGTGTGTACCTACTACCTATCTACCTCATGCTGCTTAGTATTCCGATCACTAGTAATCACATTATCAAAAGCGGTTCCGGAGAAATAGCAAGCAGGCAATATTGCGTAAACAACTTTTACATGTCACATTGCACATGACGTACTCGTAGTAGTAAAATCCGGAAACTTTCTATATATACGACTATTTTTGGTTATTTTCGCACAGTTAACCATGAAATAACTTCCTCTACTAATTATCTTTTAACCGACTCCAAAAAAGGTGGAGGTTCTCAATTCGACTGTATTTTATTTTTATTTTTATTTTTTTATTTTTATGTTTGTTACCTCAGAACTTTCGACTGGGCGATCTGATTTTGATGATTCTTTTTTTAATCGAAAGCAGGTGCTTCTCATGTGGTCCCACATAAATTTGAACGAGATCTGACAAGCAGTTTTTGAGTAACTTTGAAGTCAGTTATTTTTTGTTAGTAAAATTTAGATTATAGATTTATTTATTTGTATCCCGGAAAACGCAGACAAAGACGCGGGCAGATCGCTAGTCTATAATCTTACTTTCTTTCATTAAAGAAAAAATAATAAGATATAGCGCGTTGGAAACAGTTATTAATTACACTTCACTGTAATTCACGAAACATAAACGTCCTTGAACTAACGAGAGCTCATAAAACTTTAATCACGACACTTAGCTCCTATAATGACTCAATTTTGTTGTATTTATATTGTCGTATTTTTAATTATGAATCAACAATATAACTAATTACGTTTAATTAGCCAATTAGTGTTTGATACAGCTTACATTGAAATGACAAAGTTATGGACAAAATATCATACCGCGCTAATTGATAAGATCATCATAGAAAACAAATTGATTATTTTATTCATTAACGCAGGTAGTTAGTTCCTGACAGAACGTTCCCACCCGATTGTAAAGGACTCCTGTTCATGGACATAATTATGTAATTACTTCAGATAAAAAATTATAGGTGTATTTGATATTCGCCATGGATTCACGGGAAGCTGTCAGTGACAGTATTTATTAGAATTTATTTGTCATTTTATTTGTTAATTTTGCTTACTCCAAGTTCAACACTTACCAAAATTTGAAACGGACAGTCTCTTCTTCACTTATAATTACGTATATGGAAAGCGTACAAAGGTCCTATCTGTAATGAAATTTATCATTTTGACAGGATCACAATGGAAGCACGGGCCATAATACTGTGCGCGTGCCTGGCAGTGGCGAGCGCAAGCCTTGAAGTGGTGAACCAATGGAGTATGCTACAATTCGACTTCCCACCAGACCCAGTTCTATTGGAAAAGTTCCAACCCGAGAACACTGTCCCCACCGGCTTAGAGATCGGTTGGGATAGGATTTACCTTGGAATCCCGAGACTACGTGCAGGCGTTCCCGCGACGCTAGCCTGGGTTCCCCGCTCGCTGCCACCAGGTGTCAGCCCTGTTCTGCAGGTAGGATACGTTGAATTATCAATGTGGGTTATTTTTTACTATTAAATTGAACTTACAACGGCTATTAGGAAATTACTATGAAGGAACTCATAACCACACCTCGACTCACAAACTAACGATTACAAACGTGTATACTCATAATTATACAATTTTCTTATAGGCCAATATTATCCTCTCTCCATCTTCTTTACTCGAAACAACAGAAGTTGTCTGTACGCGTTCTAGTTACACATTATATTTTTTTATAATGTTGATTTTAAGTTAAATTTATTTTTATAATGACAGTGCCAAATCATCACCACTGTAGCATTTTATTACACTTAACTATTATGTCTTCTGTGACTTAAGTATGTTCCACTGCTTATAATTTTTACTTAAATGAATTAATTTACATCATAAATTCGTACGCGATCTACTAGTTTTAAAGAGTTTTATAACTTACGCGACTTCCGTAAATTAAAAAAAGAAAGTAGAGCAATAACCTGTACTAAAGACAGATATTGTATGAGTGTGTGTAAATAATGTTTAGTAGCGTGTGATTCGAATAATGTTTTTTAACGAGAAAAAAATATTTTTATTTATATTTATAGTTGTTTGGTACTATACTTTTTTGTGACCCAAAGACGAAGGTATAAACAGCTGAATTAAAAAAAATAAACGAAAATCTAAATTATACTCGTACAAAAACTGTTTTGCAAACCGTATTGTGTGTTATGTCAAATGAAAGGGCTTATTGTAAGGATCTTAAATATTTTTTTGTTATAGTTCTACAATGGATAGTTTTAAAATTATTCAAGAAAGAACGGAAATTAAAGCCAAAAATTTAACATTCTCCCCTTATCTCCGAAGCTACGACGCTAGAATTTTGAAAAAATACAGATAATATTTCTTTACTTAAATATTACAGGAAAACCTATTGAAGTCTATGGTCTTAAAAAACGGCAAAAATAAATAAAATAGGAAAATAACGGTAAACACATAATTCGTTAATTATGTACGAACGGAACCCTCTCAAAGCGAGTTTAACTCGCACTTGTCAAGTTAATTTTTAAATTTATACTCCAGCTCCGTCAGCTCCACTCTTTTTTGTACATGGAGTTTTGAACGTACCTATTTCATAAATAAAATTATTATTGAAAATATTTCTATACTTTTAATTCCTTACTTAATATTTTTTTAGTGAATTATAAGCATCGTGAAGATAGTTACATAATTGAGAGGAATTGAAACTTGCCAACGCAGACTTGGACAGAAACCAACCAACCAAAAACCAAATCAACCATATAACCTAACCTTTAACTCACCTGTTATTTCAAGAATTATTCTTAAAATTCTTCAATCCCTGCAGTGATGTCTTTATTGTGACGATAATGATGATTGATGATGATGTTATTTGTTTATTTTCGCACAATTGCCCGTGAAGTAAGCTGCTCGCTATCGGTAATTTATGAAGGATGCGTTTAGCAATCAGTTCCGCTACATCATCATTGCAATCGTTAAGCTTTTCCTGGTGGTATTTTACTATTTTAATTGAAAGGAAAATCGGGGAAAACCCTGAAGTCTGCAAAATATACCTAAAATCTACAGGTTTGCAATGACTTTAATTTTGTTACTAATCATTACCATTATTAACCTAATGTTCGTTAATCAATGAGAGCTCTAGAATTGTGATTTTATATGCATGGCGTGCCAATTTACCTAAAGGACCACGTAAGGTCCTATTTGCTTGTTTTCTGCATGTTTTCGACTAGGTATTAGGGACATAAACATATAATAGACCTATCAAGGACAGAATTGACTTAGTTGAGAATGTTGAGATCTAGATCCACAAATACATTTTGAAGATAATGTGAAGTTTAGAACTCTAGACTCTATTAACATATCAACACAGCAAGATTTTATTAATACCAAATAACACACACAATACCAAACGAAGTGAAATTTCTTTACGACACATAATGAGACATAACCTTTTAATTTTTCGACTTTGACTGTCATTCACACCTGACTCCGTCTTCTACTCTACTCTACTTTACTTTACTTTGTTGTGACATACCTACTCATGTAACGATAGTTGCATTTTGTCACCCCGTCTCCACTTTGTCGATGTTAATCACATACAAGCTGTCATGCATCCAGTAAAACACTTATCTTGTTTATTAGTGTGCGGTTCATTTGCTTTTACCAAATACCGTACGCTACCAACTACCCGTGATATGAAATATGAATGCTGTAGCGTGTCGCTTGGGGTGTATATAACACTCTCATGGCGCGGCGGGCGGTCACGAGACTCACGAGAAAGCGTGAAGACTGAAGGTCAGACCACATGCAGCTCTGACCTTCGCTAGCTCGACGCGCCCAAATATGCGTCACTCCTACCTTATGGTAGAGTGTACTTAGGTTATCCTGAGTACAAAATCGTATGATATCACAGGCATAACATGTTTAACATCAGGATTAGCGAAACCATTTGGCAATATTCCCAAACAAATGTTGATGTTGATTAGTTAGGGTAAAGAGCGCAGTAAGAATTGGAAAATTTACCGTTTATAACTTGCAAAGTCATGCGTAGACGACGTGCACTTGAATAGTACGAAATAAGTTGAGTAAATAAAAATAATTTACAACCATTTTTAAACATATTTAACACATATATAACTCAACCAGAGTTAAATAACACCAATCACGGTAGCTTGAGAGAAAAGTAGATGCATAAAATAAAAAAGGCATTTGATACGATATTACATGATGATAAGTAATATGAATCAATACATAATTATTTAATACTCACGCTACGTATAACCATTCTTTTAAAATTATATAATTATACATAATATGTACTGTGTACCTACAATAAAACCCACAACTGACTCTCGTACCTACTGTTCCCAGGCCTACCCCGACTGGTCATGGCACTCGGCGGGGCGCGGCGACATCAACTGCACGGGGCTGATCTCGGTGTACCGGATCCGCGCGGACCGCTGCAACCGGCTGTGGGTGCTGGACGCCGGCGTCGTCACCAGTATAGACGACTTCCGCCGCGTCTGCCCTCCCAAGATCCTCATCTTTGACATGGCTACTGATCGTTTGGTAAGTTATTCAAATAATAATTTATATTCAAATATTTCAATGTTTCAACGCAGGTTTCAACCCATTAATGACCCACTACTGATGGTGAGTACGGGTCTCTCCTCTTGAGGAGACCTAGAGCATATTCCACCACGCTGCAGCTGCTCCAATGCGGATTGATGGGAGTTATTCCAGTAGGTATTTAATGTTTTTTCAGGTTGTAAATCGTCATCTGTACATGGAAGATATTTGAGGGAAACTTTTACAAGGGCCATTTGTTAATGCAATAGACTTCATGACAAAGATTTTCAGAATTTTTGTCTGTTTGTCGGACTGGCTGTTTGGCGTTTGTTCCGGATTATATCAGAATCTAACAAATTATTAATACAATGGCGCAATAGTATGAAACTTGTCGTTTGTTTGTCTCCAATTCTTTCCTTAATTAGAAGATTAAATCCAGAATTGCAGACTTATAAACACAAGACATATAAACTGATCCCAAGACTATATTAGTCTTAATAACAACGATCTAACAGAAATTCCTGATTTGTTCATTACATTATTTCGTTTAGGCCCGTTAAAGATAATTATGTTGCTACAGTTAATTTTATTATACTATTACATTAATTTGGCAAATAAAAGCATAAACCAGTTGATAAATGTCAATGTACCTACATACGAAAATATTTAGGCATTGAATAAAACTTTATAGAAGGTTTAATAAATCACTTTATTATATTTTAACGTTACTCAATACATTTTAATGATCACTTGTTATAATCTTGTGTAGGTGCTTTAATACGATAATGATGTTTCGAACATAGGTTTCGAAAAGGAGAGTGGATCTGTTCTTCACTAATTGTGAATATTGTGAGAATTTTATAAATAAAATATAAAGTGTAGGCGCACGCTTGCACGGTTGGGGTCAAGTAAATGGTCTTATTTCGAGAGCAAATTACTAAGCTTGCAGCGGCCACTCCCGCTAAAGGAGTCTTTGTTATTTTATTATCCAGTTGTACTTGAAGTTTGCGAAATTGTTTCTTACCTATATTTGAACAGCCTATCAACATTCGATCATTACTATTCAACCGGAAGGCATAACTGAGCTATTAGCAAATGATATCATACACGATTTGAAAGACATTGAATTTATGAATGTGTTTATTATACTAAATTATAAACAAATAGTAAGGCGCCAAAATGTTTATAGGTAGGTAGGTACTACATAATTGTCACTGATTGAATTATGTTATACCTAGTTAAAAGTACCTACCACAGCGTAAAAACTGCGGTTATACGTTTGAGAGCTTTCAGCGGGTTTTGTTTCGATAACAAGCAGAATAGATTTTTTGCTCTGTACGCTAAATATTTACGCTTATTATTGACTGTTATCGACTATTTAATTAAGTGAAAAAATAATAAAAAGGTAAATAGTTGTACCTAACCGATATACCTAAAAAGTAGGACCTAAAAAGCGCCCATAGTGTTAAAAAGTTCACTTTTTGCGACATGTTCAGTTCAGTGACAATCAAGGTCAGTTGATTTAATTATTTCCGTAAGGCGTGCTACACACATTTTCGATTTGACAAACCAGGTGGCGCGGCGCAACAATCCCAGCCGAATTGAATTGTGGATTTGTGGTGACACGATGATGAACAGAGTGCTGGGGGTCTTGCCGTCTTTGCCCATTCGGCTTGTATCGAATATAATATAATATATTATGTAGGGTAGAATCCATAGTTCGACGGACTAGTTAGATAACTCAAAATACATAAATGTTGCCAAAATTGTTGTTGTTAACGATATTATGAAAACTTTATATTCTAATAAACTTCACATTTTTGTGTGACTTTTAAAATCAAGAGAACTTTTTGAAAACATAACTTTTCTTACGGAAATAACTGACAAACAAGCTGACGATCCACATGATTATAAGTGGCTATAGTCGCCCATGGACATCAGCGACACCAAAGACATCACTGATGCTGATGCGATGCAGGCCAATTGTTATAATGTGGAATAATTCGGCAATGTTGTTCTACAAAATATTGCATAGTCGAATGTGCCGAATCGAACATGTGCGTAGTGCGCCTTATAACTTGTACCAATATCGTAAAATCAATTAGAACGGAATATAAACTATATTATAGGCTTAATTGAACACTATTTAAATATTTGAATATTAATATATTGTAAATAATAAATAACTACTTAATTTTTTTTTAATAATAGTGTATTTGTATATAATCTTAATATAACGATCGAAATACATTAAGGTATTCCATAAAGATACATAAATGTATTTCGGTCGTTGAATGTCTAAGAGGTAGGTAATCCTTCTTTTTGTCCGGTAAAAAATCGTTGATGTCTTTTGTGCTACGAAAATGGACAACGGTGAACATTTTTATACATTTTTGCCGGCCAATAAGGAAGAGAAGAACGATTTTTAATACTGAGCAGTGACCAAAACACGTAAAGAACATAAAGGACAATTTTAGGAGGAGGGTTTAAACTGAATGGTATTGGGAGGGATCAGCGATCTCCAAGAAGAGGAGAAGAGGGACCTGGCGTCGTAGCCTCGTCTTCTCTCCTGGGACTGATTTGCAAGCTGAGTCCACTCTGGTTGAATGAAGACAATTACATCCTGTCAGTTGGCACAGGCAGTTAACATTAAAGCACAAAGTTAATTTTAATAACATACTAAGGTAGGCACTTGCGCATAATATGTTTGTTTAGAACTGATAGATGTGGTAATAGCTATACAATGACATGAAATGAAAAATGAATAGCCTTTTGGCATTTGGTCTTTGTTGTGACAGGTTACTAACAAGTAATTTACCAACTATATTAGAATAGTGAAAGGAATTTGTAGGTACTAGACCAAGACTAAGGAGGTAGATCATCGTGTTTAAAATAATGTTGTGTAATACCTAAGATTTTTAGCAGTTAATTCAAAGATATTTTATATTATGTTTATAAATGATTAATTTATGAAACTTGTATCTTTTATATGGATTTTTATCGAAGCAGTCACATTCGCACACACAGATGTTTAGACTGTAAGAGATTTTGACATGAAATTCAATAAAACCTAATTGGCGGGATAAAATTCAATGAAATAAATAATTATATCAGACAGCTGTTGTATATTTAACTTCATTTTCCAACATTCCATAAATTTAATTTGCATGTGTAAATTACACAAGTTATTGACTACGATTTTATTAACTATAATGATATCTAAGCAAAGCTGAATTATGTAGTAGTAAAATGCAGATTATGTTTTATTAATGTTCTAGTTTCTACTGAAAATATTATATTAACCAGTTAAGTATTTCTCAGAAACAAGTTCTATAAAGGCATAAAACACATATCCTACACGGAAATTAATAGTTGACGTTTCGCTTCAACAATAATAATTATAAGAGCGTTTCGGTTACGGCTGCTGAACACAAATCTAATTTCAAACACACACGTGCGTTTGCGAGCGAAAGCTGTATCTTTTTTATTAAATAGGTAGGTAATAATTCGGTAACACAATGTAGGTCTTAATTTGATCGTGTCAATAACTTACGCATTTAATTTATTACAATAACCTACTTCTATTCTTTCATAAGGTCATGGCTTAGAAATTGTAATGGATCTAGCATGCCATTTATTGTTGCGTAGCAGTGCGAGTGCATTAAAAGCCAGTCGGAGCATAATTGACTTCACCTCATATGAATTTTGTTATTGAAAGATGTCTGTGACATATAATCTTTAGATAATAAGGTTCTAATGTATGTAGTGCTTGAGGTTTTTAGCCCATTAACGCTCAAATGCTCTAACGAAATCTTCTTTGCAATACGTAGGTTTTTCAGTAATAAGACCTGAGAGCACCGTTCACGTGTGGCAAGACTTAATTTGGCTAGTTTATTTGCCCAATTATGTATTATGAAATAGGAAAGATTGTGAAATGATTGACCCTGATCCAGAGAGCCTCTTTACAAAGTAAACTACACTGAATTTTTGACAACATAAGCATTTTTACTCTTTGGCCTAGGTAAGTTACAGTAGTTACATACTAGTCGCCAAACGAGCTGATCTTCCACCTGATGGTAAATGGCTACCGTCGCCTTTTGTACATCAGTAACACCAAAGGCATTACCGATGCATTTCTTACATAAAACAGAAAGAAAGAACTGACTTCCAAGCCTTCAGTACAGTCGTTTGGCAACTGACTCAAGCAAGAAGGTGGTAGCTAGCCAGACAGGATTCACACTATTGCATGACATGGAAATATATTAAAGATTTAGACAAATATCATGTTTTCCAGGTTAGGAGCGTGTACTTCCCCAGAGAGCTGCTGCGTCCTGCCTCATTGCTGACCAACATTGTGCTGGACGACACCAGGTCCTCGTCATCGCATCTTTCGGCCACTTGCGACAACGTATTTGCTTACATCAGTGACACCGTTGCACCAGGTAAGATTTTATCACAATTTTTCGCGCACTTAGAAAGAGTAATTGAGAATTCATGAGTGCATTTAAAAAAAGTAGTGAAGACATCTTACATCTGGCAGAGCACTAGATGCAACTTAAAACGCAAATAAAATTTAAATTTAAATTCTACGCACAATCCCATTGTACTCGTATTTATCACGTCTCGTTGAAAAACAAACAGACCGGATCTAAATCAGCATGAAATCATGCTCAGAGTATGTAAGTACAGTGAAATCATTTACTGTATGTTCTCTACCAAAGAGAACTTGTGAATTTACCCTTCTTACTTTAGTAGGGAATGTAAGCAAATGATTTTCCTTTAACATGCTAAATAATAAAAAATGTTAAATGATTTATCTTTCAACGTTTTTATTTTACATGATCAATTCAAAATCGAAAGCAAAATGTAGACACATCAAAAATATTTTCTGGTAATTAGTACAGGCAATTATGCAATGCACTGCTTGTTCAACCTTTCTTTTACTAATGTAAGTAACCGAGGTAGAACGTGTTTGCGTTAAACTTCAAGGACTTGAAATTCCCTTTTATGCACGAACTGGCTGACTTTCACACCGGAACACAGATAAGGTGATGGTATCTTTGTACCGTATTAATTAAGAACTGCATAATAACAGTATTTGAAATCACAAAGTAAATAGTTATTTTATTTGCGTAAGGATATTTTAAATATCGATTGTTGTAATCAAATAATTCAATTTTCAAGTAGCTGTATCGCAACATACAAGTTGCAAGTTGAGTTTTAAGCAAATATATACACATATTAAGAAATAATGCATTCAGAGCAGAGTAAAAAATTACCTCAATACATTGAAGTATTATTACTAGCGTATAGAACAGACACAGCGAACACAATGTATGTTCCAATGAATTGAAGCCGCGCGGCTGCATTTCCAATGGATTCGTTCGATTTTGAAAGGAGAACGGGGGCTCAATTTTGAAAATAGAACTTCCCGGCGGGAACACACATTTTGTTCGAGATGTCTCTTCTATGACATTATACTTCAATGCCTCAATATTAAAATATTGCATAAAAACTTAACAAACTGATGTTGAGCTTAAAATAAATGTGGCTATTTTGAATTTATAAAGTTGAAGAGTTATGCAAAGGATTTTTTTAAAGCACTTAATTTGCACAGGTCAACTAACTATTGAATTAATCACGGTTATGATATGTTACTCACAAATCTTACAATTCTACTATATTTGAAAAAGTACTTCAAAATGTTGTTTTTCCTAATAAAAGCCACAATAAAATATATTTCGGCTAAATAAACACGCTTTCTTGCCATAAAATTAAATTAAATTTTTAACGTTTGTCTGCTAAAAGCATTAAAAAAAAACATTTTTTATTCCCAAAAAAACGCTGTCATCCATTTTGGTGACGTAATATTGGTAAAAATACCAGTCGTGTATTTACGACCAGTACTCATTTAACGTTAACGAAAACAAAGATATAGCTATGAATATAATAATAATACCTAATATTGCTATGAACCTACCTATAACTAATATAGCTATGAACCTACCTATCTATACGAGCGCTCATGACTAGATTAAAGATTTTGCTCTGCTTGGTAGGTAGGTACTAGGTAGAAAGTATAGTTAAGATATTGGGGCTGTTCCGTATTAGAGCTTGTAGTAATTACGTCTTGACCATGTTCTTGTAGTTCGATACAGCCTTGGCATCAATAGCTTAATTGACTTGAGCTAGTGATATTTTACTATAATTTATAGCCTCCTGTTGCCACAATCTTCCAGCCTGTACCATTATTTATTTGATCAAGGATCAATCACGTAATCTTGTTTTTACTGAGCCGTCACTTAACGGATTTAAGATGCCTCCTACAAGTAGATATTTTTGTATCACTAAAACTCATACTCATCCTTGTAAATGCTCACGGCTATCCTTTCAAAAGTCAAAACAGAGTTCAACATCCTGACGAAGTACGATTGGTAGGCCTTACAGTAATTAAAAAAATAAATTTTAAATTGAAGGTATTATTATAGGTAATAGGTATTATTCTAATGAATAATTAACTTAATAGTTATGCATGTTTTCTCACACTCTTTACCTTTACCGAACCAAACGATAATTATTTCACAGCAATAACATACATAGAATTATATTGCAAAAATACTAAACAGAGACTTTGTATGAATAAGGTCACTGTTATAGTTAGAATAATGGCATTATATGCCTTTGAAACATAATAGATTAATAAAATTGTTTGCATGATCGGCACCGGAACTGCATGCGGTGCGCTAGCGTACCAACCGGGTGATTCTTATTCCGGAATATATTTTTGAAGATTTTATCGAAAAAAATTAAACCTTGTGGCACAACAATTATTTTATGCCAGAATGATTTCTTGATTGATATAAGTGAAATTGATAAAAGAGGCACCATTGTGAAGTTAATATTTTCTGAGATAAATCCGATTAAAAACAAAATACTGATGAAGATAATGACAACGTGTGGAAGTTAATGATTTTGTGCTGAGGAAAAATGACGACTGATACGAATAATGAAAAAAATAAATTAAAAGTTACATAAATAATGAAATAAAACAACTCAATTAATAATCAACACCATATTTTAATCATAAAATCACAGATGGAACGTATATAACATATTATGTAAAATAATATAATTTTTAGATGATTAATATTAAGTAATATACTATTAATTTTCTATTTAAAACACAACATATATGACCACATACACACATTGCGGCAGATTATACAGAAGACCGCGGAGTACAATCTGCCGCTATGTGTTGCCTATGTGGACTATGAGAAAGCCTTTGATTCTATTGAGACCTGGGCAGTACTAAATTCTCTTCAGCGGTGCCGGATGGACTACCGGTATGTCGAGGTGTTGAAATGTTTATACATATCAGCCACCATGTCCGTCAGAGTACAAGACACAGCAACGAACCCCATCCAACTGCAGAGAGGTGTCAGACAAGGGGATGTCATATCCCCAAAACTGTTCACCGCTGCGTTGGAAGACGTGTTCAAGCTGATGGAGTGGAAACGACGTGGCATAAACATAAATGGCAAACACATCACACACCTGCGATATGCCGATGATATAGTCCTCTTGGCGGGATCCCTGGAGGAACTTGGTACAATGCTCGGGGACTTGAACAGCGCTTCACAACGGGTGGGTCTTAAGATGAACATGGACAAGACGAAAATCATGTCGAATGTCCATGTTACACCCGTACCGGTTGTTGTTGACGGCGCTGCTCTCGAAGTTGTAGACGAGTACATTAACCTGGGACAAGTGATCCAAATGGGTAAGTCCAACTTCGAGAAAGAAGTCACTCGTAGAATCCAACTCGGATGGGCTGCGTTCGGGAAACTACGTCGTATCTTGTCGTCCAAAAAGTTACCTCAGCGCCTGAAGTCGAAGGTGTTCGAGCAGTGTGTGTTGCCAGTGATGACATACGGATCCGAGACGTGGTGCTTCACTATTGGCCTGATGCATAAGCTTAGAGTCGCCCAGCGGGCTATGGAACGAGCTATGCTCGGTATTTCTCTACGCGATCGAATCAGAAATGATGAATACCGTAGACGAACGAGGGTGACCGACATAGCTCAGAGAATTAGCAGGCTGAAGTGGCAATGGGCTGGCCACATAGTTTGAAGGACTGATAACCGTTGGGGAAGGAAGGTCCTCGAATGGAGACCACGCCTCGATAAAAGGAGCACAGGACGCCCCCCGACCAGATGGACGGACGACCTGAAGAAGACAGCGGGTATCCGCTGGATTCAGAAGGCTCAGAACCGGTCTGAGTCGCGTAGATTAGGGGAGGCCTATGTCCAGCAGTGGACCTCAAAAGGCTGATGGATGGATGGATGGAACATTTATCATCAAATCTTAAATCTTTCATTTTAAAAACTTTTAATGCTAATGGCATTAAGAAATTTTTGATGAAGTATCTTTAGTGGAGCATTCAGATACCGTTTCTGCATCTAAACTTTATTTTTCGTCACAAGCTCTTTTTTACCAGCACTTATTGAACTATTAGAATCATCATTATAAAATTTATGAACTTCTACGTGATCTGCTATTATGCATAAAGATGATAATTTAGTTTTACCTTGTTTTACGAACTTGGAGATGTTTGTTTGACTATGTTTGTTAGTATTTTCTTGCACTTGAAGTTTTTTATTTAATCGTAGTATGTTTTTTTTTTGGCTTTCAATTTTCTTTTTATATTTATTAATAGTATTTATCAACACACACCTCTTCTTATACTGATTATAGCGTATCCTTCTTACCACCGCTTTCATAGCAGGAGAAAATTGATCACGTAATGGATCACGCAACTTTTCTATCTTGGTCTGTCCCTCTATCTTGTCTTTTGACTCTTTTGCATCTTCTAATAAAATTGGCTCAAATGTAGGGCGCGTCGTTTCTTCTTGTTTTTTCAGAACTAGTCACACATTTTGAAGCTAATGATGATGATGAAAATGACGAATTGAAGAAAACAGGTTGTAACTTGTCAAAACCGAATAAATTCTGCTTTAAAACACATGGATATAAATAAGTTCACTTTCAATACATAATAATAGCACACAATGTGATTGATGTGACAATTAATTGCAACAACAGACGGCAAAAGTATAATGATTTTTTTCATAACAAATTTGTAAGAACGAAATGTAAGCTTACCTGGTCGACAAATACGATACGTCCAGTCCGTTCAAAGCGTGCAGCTCGACTGGGGGAGGTACGAGAAGCGTACCGCATACTTCAAACTCAACATGAATTGGAAAACCACAGAGAATAATTCGAATCAATCCTTGCTGCGGATAATGATTTTTTTTCATAACAAACTATACGTCGTATTGGTTTCCTATATTAGAATGAATGAAATGTCTATAATGTACGGTAATTAGAAACTTTGATCATTTGAGGACGATTTTGCATTTACAAATAAAATGTTTCGGTTTGTTTGATTTTTTTATTAGTTGAAATATCCACGTGCAGTCATATAGGACATGCGAGATAATGACGTTTGAGGCAGATTTTGGCTTAAATTTCAAATTATACTATATTTAATATTCTTTTTTGGTGTGTAAATAGTTGTGCCGATAGTTAAAGTATCTTAAAACCTTATTGCTATTGATTATGGTTGTATTACGAAGAAGTATTTGGACTGGACACGTTTTATCCTCCCTTTTTAAGAATCACCCCGCGCTGGTGTCATTTTCGACTTGTTACTCACTGGTTAATAAGCGATTAATTGGGCATAAGTAATCGACCACAACATACATTGTTGCAGCTCATATCAATTAAGCATATATTACTAGCGTTAATTAAGGTTAATTCACCTACTTTGTAACCATCTGCGAATAACGCATGTCGCATATGCAAACTTTGGGATGTCCGTTTAGTGTTCTTTTCTGTCGCAACTGAATTGTAATTTCACTAATTTGTAGGGTTCTATCTTGTGGGCTTTTGACTATCTTTAGAATCCAATTCTTATGACGATCTGTTTCAGGGTGATATACGTAGTGATATTGATTTGATATAAATCTATTTATTTGCTTTTTATTGTGAACTAATTAATAACAATACATTTCCGTTAACTTACAGTATTCCTAGATAGTATTGAACTAGCAGTACAATCATCATTTACGTAACAACTGTATCTAGGTATTAGTTCCCACGGCTTGTTGATTGCAGATAAAGTATGTCAACGCCTGTGAAAAGTGGTTGCACTAGGTACGAGAATATATAGGTATGGGTTTCATCAAGAATTTGTCTGAGATGTGTTACGATTTACGTATAGTTCTCAACTAAAGATGAAATAAACGTTGGAGACAAGTTAAGTGGAATTTATTCATCATACCTTATTTCATACTTAAACTTCTTAGGTTCCATAATGCTATTTAATAACTTAGATTAGAACATAATAATTGGATGGTCGATTAATCCTGAAATCATTTAATACGAGCAAAAGAGTAAAGTTAAATGATTAGTCACATAATATGAAACTCAAGTTTCTTTAAAAGTCAGTGAATGAAAAATCAATAGTTTTTTTTTGCGGTAAACTTAATAAAGATGCCAAGCCTGGTAATCCAATTTGTTGTCCATCAAAAAGCCTTTGTTCTTTTTGCTTACCTTTCATGTAAATATAATTATAATCCGATTAACGCAAAATGATTTTTTTTCTATGTGTGGTCTTTGAATAGATTCCTAACAGAAGAACATAGCTTTTTATTAATTATATTATAACTAATAACTTATACTCAACTTATAATGTATATAACTATCTTGCCCAGTTTATTGAAATGGACCATAGACATGCATAAATGAAGTTGCTGTTCTTTAAGAAATATATAGGCTATGTAGGCTCGCTCTACATTGTACAGTCTAATGAAGGAGCACACCCATCGATATCATCAAAGAAACAGGCCTAAACATCCCAAAATTTCATTGATATAATGAATTACATAGATTTAGGTACCTAATAATGTCATAATTAAGCTATCTTACAGCCTTACTTATAATTTAAACTCCACAAAGAATCTAAGATAAAATAAACCATTATGTCTCTTTGAACACTTAATTATGCCATTATTTTATCTGAGAATGCAATTTAGTTTGGAATTTGCGGCAGCGTTGCGTACTGGCGCCACTCTACCTATAGGAACAATAAAGTCAATTACAGTCCATATTTTTTATCGCTATACACCAATCCTATACACTGCCTACAATCCTATAGTGCACGTATCTCACGAACATACAATCTCAGACTAAATGAAAAGGTAATTATGTTACTGATATATCTCTGGTATACATATACCGTTGAATGGGTAGTTTAATAAACGAAACTCTCATCACGGCTCTCATCTTCTTTGTGAAAAGCATGTAGGATTGTATGATGCCACGTGCCACGTCGAATACTTCTCTTATTATTTTTAACCCCGACGCAAACAGAGGGGTGTTATATGTTTGACGTGTCCGTGTATCTGTGTCTCTGTATCTGTGGATCTGTATGTCTGTGGCATCGTAGAGGATGAACCAATTTTGATGTAGTTTTTTTTGTTTCAAAGGTGACTTAATCTACTGTTCTTAGCTATCTTTAGTGTGAATAAAGCTATCAGGAGTTTTTTACATTTTAATTTAAGAGTATCTTTCTAGGTAGGTATATTTTTTTCGTTGTTATTTCTATCAGAAAAAAGTTGCATGCACGTAATGTTAATGCATTTTGATTTTATGTTGCACTTATTAAGTTATTTGATAAGTGCAACATGAAATCAAAAAGAATGAATGAAGATAATTAGGTATTTGAAAAGAAATTAAACATTATTAAATTACGACAGTTATTGAAGCAAGCACTAGAGCTTTGTAAGCACAAAGATACGAGTTAATCTGAGAAGTTTAATGTGATACTCTTCTTTGTTATGTGTATTGTTTGCTAGCCAGTCACTCCCATGTTAACTAGATAGCATACCTAAGTTTCTGTGGCGTGAAACAAGCTCATGTGCATAATGCTGGCATGTTTGATGAAATATTATTTACAAAAAGCATGAGAACGTTCCGGTCGGACACATTTTTACTGTCGGTTTTTGTTATCCTATTCGTAGTTCTAGAGTTTATAATTGGCATGTCCGTGACATACTTATACGTATCGCAAATGTACGTGTGCCTGCATGGCTTTGGCCATAGGCTCTATCTGCGCCTACGAACTTGGCTTTCTCCGAAAATGGCGTAAGACATGTTGACTGCGATGCTGCCGCATTTGTTTCCACTGTTTTTAAGGTTTCGTGGTAGAACAGAACATTCTATCGCTCTGAGAAGTCTATGGATTATGTATGATTCTTACTAAAAAAAATTGAGAGGCCTGAAGTCATAAAGGTACTTGAGATAACGGTAGCCCCAAATCAGGGCTCGGACATCTCTTCTCCAGACAGTACTGGCAATACCGACTGGGATTTAAACCACCGAGCTGTTTCTTTTTTCAACCTTAATTGACCGCCTCCTCTTATTCTTTGATCGCTTTTTTGAGAGACAAAGGCCTTTCATCTATTTTCGTTTGTATTTTTTTCCTAAAATTAACGATATTGCGATTTAAGTCTTTTCATTTTCAAAATTCAAAATCGTTTAATAATATAGGTATCACCGATACAATGTTTGTGATTTAGTTAAGTAAATAATCTGTTTTAATTTGAATGTCGAAAACTACATAACTTTTTTGGTGGTATTTTATGTCTGTATAATATTTTATAACTTAACGCTCCATTACATTACAGTGACAATAAAATTTGTATTATACCTACCTGAAGCTAATCAGGTTTACATAAACGTCTATTACTTTATTTTGCAAGTAACCATGACACTGCATGAATATGACTTTACGTCACGGTTGAATTAGTTATACCTAGTCAAGTACCATTTTTACTTTAATTGTATGACATGCAAAATATAAAACCTAGTTATTTAGCTACCTAATTTCAATTACCATGGGGTTTCTTTTCTAAACTTTTTCTGTATAATCACCAAAGGAAACAAAGTCAAGTGATGATAAAGCAGAAATAAGCACAAAAAGTTTACCGGTATTTACGGTAATGTTCTTACATTAATTAAGAATACTTACTCTGTATGTATTTTATTTACCTATTTTGGTTTGTGTTTCAATGAAGTGTTATATCCGCATCCTAACTTAATGTAGTCAAGTCATTACTTGTAGTAGTTTTAAGTACGAATATTATATAGCACCAATAAAATTGCTGCTTAATTATATACAATATCATATCAGACATTGGTATTCTTTTGGAATGACACTTTCGGTATGTTATTTAGTAAGCTAAAACTTACATCGCTACGGCTGCCTTTTAGATCATAATATGATATTATCATACTACTAACTGATACTAACTGAATATCGATCTAGGTCAGCTATATCCAACGTGCGGCCCGCCAGGCTTTTGTAGTTGACCCATCTGGGGTTACTTTATTTTATATTAATAGTGAAAACCTAAGAAATCAATACATTTTTTTTCTTTGTTTTGCGGCCCGCGACAGCATGACTAGCATGACATGTTTGTGGCCCGTTTGAAAAAAAGGTTGATTACCACTGATCTAGGTGTAGATACAGTGTGGATACAGTACCTAATTAGAAAAGTTATTGTAAAAATAACTGAATGAAGCGTTAAAGAGTATCTTCTCTAGTATGAAAAAGCACAATTCCGAAATAAATTACTGATTTTTTTACTTTCAAATTATGTAATTATAATATTAATTTAAAATGGGACGGCTGCGGAATTGACTAAATCGTCCCCCTTTAGACATAAATTTGTTTTGATACGCATTGTAGCGAACACACAGAACAGGGTACAGTTTACATTTCCCGGTTATTATGTCATTGCCATTATTGGACACTTTCACCCTCGATCATGTAACTGTATTTTTTCTGGTCAACCGGGTAAGACACAAAAGCGGGTCGTTCTGCACTATGCCTAGCAAAGATGAGGGGGTTTACCCGGTTGTAATTAACTATGTTTATAGAGAAACTACGCACTAGATTGAAATGAAGGCACCGTGAAAATTTTCATAGAACACTAACTGTAGTTTAAGCCAATTTCAGTTTCTTAGTGTACTTAAAGTAGTGTCTTGAAAAAAAATATTCAAAGATGACCATTAACAAAGTAAATAATTTTCGAATTTGTGGTCAGAAACATACAGAAGTTGTAGATATGTTATGTATAAAGATAACTATGTTTATATATTCGTAAATTAATTCTACAACAAATTATAATAATCCGTCGTGTTATCATTTTCCAGGTATCATTGTGTACGACGCTCAACGCGACAATGCGTGGCGCGTGACCCACGCGTCGATGTACCCAGACCCCGATCTCGGAGAATACGACATCGGCGGGGATCGCTTCACTCTGATGGACGGAGTGGTCGGCTTGGCGCACTCCCCCGCGCAAGGTCTGCTCTACTACCAGCCCCTGGCCACTGACAGGTGGGTCTCAATTTAGATTAGGTTTATATGTGGCGTGATGCGTAATCCACGCCTCGCTGTACCCAAACCCTGATCTCGGGGAGTATGACATTGGCGGGGATCACTTCACTCTGATGGAGGGCTTGGCGCACTCCCCCGCGCAAGGTCTGCTCTACTATCAGCCCCTGGCCACTGACAGGTAGGTCTCATAATTTAGAATAGGTTTTAAGGTGGCGTGGGGCGTGACCCACGCCTGGATGTACCCAGACCCTGATCTCGGAGATTGACATCGGCAGGGAATGCTTCATCCTGATAGGTACTTCTAACCACTTGCTACTGACGGATGGGTGACACTTTAGATTCGTTTTAAGTGAGAGAGGGATAACATACATTTTATTTTTATTTTTAGGGATTGTTTATTACACGAAAACATTCTGGGTTTTGTTAAGGTTTTTAGGGTTCCGTAGCCAAATGGCAAAAAACGGAACCCTTATAGATTGGTCATGTCTGTCTGGCTGTCCGTATGTCACAGCCACTTGAGGTTTCTAATATATATTTTTTCTAAACTGAATAGTTTGCGCGAGAGACACTTCCAAAGTGGTAAAATGTGTGTCCCCCCCCCCCCCCCCCCCCCTGTAACTTCTAAAATAACAGAATGATAAAACTAAAAAAAATATATGATGTACATTACCATGCAAACTTCCACCGAAAATTGGTTTGAACGAGATCTAGTAAGTAGTTTTTTTTAATACGTCATAAATCGTAAACCGCAATTTACCTCGATCAAAGTTACAACGAACTTCAAGAACTTTTATATTATGTTACTTGCTGCTACGGAACCCTTCATGGGTGAGTCCGACTCGCACTTGGCCGCTTTTTTTCTATGAATAGGAAGTTAGATTAATAGAATTAGGTTAGACCTTCAAATTACATCTATACTTAAAACTGAATAATTTAAAATAAAACACAGGAAAAAACAACCATTCGCCGTAACTAAATCTGCTGAGCAAAGTTTACATATTAATTCGAAAATATTTGTCTTGAAGTTCTCACAGGCACCGTAGCATACCTACACCTGTGACCTGGATACTTTTTAAATGTCCAAACTGTTATTTTTGTGTTATATTTATTAAAACTGCAAACATAAAAAACGTTCTTAGTTTCAAACATATTAAATTCCAATTATTGAAATAATATTTATTTATTCATAATCAAAATAATTTTCGAGACATTACAGTTGGCCACTACGTACCTATCTCACATTAGTTTATCTATTTAGTAATATTTTACAATATTTTATATCAATATTAATACTTAATTATAATAATGGTATTATAATAAAATGCTAAGACATAGTTATGGTAATTACTTACATCATGGTTTCTTATAATATAACCTAGAGTTATATACCTACCCGAGAACATCCTCGTATGTGTTCTTTGTCCAGTAGGTAAACAATATACACAATAACAATTGTTTACGAACATTTTCACCTGGAGATATCATCTGTTTTTATTTTCAACAATCATTCAATCTTTTTTGTTATTTACAAAAAATGTGGTCATTGTCTCGTTCTCCAGAATCTTCAGCGTGTCGACAGCTGTGCTAGCGTCTGGTCCTCCGGCCGAGGGCGCGGACTTGCCGATCAACCTGGTAGGCCGCAAGTCCTCGCAAGGGCTCGGCATCGCCGTGGACCCGCGGGACGACAACATTATCTTCAGCCCCATTACCGAGACCGCCATCGCGTCTTGGAACCCTCTCACCAACGCCCATAAGTGAGCTTATTTGCTTTATTATAACTGGTGTAGGTACTCTACTTGTATAAACTCTACCCGAGTCATACCTAAGTCCCGTGATGCCGACTTTTTTTCGCATATTTGTTTTAATTTAAAACACAGAAGTAACGAACATGATTGTGGGGTATTTTGACACATTTGCGACCAACGTCAGTTGAGTTCTAACAATCTTATTAGTTCTGAATTGATAGATACCTTTATTCTATCTTCAACAGAATATTTGAGTTTGGTTAGTAACTGTAGTACTTACATAGTTTTTGAACTTATTGTATTCTTTGCATTGCATTTAGACAATTTTTACGTTTTGCATTAAGACAAATTGATCACGTAGCTTCATACTTAAAAGTTAAAATCGCAATTTGTTTCAGGGTATTAGCTCAGGACCCTGATAAGCTGCAGTTCTGCGCAGAGGTAAGGTGGGTGGAACGCGACAACGGAGTCGTGTGGGCGCTCTCTACCAGGTTCCACAAGTACTTCAAACGGACGGTGTCGAAACATGAGGTAAATTAACTTTGGACCTTAGACTAGACACATTTATACTGCAATTTTCAATCTAGAATCTCTAGAGATAACAACCAAAACAAGTTTGTCTTTTTGGAAGGTATTTTCATGTCTTCCTCTGTTCTTGCTCCTTTCAAAACCGTCATTATGTTACAGTGTGTTACATTATGTTTATAAGTTTCCTAAAATATTTAAACATTTGAAACACTTTTAAACACTCTTAAAACAACGAACCACATTGAAGTACCTGTTATATGACAGTCGTGTGCCTGCCACGTTTTCTTCATTAGTCCAGAGTCGAACCCTTGCTACTTCACTAGTCAGGCAGGAACATTAAAGCTAAAACGACATCGTAATAAGTGAAGGATTTAAAAGAAAAAACAATTTTTCAGATCAACATTCGCTTGGTGCGCGTCATTGACGATGGATACGGACCTCTTCCAACGAGGATTCTGCGCCGCGCCAACTTTACTGCGGCTATCCACTCCAACAGATACTAAGCTCATTTAGTGCCTTAAGACATTCACGGTAGTCCAAACAGTGGTTGAAGCAGATGAACATACAATTATCGCCTCATAAGTTTGCGATTATAGAGTAGCTTCGACTGAGCGCAGGTACTCTAATTAAATAATTGAATAGCCATATAAACAGAAAAAATCACATTTGTAAATAAATATTGTAACGTATTTAGGTTTAAAAACTATTTTTTGAGGTACCCTTTCTAGCTTCTCAAAATTGTTTTTTCCACACTGTAACTAAATTTGTTCATCTCGCGTACTGCAAACATTGTAAATAATATAATATAAGCTATAAGCCTCTAAATAATGCCTCTTTATGTACCTACCTATTAAGGCACGTGACTGAAATTCCCTGATTCGTAATCTACCGTGGATGAAGCGCGTTCATTTTTTTTACTTATTTTGTTAATACTGTTCAGATGCTTCTTTTTGCTGATTAAATATTTCCAATGTTCATTTTACATTTCACCTGTGAAAATATACACTGTACAAAATACATCATGGTTACTCAGTATACAATTATCTGGGCATTAACTACGAGAGTTCGCTAGCAATACAGATTAAGACACGTGATTTTATTTATACTTAAGACATAAATGAATACAAACTGTATATTAAACAATTTAATGTGATTTGTGTAAAATTTTAACTTGGTGTTATTAAATTAATTTGCAAAACAGCATTTACCTTCTAGGATCAGGAATTCATGTGTTAAAGGTTCTGTCTGAATTAAAACTTAGCTTAGCACACAATAGATTTAACCCTCTTTTGTAAATACGTTGTAGGTACCTATTTATAAATGGCTCTTTCGCAGTTTTGGATTATAACCCACCATATACGAATTATGTATGTATAGGTAAGACGAGTTAAGTAATAATCATAAGTACTTCCGTGCAGTGACGTAAAGCGGTGAGTAAAGCGGTTGTTATCGTTAGATAGTAGTCGTTAAGCCATGTCGGAGGTCTTCGGACACCATAAAACACTTTTGACACTTGGGTATCCCGCTAACCCGTAAAAGACACTTGGGTTTCCCACTAACCCATAAATATAGATAGGAATGTTTTGAATTGCATCTTTATAAATAGGTACCTAGTTGTTATAAACACGGATATCTTTGCCATAATAATATGACGTTCTCGTGTGTTATCTGCAATATTTTTTTTTGTTTTGTAAACTCATTACAACATATTATTTTAATGTTTACAAGATAAATATGAGTTAAATTTTCCTGCTTATTTATAGTATCGTAACTTGTTATAATTATAAGCTGAGCAAATTAATTTCTCCTAAATATAATTACACTTAACAGTCTTATACAAATTTTCCCCTTTTGTTGAATAGATATTATTACTGAATGTTACCGGTAAACCTACCTCATGGCTCATGTACATTAAAAGTAATACATGTTTTTACCTTTTCTTGGTAGGATATTAGCGTGTAATGGCTTATTCATGTGGCTTAGATAACAATCAATTTGTATTTGGCAGTTTGAAAATTTTAGAAAAATAAAGATATAGAACATATACCTACTCGTAAATATTTATAGTGTAAGTTTTAATTCTGTATCTCAAAGAGGTCTTTTATATTGTAATGCGATAAGCTACAATATAGAGTTCGTATTATTGTTATAACGTGTAAGTGTAAATATTAAGCAAACATTTTTAAATAAATATAAATAAATATTTCCACTTTCAGATTATAACAATAATATTAAGTAGAGACACGTTTGTTTTTAAACAAGACGACCTTTACTTTGTTATGTGTGAAGATGAAATTTGTGAGTAATCTATATATATTGGTATGAAATATATCCATAGATATTATCTAATTTAACAAGTATATTATGCAGTCACAAAGTCTATTCATAATGTTTAATAATATTTATCCTAGCTAGTAACATTTTATCCTTCGGAGCAGCTCCATTTGAGAGGTATTTAATTGCTATTTACAACAAGAGTAAAAAGTTAGGTTTTGTTTCATATGTTTTGAATGAATGTCTCACAAGTAAAGGGTTTTTAATTCAAAGTCCTAGGAATATCGGATATAAGTAAACACTTATAATTTTATTATAAAGAATGAAAGTGTTTTGGTACTGGTTAAATAAGCAATAAAGGTGCTTCTTTTTAATTTCAGTAGATATAAATATTTGGTGATAATTGCGTAATTCTGAAATACTATTGTTTTGTTGTCGTGTGTATGTTTAATGTGTTATACAGAGAAATTTAGTTTTTTTATAACATACATATCTGGCATTGACTTTATTGTAAAGCTTTAAAGTTAAGTTTGCATTGTTTAAATAGAATTACTTATTGGTTGGGATACAATTCATGTTACGTAATTATTATCATCTATTAAGTTTTCGTATTTTTATTCCAAGAGTCTGTTTTTGCTTCCTTCATTGTGCATGAATGTCTTTGTTATATAGACGTAGTTTGCTGAAGCTGTATATCAATAAAATGTATTAAGCTAGATTTTGTATTTTTATATATTATAATTGAACGAGTAACAGTATAAAATACAATACCTGTGATATGTTGTTTCTTTATTTACCTTTTATTTTGTTTGTTTATTTAGAAAACGTAGGTAACACTTTTAAGTTTGACGTAACCAGTTATCTTCGGAACTATCCATCGGAAAGCAATATTTGAAGCGGACCTTCAGAGTTGTCTTGAACTTTAAATTATCCGTTTAAATAAAATGGCTTCTTATGAGGGCCAAAATAGGCCATTTGACCATTAAAGGCAAATTATAAAAGCGTTTTACCACGTTGCCCAGATTCGAATACGGGGTAATTTAAGCCAAACCCAGTAAACCGGTAACGGTTGTTTTAGTAAAATAACAGGTTATTTTTACAACCCTACTGTTGACTTGTTGTGATGGAGAACAAATTGGGTATTGTATTTGGTGCTTATTTATTGTAGTATTCGGCAGAAGACAGAAGTATTGCTTATGTTTATATTTATTAACGTCAAAAAGGACTGAAAGAACATTAGGTAAACAAAGCTCTGGAGTATAGTTTTCTTAACCGAAATAAGTGATTTAAATAAGTTTAGCTGTCAAAAGCCAATTTTGCCTTTTTTGGCCATCATAACAAGTTTTGCTACGATAATCGTAGGCGTTAATAATCCAAAACAAGTAATTTACATATTAATTGCGTCTGTCATGTGTTTTATATGATAATGGAAAGTTGGCAAAGTTCGGTGTCCATCGAATTTAAAAGGTCATCGGTCAGTTTGTAGTAACGTAATGGGGGCTGGTCCGAAGTCAGTTAGGTACCAACCTAAAAAAACTATGAGGTACCTATTTTACTCGCATTGAGTACACTTCTATGTTATATGGGCAAATAAAGTAAAGAGAATTGCTTATCTGCTGGTAACGTTATAACGGGACTGTCCCTTGCCAGAAATGCGGGAACCCTACATTAATAACGTAATGTAATTAATAGTAGTACCTACTTACCGTATCATAAAAAATATTTATCATTGAACCTCTAATATTATGAAGACCGTATGACTATCCAGAGTCAGGAATTAAAGAATTATTAACTTATTTCATCCATCCATCCATCCATCCATCCATCCATCCATCAGCCTTTAGAGGTCCACTGCTGGACATAGGCCACCCCTATTATACGACACTCAGACCGGCCCTGAGCCTTCTGAGTCCAGCGGATACCCGCGCTGTCTTCTTCAGGTCGTCGGTCCACCTGGACGGGGAGCGTCCTGTGCTCCTTTTACGGAGGTGTGGTCTCCATTCTAGGACCTTTCTTCCCCAACGGTTATCGGTCCTTCGAACTATTTGGCCAGCCCATTACCACTTCTGCTGGCTAATTCTCTGAGCTATGTCGGTCACTCTTGTTTGTCTACGGATTTGATCATTTCTGATTCGATCGCGTAAAGAAATACCGAGCATAGCTCGTTCCATAGCCCGCCGGGCGACTCTAAGCTTATGCATTAGGCTATAGTGAAGCACCACCGTCCGTATGTCATCGCTGGCAACACACACTGCTCGAAAACCTTCGACTCTAGGCACTGAGGTAACTTTTTAGACCACAAAATATGACGAAGTTTTCGGTACGCAGCCCATCCGAGTTAGATTTTTATAGATATTACTTCTTTATCGAAGTTGGACTTAATCATTTGGATCACTTGTCCCAGCTGTGTACTCGTCTCAACTTCGAGAGCAGCGCCGTCAACAACAACCGGTACGGGTGTGACATGGATGTTAGACATGATTTTCGTCTTGTCCATGTTCATCTTAAAATCCACCCGTTGTGAGGCGCTATTTAAGTTCCTGAAAATTGTACCAGTTCCTTCACGAATCCCGCCAGAATGACTATCATCGGCTTATTTTGGCATCGACATACATATATCATCGGCTTATTTCATAACATTATTTTATTATTGTTAGAGCCTAGAAAAATCCTACGGCTGAGACTGGAGGCTCATCTCATAACAAAAGGGATTTAAATCATCTACTATGCCAAAACACGTAGTAGAAGTGAAACCTTCAAAAATTTTGTTTTCAAGATAATGAGACAAATGTAAAATTTGGGGAAGATGATAATTGTAGGTTTTAGTGATGAACATAGTGATGCAAAGTTAGATAATTATTTTACATTTTATTGGTATACTACGTATATCACACATTAGGACTCATAGCTTACATTTTCGATGATACAAGAGGCTTATGGTAACTAAAGTATGAAATGCTCCTCCTTCCCCCACCTTACCTCCGCCTCCCCTCCCCCCCTCCCCATCCCTTCGCCCTCCCCTTCCCCCCTACCCCTAAACTATGCTTCCTCCCCCTCCCCCCCCCTCCCCCCTCCCCCCCTCCCCCCTCTTCCCCCTCTCCCTTCCCCTTCCCCTCCCCACCCATCCCCTTCCGCCTCCCCCTCCGCTCCCCCTCCGCTCCCCCTCCGCTCCCCTTCCCCCTCCCCACTCATCCCCTCCGCCACCCCTCCCCACCCATCGCCTCCGCCACCCCTCCCTACCCATCCCCTCCGCCACCCCTCCCCCTTTCCCCCTCTCCTCCCCTCCCCTCCCCCTATATTTCCCCACCCCTACCCCTGTATAATGCTTCCTATCTCACTTTAGAATTTATGTGTCTGTCTCTTTTTACTGGACAGTTTCGTTTCATCGAATTTCAAATCACCCCCGTACTAAAGAAGTTTTCACTTCAAAAAATAGCTTTTTGGTAGACTGAGACGACCAGTTTTTCCTGAAGGCTATGCTTTTTTAAAAATACGTAACGTAAACGCGAGTCATACAAATTTGACTAAAAGCTAGTGACACTTCCCTAGTCCCTCGAAACTACACACTACACTCGCACACACTTACACACAAACTTAATTTCTTTACCCATCCAGTCCATTTGACGTTACTTTATCTTACTAGGACTTAGGAGTAGTACAAAAACACGAAAATGAATACCTATATCTAATATTATCTGGCATGGCAGAACATGTTCTGCCATTAAAGTTGACGACACAAACATTAATTCATAATTTCCATTTATAAATATACGTTTAATCTATGTATATGTATACTGTTATGTAGGTATGTATATTTTTTTACTTATGATAACTGTTTCCGTTGGCTAAGTTTATGTATCGGTAAATTAATTGGAAAACCGGGTATCTTAACTTGTTTTGGGCACCAGCACATATATATTATGATGCCTTTAATGTTACGCCATAGACGACGAGCCTCTTATTATTTGGTTGCCCGTCTGATATTGAATATGATAATGATATTGATCTATAATTTAAATGAATATTTTGATATATAGGAATTTAATTTAAATTTTATGTGAATGAACTATGTTTAGAGTGTAGTCAATAAAATAACGAAGTAATATTGCATAGAAATATAAGAATAAATCGGTTCGCTCACGCTAAGTATTGCTATACCCTATCAGGGTTATATGTGACACTAATATATATAAGGCAAATTGTTTATAATGTAAGATCTACCACATATATTGCTATAAAATACTGAATACTGAATATTGAATATACTATTGAAATAAAAATAACATTTGAATTACGACATTTCATAAACCTACTTGTGGCGAATATAATGTATAATTTAACCAAAGCAGATTTCACTCTTGATTCACTTTTACAATATTAACTTATAGACCACAGATTTAGTGAGGGTATAAAATATTTATTAATAAATTATTTGAATAATTGACAACGTACGGTGATGTCTACACGAAATAAGGTACATTTACACAGTGGACAAGTGTAAATTGCATCGAGGTGAAAAATATAAAAGGACTTCATTGAGGTGGAAGAAATTAGAAGATTAGGTAACGCCCCAACTCAGAGTCACTAACGATTACTTAAATCGCTCCTTAGTACAGAATTTGTATGGTGATTCTTTAGTAAAGTAACCGTTAGTGATTCTGAGTTGGGGCGTACCCAAGTGCTTTATTCCTCCGCATCCCGCATCCAATCCTTAACATCAGTATGTCCTTAATATTGACGTGACTGAGCAGGGACTGAACTTTTGACCTTACTGATATGCACCTGCTTAACGCCTTTACAACACGGAAAATAATTAATATGTATACGAGTCCTATATCGTGCCGCAGTTTACGATGCGTCAAACGCAGGGTATAATTAAATAATTATGCACTACAAGTTTGTGTAAATGGTAAACCATCTGTGGATGTGAAAAATCCGCGGTCAGTGTGTATGTTCCCATACAAATGTATTCTGTGGATATACTTTCAACCTGAGCTTTCAACCTCGAATATCAACGTATCGTGCGATTATAAATGACAAAAAATAGCCCCAATAAAAACGTCTGACATTCCGAATAAAACACCTGTGAATGTCTATTGTTGTACAGTTTTTGTTACTTGCCAGTAACCTTTTAATTTCGATATTCACAAGGGGGAGCACAGCAGACTGGCTTTTTGAACATCGTCGATAGATGAGTCATATTTGCGTATCTGTTTTCCAATGTACCTAATGATATTCATAATACCCCGCCAATCTTAACTAATGCTGTAAGTGGGTAATATGCACAATAACGAGGTCGTGACCGCCGTATCGCGAATGATGTGCAAATAGAAACACATAAGGGAAAATACGCTCTACTCATTACACATTGCGTTTAACGTACATACACCTTTTTCCGAGAAAATTTAACTGGTAAAAAATTTAACCAATAATGACGTCTTCCCTTAAATTAGTTGTAGTAGTTGTAGTAGTGTATATACCTATGAGCAACGTGTCTCGGTGGTATTGGGTATTATTATCTTGGTATTAGGGACGCCTATGGATGATCTGTTATAACATAATGGGCAGTTTATTTGCTTATCAGTTGTACGTAGAGTAAAAAATAAATTAAAAACCTCCGACCAATAATTTTTTTAAAGTTATGAGCATCGTTGAAATTTTAACTACCATTTTACTGAATATGTAGAAAAGTAATAAAATGAATAGCCTTAATTATTTGATTAACTACCGGCATTAGCTGTTGGACATTCCTTGTTCGGTTACGTTACAAGATGGACTTAGCATTTATTAAAAAGCTATCATATAGGTATTTTATACCACTTTATGGTGCCACTATTAAGGGATACCCTAAAATATGAGCAAAAATCACTATAGGTTCTAAACATTTCTTTTATTTCATTCCTTGATTTGACTCTGTACCTACCCTTGAGTTACAATACATTAAATATAATAATATTATATAGTTAGAGGAGACCCAAGCCCAGCAGTGGGACAGTAACTAGTAGTGTAAATGATAAATTAATATGATTTTGAGTATTTTGTCAATGCACAAGAGCACTTTTTTTTTCTTCTTCCATTGTTTTATAAAGGATCCATTGATTTATTATGGAGAGGATATATTATGACGAAAAAAAGTTCCAAAGATACAACAATTTCAGAATGTATCTTATATGTACTGTTATCAGGCGTATTACTGTTAGAAGCTGTGCTTTCACATAACTCTTGAACGTTCCAATGCTCAATTAGTCTAAATAGTTATCTAAGTGGTATAAGCCATGATAAATGATTACAAGCCATGAAACTGACATAAAAATTAAATAATCGATCGTTTCGTGTTAATTAATCAAAAGACAAGTTAATTAGTCCTTACTAAAAAGTATTCAAGGCAGCTAATTTAATCATTGTTATGTTTTAGCGGAAAATATCGTGTGTTTATTAAAGAATATTAAGTTAATTTGAATGAAGAAATTCCATCTACAGCTCACGGTCTAACTTTGATTGGTAATTATATAATTATTACGTTACTTTTTACTTCATAGAACCGTTAAACAGCAAAAGAGGTATTTGTAATTACTTGGGATAGCAATAATTTACCAGCCTGAAAATAATGGGGCCTAATGCACTCTTTATTTTTAAAATGATAATTAATATGTGAGCATTAAGATTTTTTCCACATGCTTCGATGAACCACAATTATTCTCATAAGAAAACCGCCATGAGAGTTGCCTATTGATATCAATGATGTATGAAACATCGGCATTCAAACCAAGGAACCTTATAGTCAGAAAAATAGTGCTAAATGTCAATTGGGTTCAGTAGTCGTAAAAGAAGTCGGTTATTAAGTTAGCTTATCGGCTAAAAGGCCAAACCGTCACGCCTTTACCGTAAAACCTCGTTTTCACTAATGGTGACTACATGCTATTATTTAGCGCATAGATAACCTGGTACATTGCATCATGCATGGGCATCGTGTCCGGCCATTGTCAATTGTTTTGGAATAGTTAAGTTAGCCGCTCAACCAAACAGTAAACTTTGGACGCGAAACTGGCTAAAGTCCATTAGTGAGTGCAGTGTTTGTTATTAACAATCATATTAAATATCAATATTATTTCTTTCGTTATGGAGTATAAGTAAAGTTTTTGTTATTGTTACTCAAAGTAACTGTAATGTGACAAAAAATACAAAAAAACTGCAGTGTGATACTATTTAAAATTTCCGTTTTATTCTTAAATAAATCTGTTGATCTTTACATCTAAGGAGCTAAAATGTTGTACAAAATATTGACGGTGGAATACGCTGATGACGATGATGATAAAATAAGCGATTTTGCTGTGATTTTTATTGTAATCCGCATTATAATAATATTATCAAATAATAACTACAAGTGTTGTGTATGTATAATGTATGTATGTAACATACTCCAAGAGGTTGTTTCAAATGAGGTAAGGTAAATAAAGTTTTTAGATTATCTGAATTTTAAATTTCATATGCTGCGGATGTCAAGGTAAATACATAATTATTATGTTTATATTTTACAATTATAATTCCTTGTTTATTTATTATCTTGAAAGACTTAAGGGTCATGCTTCAAAAAGTATTAAAGTGTAAGATATACCTCCATATACCTATATGTACCTTAATATTTTTTTCAACACCCTTGCTCATAAATTGGTTTTTATCACATGGCTTTTACACTCATAAACCATGGTATTAAACACTTGTGCTTTTTTTCCTTTATCGCACTAGTGTTTTATTTTATATTCCATCAAATTAAGTTTGTACCTTGCTGAAAGATATTATTTATGCATTCTATTTGCTCTTAACTTAGCCGGGTTATAGTTTTATTTTTAAATTTCAGAAAAAAGTTTTGACTTAGATAGTTACATACGTTTCGTTTCAACATAAGACTAAAAATAATACTATTTTTGTAAAAAAAGAAGTGTACCACCTTGAATATGATAAATTTTCAACAACTTATTTACTTTAATTAATAATTCAACGTGAAACTAATTCATAAATACATAAATATTAGATTTTTTTACATTTTGCGTTTTGGCTGTTTAGCGTAATTGTTCGTGCCTACGCTCCAATCAGCAGAAATACGCAGAAAAAAAATATCAGCGCAGAGCGCGCCATTTTTAACAAACTTTCCGTCTGGTCTGTGAGCATTGTTTATTTGAGAACGAATATAACAAGTTTAGAATGTCAATCTCTAGTATAGAAGAAGACCGATACGTTGATTTGACGCCACCGGAAATATTAAGTGAGGCACGAAATGCCAGTGATAGCCTTTTGCCTCCAAAATCCAGGGATAAGTACATGGCAGTAATAACTATAAAATTTGTTTTTTTACTCGTAAGTGTGTTGAAAAACGTCGTATGACGCACGTGAGGTTTGGTCATTACACTCTCAGTTTTCTTGCAGCACTCGCCTTCGGCTCGCGCTGTGCAATATCACCTCGAGTGTAATGAGGTAATGACCAACATACCACACTAATATCATAATGTACTATTTAGTAATTTAAAGTTTTTAGGGAAGAAAAATAAAAACAACATAAAATATTAGGTAACGAAATTATTCAAGTTATACCTATTACTAAAATTCTGTTAAAGTTTTTATGTAGCAAATACCTAACTTAAGATTTAGTAACTAAATTTATTTTCGTACTGACTCAAGTCGGGGGTTGTGAAATCTTTAAAATGTACAGTAGGTAGTGTACCCTAAAGGGTAAACTGACGTGCAGATTATGAAAGTTCTGTTTTTTTAGGTATTTCATATACGCTTCACAAAGATATGATTATAAATATCTCTTATCGTAGACCAGTAGTTTAATTACACATAACAAAAACTCACCATTTTTTTTACCATAAGAATTACATTTTTGATATCTGACGTACTCGTAGAGTCGCAGAGACGCGGAAGTCGCAAGTACTTCCCGGTATTTGAATTTAGATAATACCATAGCCAATTGCATTTGTTTCTTATAAAGCTATTATTAATGTCAATGAATTCATTAAGTAACGCAATTTATTTCAATACCAATAAAATTAAAAGTATTCTCCATATCTTTTATATTTACATAATAATCTCAAAGTGCCACTTATCGATTACGTAAATTTACCTTGTAAATAGATAATTGATGTCTGTTACAACTTTTGGGCTATAAAAAATTGTGGCAAATCGATATCGAAGATATAAAAAGGCAATATTGTATTATTTTCTGATGGCATGCTGTTTTACTATTTATTATTGTGGGAGCCATAAACATAGACAAATGCTAAATCATGCAGTTGGGACCCGAGAACAGAAATGATAAAATATGTCATATAAATCTGGCCCGGCCTGGAGTCGAATCCGAGAATCCTTGCTGACACCTAAGATCACTAATAAAAGGGTTTACTTTCATAATAATAAAAGCCATTTATGTTTGATAGTAAAAGTTTAAGGTTTCAGTTTTCATCAAGGCCCGAGCTCAGCCAGGTTAACAATGTAGTAAATACAAGGATTACGATTAAGTCTATAATGTACGTATTTATAACATTATAAGGTAATTGTCTACTTCACTTTGTATTAAGTACGCTGTGTTATACAGCATCATTATGCAAAATAACATATTATTTAAATGCAAATGACTAATTTCTTTGTATAAAACATCTTTGTATGTAAAAAGTGCACTATTCAACAATCCCCTTTTATATTTTTTATTTGTATTTCTTACGAGTAATTTAAAATAATTACCTCAAATTATATAACCTTGAACCTTGATTTTCAAATAGATATAAGTCCCATGTGCCGTCCAGCCTGTCCATTGAATTTCAGAATACTAATATTGGTTTATCTCACAATAATCCTGACATACGCTAAGAAAAGTTATAGTGTTGTAAATGCTTTTCTCGTTCCGGATAAAAACTAGTAAACCTGAAATCTACTATCAATTTAATATTTAACTTCAAAAAGTAGGTCCAGATACATGAGCATTTTTCAATAAAGAGCTTTAAAAAATACAACTTCGCAGAGGTGAGATCGATTCTGTAAGCTCCATCCAAATTAAAAATGTTTATATTAATCAATTACATACCAAAAACTCAAATGAAAATATAGACTTGTAAATTCAATAGTCAACGTCTTTTTTACCCACTAAATTTACATCTCAACTACCCATTATTTGTATTTTGTACATTATTTCCATATAAGATACCAATATAAATACAGTAAAAAGAAACAATACATTTTCTAGACTTTTTTTGTTGTATAATTTCCTTTTATATCAACGTCAAGCATTTCTAGGTTATATTTACTAAGTAAATAATTGAGTTCTGAAAAAACTTATAACTAAGCTGTGAGGATGATCCGGGCTGAATAAATATCAGAAAGTATAAAAGCATTATTTATTTGGATGAGTTTCGCAACAGTGCTCGCTCGTCTCTTGCTCGAGGAGGTCGCATAATTAATGTACACTCATACATATGTTAACAAACGAGTGGACCATACGAATATAATTCGATAATCTACTGTTAATCGATTGGCTGGGGACCAAAGATATTCGCTGCATTTTTTCGAGGTATGTATCAAACATTTAAACTTTAATAACTACTATGTTTAGGGTGAGTCATTAAAAGCTCCTGCAGCTTTTATTATTTATTTTAATATTTTTCTTTCTACCATATACTTCACGTTGTCAGATTTTTAGTACTATCGGCTATATTATTCAAGGTTAAGATTATTTTTGTACGATATAACAACTTTGTGACCTTTTTCGGATAATGAGTAAAATAAATTTCTGTTTTCCGGTACAGGAAGCACTTTAGAACAGGGAATTACGCCAATTTCGATGAAAATTTTTTTGGGGGGGGAGGGGGGGGTGTACAACACGTTTTTGAATACCGCAATTTACGCAAACTTTTAGTTTTCGAGAAAAAAAATTTTGAAATATAAAAATTGTGTGTAAGTTTATCAAGCTATTTCAGTGTTTATTAATCATACAGTTATAAAGGATTCGCTCCTGATTACAACGATACCTTTCGCAACTCTCAGCGACGCACCATTTCCGAGAAAATGGAAAATAACTTTTCTAACCGCAGTACAAAATTAAGGCTCTATATTCAAAATTAAACGCCAGAAATGACAAAGGTATCAGATACTATGTGATTTAATCTACTCTAGTAACGCCGTAATAAGACTATGTCACAGATGTCGACGGAACCCCGCTTCGCGGGGTTCCTATTTTTTTCGTAAATAAAATCAGACAACCATAACCTAACCTATCCTTCTTTCGATTTGAGTTCAGTTGTTTTTTCATAGCGGGGGCTTCGCCACAGATGTCGACGGAACCCCGCTTCGCGGGGTTCCTATTTTTTCGTAAATAAAATCAGACAACCATAACCTAACCTATCCTTCTTTCGATTTGAGTTCAGTTGTTTTTTCATGGCGGGGGCTTCGCCACAGATGTCGACGGAACCCCGCTTCGCGGGGTTCCTATTTTTTCGTAAATAAAATCAGACAACCATAACCTAACCTATCCTTCTTTCGATTTGAGTTCAGTTGTTTTTTCATGGCGGGGGCTTCGCCACAGATGTCGACGGAACCCCGCTTCGCGGGGTTCCTATTTTTTCGTAAATAAAATCAGGACAACCATAACCTAACCTATCCTTCTTTCGATTTGAGTTCAGCTGTTTTTTCATTTGATTTGATTTGACTTTAACATAGTTGTATATTTCCTAAAAATATTTGTGCTATTCAATTTGTTATTTTCAATTCAGTAGTGGTTGTATTCAACGAAAATTATTCTCAAGCGCGATCACAATGATATTCTCACACGCGAGAATGAACACGAAAATATGTACTCTGTGGTATAGACGATGAATGATGAGATTGACATATTTGACGACTGTCATGGCTGATTTATGACAGCTACTGTCAGAAATTGAACCTAAATTGACGGATAACCCGTTAAATTGACACGAAATTCAAGATGGCTGTCGCGTTTTGACGTATTATGTCACAAATGTAAGCAAATAATTGGGAATAATTCGATATTTTAAAAATTCATATCTCATAAACTATTAATTTCCGTAAAGTGAAACTTTCGTAATCGTCTTTTAATAATATAATCTACCTAAAAAAAAATATTTGAACCATCTTTTCGACATTCCCTGTTCTAAAGCTGAGCCCCGGTACATCATAATTTCCATGTTATATTTTAGTCTTAAAAATAAGTAAATTAAGAGTTATTTTTGGATATGCTCATTGAAAACATATAAGAACATATAATTGCCGCAAGTAATTACTATGAGACACAAAAAGCACCGTAGTATTAGGTACAAAAACTAACGTAGATATAATCTACGTTACTATGGTAACTAATTACCTGCATAGGTAATAGGTATTCTAGTTTCAAGTTCAAGGTCAGTTTGAGATTCGTAATGTAGTTGTGAATAAGTTACAGTCATGCTTACAGTGTTTTTCTAAGAAGATTATTATTATTTTTAACTAGCTGTTACCCGCGACTTCGTATGCTTATTATAATACTTAATTAACATGAAACCCCTTATTTTGACCCCCGACGAAAAAAGAGTATGTCTGCCTTTGGCATCGTAGCTTCCAAACGGATGAACCGATTTTGATTTAGTTTTTTTTACGAAAAGTGACTTAATCGAGAGTGTTCTATGCTATGTTTAGTGTAAATCAAAGTGTCGGGGGTTTCTTAAGTTCTAATTTAAGATTATGGAATGATAAATGAGACAGATTAACACTTTCATACGAACAACCTATCTGTACGTCACATACTCGTATCTACCAAGATATGATGTGGCACAACGTATTATGACGTCCATACAAAACTCAGTTTTGAGCAGGACGTTATAGTATGGTGTCTGGCCATACTATTATCACGGAAATAAAAAAAGAACGGACGTAACCTTGTCTAATCGAGAGTGAAGCTAACAGCTGACAGCTCGCTTACCATGTGTGCGTAATTTTGTAATTTTTGATTCGCGATGGTTCCAATGTCGTAGCCGTATGGTGTCAATGTGTGGGTGTGTGTACTTGTACGAATACAGAGACACAGAGTTGATATTCCTATGGGTGCTTCACTGAATTTGTTATTGGGATTACGTCCGTCTTTTTTTTACGTCCGTGACTATTATTTAAAAGTTGGATTATTGTGCCACACCATATCGAACTCTCAAAATTCTAGTGCTACACCGCACCGACTTTTTTGCCATCTTCAATGGCATTCCGTCTTGATGCTAGGTACTTGCTGTATGAGCACATAACGTCACTATACGTCATCTAATGTATATGTGTGTCGACGTCATATGACGTCAGTGCAATATAGTATAGTAATACTGATATAATCAACTATTTGCACAACGTCATTAGACGTCGCTCCAGTTTGCATGAAAAAATGATGTCGCTTAGAGCAACGACATTGATATTCACCTAAAAGTGTTAAGTAGTTTTTGGGATTTTGTGTTTAGGTTTTATAGGTGTAGAAAGAGAATATTTAATGGTTTAATTTCATTTACTGCGATGTGTGAATAGAAAAACACTAATCAAAACTATCATCAGTCAATCAATACAATATTGGTAACTTAGAGATCTTCATAGATATTTAATTTGAGTTTAAAATAAACAAAACAAGGAAATATATTTTTTTGTTAACAAGTAAGGCAGTAATTTGGAAAAAATATGACGTCACCAGTTGCACTTGTCACGACATAAAAAGCTCAAAATGATATGCTCTACCAGGCTCTATCATACATACTTGGAAAAATCTATAATCATCTTGAACTTCTCCTAATAGTTAATTGTTATTCATACAATTTGTTTTTTTGTACTTTTATACTAAACTTTACACCTTTTGTAACATGAAATAAGTACGAGTACCCTGCGAATATATAAAACATAGAAACCTAACTTACGCTTGAAAATGACCCAACGTAAAAGTACACCAAAGTAGGCGGAGCCTAAAAATTACACCAGACGAGCTGTCAGTCTCTGTTTGGTCGTGTCACAGAGAAGTAGTAACAAACATTCAACATTTATAGATATTTACTACGAAAATGCCAAAGTATGAAGTGAAATGGTGTATTAATCGTGTAGGTGTTCATCAAAAGAACACTAGAATCACATTTCACAAATGAATTTTGTCCTAAATACGTGGATTTTTATTATTTTATTTAAACAATGACAAATATTGACAGCCGTCATGTTTCCCTATACATTGCTTGATAGTTGCTTACAAAATATGTTTTAGTTATAATAAAACGCAATGAATATCGTTCATTTCTGTTCGAACGTAATGAATGGCGTATGCGTTATGGAGGCATCATTGTCTGTAAAAATAGTTATTCAAGTTATGTTAAGTTTAGTGTACCTACTTACTACTTACGGAGTTTTACGGAATCAGCTCTTTACTTTATATATATGCAAATGTCCAGTTGGTTTGTCCGTACGTAACACTTATAATAATTGTAATAATGCTACATACATTGAATAGTGTAATTGTTTGATTGTGATAAAAAATCATACATTCAAAACTGTTCAGCATGGTGTATAATCGTCTGGTTATAGGTTCCCAAAAAATGGTTGTCTGTAAAGTCGGTTTACGGACGGTAGTTTAACGTGACAACGTCATGACACAACATTGATGAAATGATTGCATACTTTTATACATAAAATTGAGCGCTTCGGTCGATCGTAGCCGATCGTGCCTCTCTATCGCTTGTTCCGCGCTCTCGCTCGCGCGGAACGGGACAATGAGTCATGTTTATTCGTGCGTGCGCCCGGCGTTCATCGTTTTAATAGACGTTATCACGTCAAAGAAAACAAAGCGCAGGCTAGAATAGACAAAGGCAGTTCGGTTAGAAAGACAGGAATGTAACTGGGACCCTAAACATCAAACAAATCAATTAAACTCTCAATAATTATGCTCCATACATTTAGGTAATGATGACTTCTATGAGTCTGAAATCGGAAATCGAGGGATTTTATAGGTATCTGTAGTGTTTGTTGTGCGTTAGTTTCAATAAAGCTCGAAGATGGTCCCGTAACGATTACACGGAGAAATTAAATAATAATAGAATATTATAGGTAAACAGACTTCAAAATTGAAAAATAATACGTGTATGCAGGCCCTCAAGTATAGACACAAAGAAATGAAAGGCAGCCTGAATTGATATTATTAAGTGTATAACAAGCAATACTTAATTATTTTTTCAGTTTAGAAATCGGCCTACCTATAATATTTTTATATTATTACTAGCTGACCGAGCAAACGTTGTTCTGCCAAAAAAATTTTAAGGGGTAGGGGGATGAAAAAAAGATGTTGTCTGATTCTCCACCCTAGCCGATATTCACACTAAGATTCACGAAAATCGGTCAAGCCGTTTCAGAGGAGTTCAACTTCAAAAAAGCGTGACACGAGAATTTTATATATTAGATCTAATTTTTGTGTAACACTTGGTGACAGACCCGTAGTCCATATATTAGAAACGTCATTAAATATGGATGTTATATTTTAACGGCACCTTACCATTTATTATTTATTTATTTATTACTGCAGAGACATCCCCGCGCTATGGCGCACTTTTAATTCAGAAAAGCCTGTCTATGGTTTATACTCGTACATCTTTGGTATAAACAATATTATTATTATTTTGTGGTTTTCAGTTCGGTTTTTAAAATATTTTTATTTGTAAGACCCAACCTTAACCTTGAGGAATTGAAAATAATCATAAATATGTTTTGATTGCGATTACTAAAACAATACCGTTTCATGATATTATAAATCTTTAATAAAAAAAAATCCAAATTCTAAATGATAATTATTTGCTGTTCTTCATTTCGCATAACATCATCCTCCTGTGACCTTTCGTTGGTCGGAGAGCGGGCAAGCGCTATACAAATCGATCATTACCGATTTTTCCCGACATTTCATTCTAGTTGCCGACGTACCGAAAAATTATCTGTTTTTACTAGGAGTTATGTTTCTATGTTTTCTATATTCGCAGCGAGTACCTCATTCATTTCATTTTTTTATTCAAGTGCGATGGTTACATAATGCTTATTAGTAATAATCTACACTGACGGACTCATAAACTTCAACTTCACTCATAGACTTCAAATCAAACTTTTTATACAAATTTAAATTGAAACCTATAGTTTGGTTCGTAAAAAGATTGCATACTTTTTTAAAATATTAATTCGAAAGTAATCCTGAACTTTGATGCAGTTTATGAGTCCGTCAGTTTATATATTTATAACCGAAATTGATAATAAAGGTGGTTTACTGGTTTATGTTGCGTCATATATATTGGACGAATTACCAAGTTTTACCCATTAGAACTCATTAGTCTCGGTCATAATCATAAACGGCGTTCGCAGTTGATATCCGATCAGGGCCAATAGCTTGTAAAAATGTAGTTATTTGTAATTTGTCACTATAATTTAATATTATGTAGTTTAAAAATTATGACATGTAGTTCTAAACTGACTAAAGATAAATTTCTTTTGTCAGTTCGTAGTGCTTCTAACCGTACTGTGTGTGTATGTGTGTGTTTTGATTGTACGTTAATTACCAGTGTATTGTTGACGAAGTATTTTTACAAAGTTGATGATAAAGTTACAAAGTGTTAAGTTAAGTGAACATGGGACAATCAAGTCACAGTGTTATAATCAATTGAATTTGCATATCTAAATGCCATTAATTTATGGACATTAATTTATGGACGTTAAATAAAGGTATTTATTAGATATTCTTATTTATGTCTTCTCTTGGTTTTCTCAAGTATATCGTCATTTATATCGCATGATGATCACAATACGATTCGCAAATAAAATAATATCGGGGGATCACCTTGTCGTGATTTTGACGAGGGGCTTACGGGCGTAATTCATATTTAGTTTTTGACGTGATGACGTCTATTAAAACGATGAACGCCGGGTGCACGCACGAAAAAGCATGACTCATTATCCCGTTCCGCGCGAGCGAGAGCGCGGAACAAGCGATAAAGAGGCACGATCGGCCGAAGCGCTCAATTTTATCTATAAAAGTATGCAATAATTTCATCAATGTTTTGTCATGACGTTGTCACGTTAAACTACCGTCCGTAAACCGACTTTACAGACAACAATTTTTTTTATGGAAATAGCCGGCAAACGAGCTGACGATCCACCTGATAGTAAGTAGCTATCGTCATTCGTCGCCCATGGACATAGCAACACCAAAGGCATCACTGATGCCAAAATTGTTACGTGAAAAATTAAATAAAATTAGAATTGTTGTTTGAATTTTAAAAAAACGTAAATTAATTTTTTTACGACGACCCGCAATGGCGCAATGGTTACCATGCCGGATCGCCGCACCAAGGGTCCTGGGTTCGATTCCCAGCGAGGCGGAAATTCGAATGATGAGTTTGAATTTCTGTTCTCGGTCTGGGTGTGAAATGCCCTTGCATAGTGTAATGTGTATTGTCCATGGCACCCACGAAACAGGGAATCCTATTGTGGGGCTATGAGTGTGAAGCGTTATTTATTATTATTGTAGGTATTTATTCTGGTTGAGGAAAATGATAAATTGTTTAATTGACAGGTAAAATTATTTCAAAACATTTTCATTTTTTATACGCATGTGCCAAGTTTCCATAGTAGTCTCTTACATGGTGTATAATCTATACAAGGATTAAATAAATGAATAAATAAATAATATTAAAATCTTAATAAGAAAGTAGTTAGTGTACCAACAAAAAACAAAGATAAAAGATCGATAGTGGTCAGTGGTTGACTACTGCGGTGATAGCTGAGTATTTAGTTAAGAATTTTAACGTCACACTCCTGCATCAGAATCCTGCGTCAGAATCCTGTTTCAGTACGCTGTTTTGTGTCGACAAACAAACAGACACCTTAGCGTTACCTGGTGATCCCAGGGTCGCCATCGCCAACCTTGTGAGATGAAACCTAAGACTAGCACTGGGACAGTTAAGTCAGATTGAAGATTGCCAGAAAATCTAACTAGACCGCCATGAACAATGCAGTGATTACTTGATAGATAACTAATATTTAAATTTTTTTTTTTTTCAAAATTGGTTTAGTTAAAAACACTGTTTTAATTTATGTAGGGATGATTCACTTAAACAGCACTTAAAATTAATATAAAATAAAAGTTGCTCATAACAAAGCTACGAATAATTTAACATCTATGCAAACAGCTCTCAAACTTTTTGTGTTCTCCAAAAAACAAAGAATTTCCAGCCATGTTTTGCTAATTAATAAAATTTTCCTGCCATGTATTGATACATTTGTGCAATTATTTTTCGATAAATTACTGTTTGCACCAATTTCCGACGCTTGGGTTAACCTTGTATCACAAAATAGAGATACAAATAAGATTGACATACCTCAGCTTTCATAATAACATTACCATAGTAATTTAATAATTAATTTAATAAATTAGAAAATTTTAAATTTTATAAACTTAAACTAAACTCTATACGAACTTATAACTCTATGGCTTGACCATCTCTTAAGTATAGCATTAAGTCAGCCTTCTTGATGCTTTTATATACCTAATTGACGGGCTTTTAAGAATTTAAGAATTTATTTTTCTGCATTTACTGAGCAGACCTCCAAACGACCGGAAAAGATGAAATATTATAAGATCACTTGAAATGTCGTGAGCGCTCATAGTTTGTGACTTTGTGTCCATCGTAAGTGATCGACAGTGAGGCAACAGTGGGAGTAGGTTTTAGTTGAATGGGCGACCGCTAGTGACAAATATTTCGTGAGCATTATCGTGCTTCGGAGGGCACGTTAAGCCGTCGATCGGCTAACAAAGTTCCGTAATTTGTTTTTTGGATTATCCTCTAGCTAGCCCCTCAACCAATCCGCACCGGAGCAGCGTGGTGGAGCCATGCTCAATAAAGGGTTGTAATATTTATTATGTCGTTGACCTGACCTAATAATTTAAATAATAATGACGGCAAAAATTATTTGATGCATCGCTACACGCTGGTTATTAAATAATGGTTCTATGATACATTGTTTGCATTTTCTCACTTGATCCTATAGTTGTTGATCCAGTTTGTTGAATTAAGTAATTAAGCTCGCCAATTGTATCGTGGTTTTGTGGTCAATAAAATTTAAATAAATAAATAAATAGATAAAATTAAGTAGGACGTGGCCTGAGTATTAAAAAGCGGCCAAGTGCGAGTTGAACTCGCCCATGAAGGGTTCCGTAGCAGCAAGTAACATAATATAAAAGTTCTTGTACTTCATTGTAACTTTGATCGATGTTTTTTGCGGTTTACGATTTATGACGTGTTAAAAAAAACTACTTACTAGATTTCGTTCAAATCAATTTTCGTTGGAAGTTTGTACGGTAATGTACTTACATCATATATTTTTTTTAGTTTTATCATTCTCTTATTTTGGAAGTTACAGGGTGTCCCCCACACACATTTTACCACTTTGGAAGTGTCTCTCGCGCAAACTATTCAATTTAGAAAAAAGTAATATGAGAAACCTCAATATCATTTTTGTAGACCTATCCATAGATGGTTTCATCCACGTATGGGTTTGATGAAAAAAAATATTTGAGTTTCAGTTCTATGTATGGGGAACCCCCAAAATTTATTGTTTTTTTTTCAATTTTTGTGTGAAAATCTTAACGCGGTTTACGATATACATCTACTGACCACGTTTCAACAGTATAATTCTTATAGTTTCGGAGAAAAGTGGCTGTGACATACGGACGGACAGACAGACAGACATGACGAATTTATAAGGGTTCCGTTTTTGCCATTTGGCTACGGAACCCTAAAAAAGCAGTAGAATTAGACATTTTATCTAAAACTTGCATTATTAATTTTATAATTTCCCTTACAAAAGGCTCTACATTTTAAAGAGCTATAAAGCTGTTTGACTCTTTTTTAGAAATTTTACGTTTTGTTACTCCAACATCGTAGATAAAAACAAAAATAAATACTTTTGCATAATTTCATTAAACTGAAACACATTACGATAGTTTACAATATGCCTACATCCTGATGTTAATAGGACATGCTAATTTTTGCTATTCCAGTTATGCTACCATTTTCACTTGAACGACACAAAGGAAATTGATATAATGACTGTATGCTGATACAGGTGCTAAGGTAGTTTTCCTACTACTATTAAATATATCTGCTACTATTAAAAATTAGTCACTAGTGGCCTTACCATGGCAATTAATGGCAACCTCCTTTGGCGTTGGTGCATCTTGCTGAACAACGCACTAGAAAAATATTTTCATTGAATGTTTTCGTGTTGGGTATTTCAAAACGAGATTCTATGTAGTATAGTTTTAGTTTTTGACATCTTTACATCTTGTAGTACCTTCGTATCGAATTAATATTGTTTTCTCTGACAAAATTTTCCTTGGACGTTCCTTGTATCGTTTTTTACATCGCTATTAGGTAGTTAGTACTATGTAGTTCTCTACGATATTGAAGCGACTGCGGAGTTTGACTTTTGACAAGTATCTACATGAAAGAAAAAATATTTCAAACTACCATTGAAACTTGAACAATTCAAGAACTAAAAACCAGTGTTAATAGTTCTGACCTTAGTGTATTAAAATTCCATTGTAAAAAAATACAAAGAATTGTTCCGTGGTTGCAAGTTACATAATTATGCGGTAGGTAGTATTGTAGACTAAGTTAGAATGTGACCAATTCTGGTTGGAATTAAAACTATTTTCAACAGAAATGACTATTTGTGACGATAGAATATAAAATTTGGAGGTGGTTTCCAAGGTCGAAACATTCAATAGATTCTGCCTCTCTTCAAACCCAATGTCACTACTTTAAAGTCATTTTCTTGCAATTCGTTGATAAAATTTATTTATAGTAATTTATTGTGTAATTTAAATGGCAATAAATAAAAAGAAGGTTCAGGGTTTAATCAAGCTAGTTAATTATTTCATTTAGTTAAATTCGAGCTGTCGCAAAAGTATATTTATAGTTTTAAATAAGATTTTTGCTTTATTTTTCTACGATTTCGAACTCAAATATCTTAGAAAGTATATCACGACATTTAACCACTGAATATTTTTTTATTGTAATCACTCACTTCGTCAATAGACACATGTTTCATCACTGACCGCCGAAATGATTTTTTTTTCAAAATGGCGGCACTTGTAGGTATGCCAACTAGGTTCAATGCCCTTTCTATAGCTATATTTTTATAGTAACTGTTTTAGATTTTTTGACTTACATATACGTATCTCTAGTTATGAGGTAATATTACCAGCCATGGCAATCCTCAGTTGAAAAAAGTGATGAATTGAGTAAGGGTTAAAACATAGACATAGGTACTTGTACAAGACGAAAATCAGGGAAAAACTTGTAGTAAATATAACCGCAGCAATCTTCTCAATTAACAAGTCCTACAAACGGCCTCAAATTATAAGATTTATTATGTAATCACCAAAAAACTGAATCGATACAAAGATAACAGTCACAAAACGGAAAACTAATCAAAAAGTAAAATAAATACGTAGTAATAAAGATATGTGAAGATTTTATTTAAACATACTTAACATTTTTTCAACTTTTTTATTATTTGGCAATTATTGGCATTGGCTTTAATCGACATAGGTCGTTTAAAGAAACGAGATTTCGTGTAACCGCAGAAAATAGTATTGGATTTTCCAATGTTATTTTATTATCTACTACTTAATATAGAGATACGCAGTGGACTTGCGGTATAGTCTTTTTAATTAAGCTGTTTGTTGTTGGTGTTCTAGACAATAAATAACGTTGCTAAATCCGTGATCAATAAAAAAATCTGAAACCAAAACACTGTTTTACTTTTTCATAAGCCATAACAAATATGGCTTACTATACATATACCTAGTAACTTCGTTTAACATGTTCCTTCCCATAAAAAAAGTATTATTTTTGTTGTATTTAATTGACTAAACATTTTTATTGGTACTCCTTTAGTAATATCATAAATAATTCCGCGCAAGTTAATTACTTCGAAGACAGGAATCGCACAATTGATTGGAAACAACACGAATTGTGAGGCTTCTTGAAAATAATTAATTACCTAATAGCAGAATTTCTTTGTTAGAAGACAGAGTTATGTTACTAAATCGTACCAAGGTTTTCATCTGTGCCGATATTGCCGATTATTTCAATTAATGTCATAATTATAGATGTCAGTCTTTTTCAAACAAAAATGAATTAAACAAACGTTCTTACAGTGTAGATAATTGTTTATGTTACTTACTTGAAGTTTTTGCCCTATTAGCGGTGTAAATGGTGTTTTTACTGAATATTAATAAGGACCCTAATAATAAGTAGTATACCCATTTCAGATGTGCCTGATTATTTTTTTCATTTTCCTTGATTAGTTTTTACTGAACATTGGAATAAAAAAAATCTAGAAAATGTTTTTTTTTATTATATACATATTTACAAAATAAAATAATGTTACATTGTGTGTTTGTTATAAATCTAGTATTCTTGGAATGTACGCACGCAGACATATCGACGATCCCTACGTATAAAGCGACAATGTCAAAAACCCAGGTTTACAGGAGAGCGAAATCAATGTTCAAACCGCCCTAGAAATAATTATCTGTATAAATATTTTTATCTATATAAGTTATAAATATTTTTATACATAATGTTTTACAGGCTTTAGGAAGTTTACAGTAGTATTTACACATATTTATTTTTTATTATTCTCGAAATATATAGATAGATTTGAAAGATCTACATTAAAATGAAATAAAAACAAGCCAAACATGTCATACTCTTTATAAGAAGGAGGCAAGAAAATATTTTAAAAGTAAAAATTGTTTTAAAATTTATCGATTTAATTAATAAATTTTGTGCTTTATGAATGCATCAAGCATTATTTTTGGAGCTTATAGTAACCACCAATAACGTTAAATCGCTTCAGTTCAGTCAGACAAGACAGCGTTCACACCGAGTGGCGCGCTTTTTTAAATCATGTACAAAGTGATATGTCTTACATATCCGCATTTACGGCACTTTTTATTTTTAACTGTACTTGTTTTTTTTATAGGACTTGTATATCTTGTGAAATACGTAATATTCAAATAAAAAGCTTATTTGGGTATTATGGCGTATTGACAATCTAAAGCCATATATGTATACTAGCTGCCCGGAGAGACTTCGTTCTGTCAAAAGTTTTTTTTTATTATAACCTTCCGTGTGCCTTAAGGAACATTGTAAGCTATCCTATCTTTCAAGTTGGATCAAACTGCACACGGTGTGCAAATTTGATTAAAATTGGTTAAGTAGTTTAGAAGTCCATCGCGGACAAACAACGTGACACGTAGGTAATTTATATATATTAAGATTTTCATTTGTAATTTTATGTGTAAAGATAATTTTTATTGTATTGTATATACAATAAAAATTGACATTTTTGACATGTGTTCGTATGTACGTAGGGACCGTAGATATACATACATAAATATACAAAAATGCATTTATTTTAAAAATACTTTTAATAATCTTAAAATAAAATTGAGAAACCCACGATAGTTTTATTTGCACTAAACATAGCTAAGAACACTCTCGATTAAGTCAGATTAAAAAAAAACTAGATCAAAATCGGTTCATCTGTTTGGGAGCTACGATGCCACAGACAGACATACAGATCCACAGATACGCAGACACGTCAAACTTATAACACCCCTCTTTTTTCGTTGGGGGTTAAAAACAAGCTTTTAAAAAACCCTACAGGTAACGTGCGGATGATTTTTTTTCCCTCGTCTACCTCATACCTCGTGGGTATCGTTACATTATCATATTGTAATTACAACAAATTCTTTTTGCTCACAATCTAATCTCAAAATATATGGCGTACATATATAACAGCATATTAGGATTTTTAATCTGAGATTAGAACATAAAATCTAAATAATATGATTATCGTCAGACAGGATGAAAATCAGATGCTTATGTTTGTAAAAGATTTAAAAGAAATCATTGAGGTCACGAGTAGATGAAAAAATTAGTTTGGCAAGCCTCTGTGTTATTTATGGTATCATACTTCTTTCATATTTAGCCGTGATTTAAGCTTGAGCTCGTATGCCCGATTAATTATTTTCATCGACCAAATACGAATTAAAAAATAGTTTGTTTCCTTTGTTTCAATTTGTTTCTTAAAGTCTATGTTACAAACATATACCACTTCCAATAAAACGTGTTGGCAGGTAGGTACGGTACTACTCAAACTTTTTAAACTAAATTAGGATTACCCCTTTACTTGTTTAATATTTGTAACTAAACGTATCTAGAGTCATCCTAGATCCTATATCGTTCGGGTTTTATTAAATCGAAATTAATATGTTAAAATATGAATAGATTAAAAGTAATTATTTTATTTGTGGTATTCATTGACCTAAATATAGTGGTATTGCAATAATCGAGAACACAAGGTTAACTAAGAACCTCAAAATTGTCTTTAAAATCAATTTGTACCTGGAGTGAATATATTATACGACACATTTACATTATAAGGTACCTACATTCATTACGGCTTGCCGTGTGAAACAAGATTTGATTATTGTTATCTCTATCTGACCACGGGGTCATATCGAAAGCAAAACAATAATTCACCCCGCGATAAGTAGCTATGTATCTATTAACGTGGCGCACTATGTGTTGTTATTTAATTCATTACCGAATTTCTTTAGAAATCCTAGAGCCTAGCCCTAGCCGAGACCTAGGCCTAGAGCATACGACCAAGTCCAGTGTGGATTGGTGAAAGGGTTAGAAGCCAACCCAAGTATCGTAAGTTTTCATGCCACCTGAGGGTCTCCAACACGGCTTTACGTGCCCTCCAAATTTTTGTCACTAGCAGTCACCCATCCAACTATCAACCGCACCCGCTGTTGCTTAACTTTTACTTAGGATCCACACAAACTATGACCGCTTCAGGTCATCAATGTGTAAATCGTGGTCAATTAATAATTATTAATAATTATAATTTTCATGGATTATAGCTATTTGTCAATCAATACAGCAAGCAAAAAATACTTGTGGAAAAAATTGCATAACGGCAAATTGTTGATGAATTAAATGATAATAAGTTCTTGCGTTTCGTAAAGGCCCAGTTTAGAGACCAGTGCCATTTACGTCATATTCATTGTTGTCTATAGCCAATATTGTAAACTTGACAACACTTGTTAATTCGAATAAGATAAAACTTTGTACTGTTATTGATAAATACAGGCGGCATAGTTTTCAACTTCATATCTATACTATTATTTTTGATTTTGGAATATTATTAAACTCTTGCTCAATATACGTATGGGTATTTCACTCTCCATCAATCCGCACTGGATCAGCATGGTTCATAATGTTCTAGGGATCCCAAATTACGAGAAAAGACTCGTGCCCTAAAGTGGACTTGAAGCCAATAAATTCCACTCGTAAACGAAACATTTTAACTACTTTAATGCATGCACCGCTATTAATATACGCAATTGATATTTTTTCTGTGAATAACTATTAAATGAGCAGACGAGTCACCTCATGGTTAGTGGCCACTGTACCATTGGCATCAATAACACTAAAAGGTAATAAGTACCAATTGTTGAACAAGAAGTAGGTAAGCGAAGATATGCGATAATAATATGTCCAATCCACATCACCAAAATTATACATATACCTATATTGTTCGCTATTTTTAACCGACTTCAAAAAAAGGAGGAGGTTCTCAATTCGATTGTATTTAAGCTATTGCATAGCTTTTATCGCGGGCTTGACGACAAAATCAAGAAATTCCGTAACGAAATAAAAGGTGATACCGCCCACTTGCAGCTGACTGCAAGTTCCTAGTACTGAGTACTAGGATAGCAAAAACATGCAAGCGAGTGTGCCAAAACAAACCTGGGGTATTATATTTCTCATCGGATTTGTTCACCTAGTAGCAATTAGTTAAAGCGAGTACTAGGCGACCAGAAGTCTTCGAGGATGCGACATCAGTGATACTGTACAACCATAGTATGTGGCTGTCTTATTTACTCTTCGGTATTTAGCATAGGCACAACAGGGATATCTATATTACGATCATGCACATTTAGTTATTATTGCTATTTCTCTTGTCATGCCAATTAATAATTATGCGGAAGTGCGACAGGGATAGAATAAATCTATCTTACTTGCATGTTTTTGCTATCCTAGTACTGACTGCACGTGGGGGGTGTCAGGTTTTATTTCGCAACAAATGCTATGCAATAGCTATACCGCGGCAGTCCCCGAGTGCCACACCTTTTTTTATGTTTGTTACCTCAGAACTTTTGACTGGGCGAACCGATTTTGATGATTCTTTTTTTAATCAAAAGCTGGTGCGTGTCATGTAGTCCCACATAAATTTTATTGAGATCTGACAATGGCATCCATGCAAAAACCATATAAGTCTTAAATTTGTATTAAGAATGTGTGCGACAAATAGACGCATAACTCAATATCGCGCCAACCGATTTCGATGATTCTTCTTTTAATTGAAAGTAGGTGCTTGTATAAGCAGTGATAGCCTAGCGGTAGAACGTTGGTCTCCCGAACGAAGGGGCCCGAGTTCAAACCCTGGCACGCACCTCTAATTTTCAAATATTATGTGCGTATTACAAGTTAATTATCACTTGCTTCGGTGAAGGAAAACATCGTGAGGAAACCTGCACACCGGAGAGTTCTCCATAAAGTTCTCGAAGGTGTGTGAAGTCTACCAATCCGCACTTGGCCAGCGTGGTAGACTAGGTATGGCCTAATACCCCTCACATTGTGAGAGGAGACCCCGAGCCCAGCAGTGGGACAATTATGGGTTGTTGCTTTGCTTTGCTTTTAGGTGCTTGTCATGTAATCCCATATAAATTTAAACGAGATCTGACAAGTAGTTTTTAAGTAACTTTGAAGTCGGTTATTTTTTGTTAGTAAAATTTAGATTATTAAATTTCCGTACCTAAATATTTAATATCTCAAAGTTTCATTAAAAATTAAATTCTCTGATGATGTCTCACTCATCTTGGTACTATAATTGTAGATATTAAGATAATTTGATTCAATTCCTTTATTTTTTAGATACTTAAAATAACTGATAGCAATGCAATCCCATCTCCCTTCGCAATTCTTGCTCATTTGCTATTTTCCATCTTTTGTCGATTACGTCGAAACAATTATATTGTAATCGATACAATAAAATATTAAATGAACAATGGGAAGTAAAAAATAATAAAACAATTTAATATCAATTTCACGTTATAGCATTATATCTTACATACCTGAACTACAACTGTCTTCGTGATCAATTATTGCTAATGGGCGAAGCGTTACAATGATATCCATCTTTGGGTGTTTTACTATTTTTTCTACGTTTTATGTTCTTCAATAACTATTAGCGCACGTCTTACTCATTTTGGTAACAGCAAGTAAAAAACTTTATGTTAAATCCATTGTAAATTTAAACTTTTTTTTCGATTTATTTCTTTTGAACTGTATTAACTTAACTTTAATCAAATACCTTCAAGGTGCCTCTTACTTAAACGATGTTTCTATCCCACGACATCTTGATAATAAATCGACAATTGAAGCAAAACATATCTTATATACTTCAATAGATATTGTCCTAAAATGATCGACATTTTTTTATTCAGGTGAATGTGTACGAGGACAAACAACAATCTAATTCATTTCTATTTTTTCAATGGACATTAAATTATGTATCGGTACACCTCTGGTGGACAATTATAGTTGTCATTTTCAGCTGTTTTTCATCATGTAGTAATTATTATAATGCAAATTTAATTTAATAGCTATTAATTTGCTCTGCTGAAATATTTATAGTAAGAGTACCTATTATCAAGTTCATGGTTAAAATAATGAATCTTATTACAGGTCATAGAAGGCAAGAAAGTTAAAAACATACTCTTGTAGGCTGGGTCTCCACCAATCCGCATTGGAGCAGTGTGGTGGAGTATGTTCTAGGCCTCCTCAAGAGGAGAGACCCGTGCCCAGTATTGGGCTATTAAGGGGTTGAAGCCAGCCAGAAGGCTGTGTTTAATTGTAGAGCGTATAAATCTTAATATATATAAATTACGTCTCACGTTGTTTGTCCGCGATGGACTCCTAAACTACTTAACCGATTTTAATCAAATTTTCACACCGTGTGCAGTTTGATCCAACTTGAAAGATAGGATAGTTACATCTCAATTTATAGTCGCAATATTATTTTATTGCAATATTTTTTGACAGAACGAAGTCTGTCCGGGCAGCTAGTCTTAATATATATAAATTACGTGTCACGTTGTTTGTCCGCGATAGACTCCTAAACTACTTAACCGATTTTAATCAAATTTGCACACCGTGTGCAGTTTGATCCAACTTGAAAGATAGGATAGCTTACATATCAAAATAAAAAAAACTTTTGACAGAACGAAGTCTGTCCGGGCAGCTAGTTTACTATAGTATCTATATTATGTGAATCAGTCAAGTCGCACATAAGTTACACGATAGCTTGTTAACAGAATCATCAGGTCTTATCACCAATTTAACGTGATCCATTTCTAGTAGGTACGTAACTGTTACTTAATAGTAACGAATAAAATTTACCCTTCATAAGTTATACCTATATTACTATACCACAACCATATTAACCAACCGCAACGTAAACGCGATATGGCTTATGGTTGTTCTGGCTACATTGTGAGTGGTATTTTCCAATTTCCATGCATCTTAACTATGTTCTTTCTAAAAATTGTTGGCTCACTTATTATGTGATTATTCATATATCATATACTTTTTTGGGGTGAGCTGTGGTCGTCAGAATATCAAATACTCATAAAGTGGTTATTTGTTTAGTAATTCGCAAGTCAAGAGTAAACTTGGTGCATGTAAGGTCTTCGAACTCTCCAGTATTTACTGTGGGTAATACGTCAGGTGCCGATAATATATATTTCAGTAGCACCTACCATAAACATTAATTTATAAACTACGATTTAAACTTTATTTCAGTTACAATCAAAAAGTTTATAGTAATCTGGAGATCAAGCTTCGAAGAGTTACCTGAAGACGGATCGACAAAATTCCACGGTATTTAAAAAAGTAAATATTGATAATATGCCACGTTTTTAATTGAAACACTAATAAGCCCCACCTGAAAAGTTGTCATTTTACGCTCCTATTCGTCAAAATAGTACAATTCTGATTTGATCGGTTAATTGTTGTAACTAGTACCTAGTTGATATAGTGTATGTCATCTTCGTATAATTATCATCTTATTATTTGTTATGGCTAACTAACTAAAACAGACAATTTACAATGTAACATAAAGATGCTAAATAAATAGGAATTTATGATGTTTGTATAATTGAATAGGTATGTGTCATATTAGTTAACACTTCTAACAAACAAAATAATTACCTAGGTAGGTACATGTTTCATTTATGAGTGCGTATGTTAAAAGAATTTGAAGTTTTAACTGTTTAACATTATTCCTTACGGACTCAATTTGAAATTCTTTTAATAGCCGAAGCTACATCAGCGTAGGTAGGTACTTCGTGTTTATACCATTGCGTGGAGCGTGAAATCGTTGGGAGAGTTATTTAACCACAACACTGTAATAGCCACAAACTGCATAAAAAAGCCGATGTGATCATCAACAGCTGTTATAGAAAATAGACGTTCCATGACTTTGTTTGTTAGGTGAAAGAATTACCTAAGTAGTTTTTTTAATGTCTTATTTATTTATGTCTTTATGTTATTGTGATACGTTTTACTTATGTTCAATTCAAATCATAATTTAATTTGGTTTTTATTTCGCTTAAGTGATATTGTCTTCAATTCGATGTTAATTTCTTCCCTATCGCGAATTTATTGTTTTATGTGTAACAAGACATTACTTTTCACAGCTAAAAAAACATCTAAAAATAAATAATGACAATCCTCTATATCCTACATGTGAATGTGTAAATAAAAGTAATGTAGCGTTGGTTTACATCTAGAACCATAAAACTTTGTACAGGAGATCTTTACATAGCCTGAAGACCAATTTATTTAATTAGTACTCACTGAAAGTGGATTTTAAAAAAATGAGATAAAATTGACAGTAAAAGTTAATTTGACGATAATTAAATTAAATTTCATACGATTTACTTAAAAATTCTTAACTGAAATAATAAAACACCGTACCAAATGAATCCATTTTCTAAATTTCATTTTAACAAGGTTCAGGTCAACAAGAGGGTTCGAAATAATGTTTCCGCGAACGAAGTCGCGTGTACTGGCTAATTTGATCATAAATAATCGAATAATCATTTCATGTTGTAATTATTGTCAACAAACTGTGATGATTATCCCACGGCAGAACTAAGGTCTTTATACAGTTTCTAGGGCACGGTGCACACTGGAGGAGATGTATTATTATATTAGAAGGGCATAGGTACTTAACATCACTAGGCATGTAGTTCAGGTACCAAACTTGCGTACATTTGAAAACTTAGATTTAGAGGATTCCTCTACTCCGGTGTTGGTATCATACCGGCGAATAATTAAAGAAGCGTTTATATATGTATAAAAATGACAATCATTTACATTGTCCTTTTTTAAGAGTCATCGCTATGACGTTCGGACACCGCTGACATAATAATAACAAGATTACCTTACATCCTGTCTATTGTTCACATTGATATTTTGCAATCGACTATAAAAAGACGAATGTTTTACGCGCAGTCACGACCTCTCAAAGTCTGTTAATTAAGATGGTATTTGTCAAGAACGAATAGCTCTTGTTATTGTTTTGCAATTTTATCATGGTTTTCCGTGTAGACGTCTTGTATAACAGGACTGTCAATGACATAGAACTTTTAGTTTGATAAACGTAGATCGGAAGACAAGTTCAATTTCTTATGCGCGATACACCTTAATTTTTACGTGTCGGATTTTTTTTTTTTTTTTTAAATATACATAGTAATTATGTTGTGTTTTCTATGATAATTCGATGAAATCAAAGAATACTCGTATTTAATTGTGGTTATTAGTTGCTGCTGTTGCTACTGGTTGCCTGCCGTACAAATGGTTTCGGGTCCGATTCCCGATCGGGACTGGCAGGTCAAAATTATTTCTATTAGTTCATTTCTCGTTAAAGAGCAATCATTTAATCATGTAACATGTCAATCAACAATCTTATTATTTAGAACGATCTTTTAAAATAACCTACAGTGAATTATGTAGTTATGACTTTAAAAAAAGTGCTACCAAACTAGATGTAATGTATTTTTCTAATGTATTAAATTAACTACTAGGTGATTACGCAGTACCTTGAATGCTTTACAAAATCGTAGACGACCGTAGCTGCGTAGACACAGTGTAGACATTTTGATAAGATATGTATGTGAAGGTTAAAAATTGCAACAAAATTACAGAACAAACGATAAACTACATTGACCATTAATACTTTGCTTTGATTTTAGTGAAGATAGAGTTGAAACTTCAATTAAGTCTCAGCAAATATTGCCAAAGTTTGCGCTATCGTTTTATACATCATACAGTTGACGATAATGTGAATTTAAGAACTCTTTACCATCCTGCCCGAGACTTTGCTATGATTATAGATAAGAAATAGCATAAAATCCTTTGTGTTTTTGAACTTTTATCATTATATTAATGTGTTTTTAGTTGTGGTGGTTGTGTTTTAAGCGTAACTATATTTTAATAGATACCCTCCAGTGTATTTGTATTGGTGTATTGGAATCCATTCGTAAATCTATTATTTAAATTTTTTACTGACTTCAAAAAAAGGAGGAGGTTCTCTATTCGTTTCTATTTTTTAGTAATGTATTTGAAATATTCTTTTTTCTTCAATCATCTTGGAACATCTCTAGTTATAATTAATCTTTCCTTAAATTAAAATGTGTTATTTGATTTAAAAATGCAACTTAAATTATATTATAGTCAAAATTTTCGTAAACCTTATAGCTAAACTTCCTGCATAATAGACGTAACATTGATATTATTTAATTATACATTCTCATTATTGCTTGCCTATGTGAGGAAGTATTGTTAGAGAGAAAAACTTCTGAATTAAACTTTGATAAATTAAAAGACTCAATAAAACCATTAGGTTGTAAAAAAAATACCTCATTGTATTTTAATAGCTATTCATAGTATATTTTTCTGAGTGCATAATTTTATACTTAATGCATATCTAAATAGTATACTCATATACTCGTAAAATATATGTTTTAGGGGTACCTAGGTGTTTTTGACGATTCCAGTTATCAACGTCGTTGGTTAGAAAGTAGCAGATGTCATTCTGTCCCAAATGATTCTTTAAAAACGACATGATAATGGTATTCTATTAGAATCCTAAAAACGGTTTACCGTACGATGAATCATTTTGCCAAAATATTTACATACCGGACATCTGAGAATGTAGAGACGGTCACTGAGCAGAAATTGACTTGGAAAGCGGCTATTTCATTATTTAAATAGGTTTCATTCACTGCGGACGTAAATCTTGCAATTTAGATTTCCGATTAGTTATGCTCTTTAGTTTTTATCATTCATAAATTTGCGAATTTTTCTTAAAATTGTTTTCGGTATTTCTGTCGGCAGAAATACAGAAAAAGAAATAGTTTGTGTGCGGTAATAGGGCATAACGGAGTGTTCGCTTTTAACTCAGTATATGAATGAGAATTATAGCCTATAAACAGGTAGTAGAATGGACAATATAAAAGGTAGTTGGGCGTTTATCTTTAAAAGTATTGACATGTTCTAATTTTAGCAGTGAGTGCAAATAATTGCAGTGAATGTCTCATGTAAAACATTAGGGCATGTATACTTCCGTTTCATAAATGTCATTTATCGTAGGTGCTGTTGTCTTATATAAACAGGGTATATAAACGTTAATTGTACAGTGTAATAATGTGATAAGTTTGATATGGACCTCAGTGGACATAGCAGATAAATAAATAGGTACAAGTATTGTGCCTCGTGTGACTGTGTTCAAATAGTGCCTTATCGGTTATTTATAAATCAAGATGCGTTCCACTTCTACATACCAGCCGCCAAAGCAGGTCTGCAGCTCGCTCCTCAGTCAATATGGTAACCTTCTTTGTTTGTATATGAGATTTTCTAACGCCATTTGTTAAAAATTTGTTAAATATTAATTACGTTGAATTTTATTAATATACATTACTGTTTGGTAGTTGTCTATTGTGAATAGATACAAGATACTATAGAACTAAAGATAAAAGATATTGAAAAGATAGAAAAAAATTAAAATATATTTTAATCTGCTGTCACCTAATTCATGCAACTTTAATTAGTAACGATCTAATATTTAATTGACAAATTAGGTAATTGATTTTCCTACTGGATGATCTACAAAAATCTTTGTTTATATCTATTTATTTCTACACATTTGCGATATATGTTTGGTTTCAAACGTATATTTATTATTTATATTCACAATAGCCAACCCAGCACTGCACCAATAAAAAAACAGACTAAAAAAGATAATTTTATAATAATTTAACAAAATCACGAAGCTGTATTTTAATTGGCTATGTACCTATTACGTAGGTATTTACGTGTTAACGAACTTGTGAAGAGCTGCGTCATTGGAGAAAAAATGAAGGAAATAAATATGAAACTGATACTGAGATAAAAAATTGATGCACATCGTAATTATTCACGTTGCAGATCCACACCTGTTGGACGTGTTCAAGGCAGAAATGGCGTATGGCGTCGAGAGATTCTTCCTGTTGTCGTACTGCCTCGCGTGCTGTTGGCCAGCCTTCAATGCCAACAGCAACCTGCGAGTGGTGAGGCAATGGTCGTCGCTGGATTTCGTGTTCCCCAGCGACGAAGCAAAGATAACTGCAATCCAGAACAATTACTATATCCCAGGAAGCTCGGTCCCTATTGACTGCGACGTGCAGCACAGACAGGGTTAGTTTTTTTTAATAACACTACATATACCTACTTACGATTTTAATGTTTTATAACAAGTTTTTATTTTAATAATGACGCGATATCACGTTCTCAGCGCCACGATCATGCGTGAAAAATCGTGAGTACCGTTCAATTAAAATGAACAGTTATTGTGACTAACCTTTGGGCATTTTTCTTAAAACATTAACAGAAGCAAGATCTATTCCTAATATTACCTACATATTAATAATTAATAATTGTACAAGTTCTCTCCACACTATCTACAGTATTAGCTTTAACAATATTTACAACACCAGAACATAATTAAATAAATGACCACCGAGTATAATAATCACGTTATGTAGTTATATCGAGATCAAATTCTACATTACTAAGTGCGTAGTACTACTAAAGTATCAAGTTATATTAACTTACTCCGCTTTTACTTGCGTCCAAACACTAATACATCACATAATAATTATTATTTTCTGGAAACTTTAAATTCATCGGTTATTGTAAACATTACTCTGTTCGTTACCTATAAGTGGCAATTATTATTTTGAATAGGAAAATAAACAATGGAATACAGTGTAATTCTTTGACTGTTGGAAAAGAAATGTTAAAAATAAAAGTGAGATCTTTAACGTTGAATCTGTTTCACCACCGCACTTTTTTGTCATTATCATTAAGCATGCTCTCGAAAGCAAAACATCAATTATTCTATGGTAATAGTTGTTGCGACGGACGGTCCTAATTATTCTCCGATATTATACCGGACGTACCAATGTTTATAAACCTGAAGGAATAAATTATTATGACTCATTTTAAATTAAACATTATTATTACGTTTTTCAACCGGCATGCGGCATAGGTACACATTTTACTCTTAATATTTTTATTTTCTACCGATATTTCTCCAATATGATTCGACCTAACTTTAATGCTTGTTATTAACGCAGCATTTTGTCTGTACAATCAAAACTGGTTTTTTAATTTTATTGTTTATCTAGATTATTGATGGAGAGTAAAAAATCGTTGGTCTAAACTTTAAACATTCACACACTTTATACACAAAATATTGTAACCTTTTATATTAAAATTCAAAATTTACTAATTTATTTCATTCAATCCCACAAACTTATCCTACGCATAATTTACATGATTAGTGTCAAATAAATCTTCATAAGATAATTTTTTAAACTCAATTCTACATGAATATAACTTGTTACCAGATTTAATGAACCGGTTCTATCCTAGAAAATGTCGTTAATAATTTATAATTATAATTATGTAGTACGAGTATTAATCGAATATTAATATTAATGAACCAGCAAAATTATATTTCCAATTATTTATAAAACGATGATGCTAATATAAATAAAAATATTCGCAATATTTTATAAAAACTATAACAATGGAAACTGGTGCGTACCAGTCAGTGGTGAGATCATTTATCTTATCGCTTATTCGAACCCAAGAATTTACTAATAAATATCTCTACCGTCCCGATCTCTACTGTCAATATTTCATACTGTTTTGTAGTAATTATATTTATCATGTTTATTATCTGTCGATTCAATCTTTGACTTTGAAGTAAACTTCTGCTCACCGTGGTCAAGTACCTACGACTATCTGTGTAATCGTTTATCGTATATATTTTATCTTGTGTTAGGAAATCGCTTTTTGTGTAAGATTGTTTTGACCGGGTCAGTTGATAATACTCTGCATGCAAAGTGTTAGCTTTGAAGTTTCGTTTAACGTTTCACCCTCATATCTCAGGTCTAGAATTCCCTGTTTTGTAAACTTGTAACCGTTATAGGTGACATGACGTCACAGACGCACGAATCCAAAATAAGCTCTTAGTGCTTGTTCACACTGAACTCCCGGGCGCGGGCGCGGTCGCGAAATATCTAACATATTATTATGAGCTACTATGAAAGTGTTCACATCGAAACGCGCGCGCGGTGTATGTAGCGTTTACCGCGCCCGCGCCCGCACCCGCGCCCGCGAGTTCAGTGTGAACAAGCACTTAGTGTCACCTAAATGTCTGTCCTGGCCGCGTTCGCGTATTGAACACGAGTTTTCGCTTCGCAAGCAGGGCTACTATCAACTTGGGTACAGGGTCGTAGTATATGTATTGAAGGACAACATAATGATTTCAGGTGGACAGAAATCGCGCATCTTCGTAACAATCCCTCGTTTCGACATGGGTCGACCTGTCACGTTAGCCACGGTGGAAGAAGACGGCCGCCTGGCCGGCTACCCGGACTACTCGTGGCATGACAATCAAGGCAGAAACTGCTATGGGCTTACTTCTGTGTTCAGGACTGCTGTAAGTAATGTGCAGTTTACGGGACGGGGACAGGACGGGACGTGAAGTTTTGGAAACATCGTTTCATAGAAAATGTAAACGATAGCGCATACGCCACGGAAGCACGGACGGGACGGGAACGGGGAACGCACGTATATAATATAAGTCCCATTCCGTCCACGTTACTTATGCAGCGACCTTAAAGCAATCATATTTTAACAAAATTTAAAAGATTTAATGGCTAGCAATTTTAGGGTTACATCTTTGAGTCTAACGCCCCAACTCAGAGTCACTAACGGTTACCTTAATCGCTCCTTAGTAAAGAATCATCATACAAATTCTGTACTATGGAGCGATTTAAGTAACAGTGATTCTGAGTTGGGGCGTAAGAACAGCCGTAACCATTATATTTGAATCTGAATATTTATAGTTTGTAATAAAATGATCTACAAACCATTGTAACCACAGCACATTACCAGATAACTGCCATCTCATTATTATTTCATACTTATATTGATTTCTACCTAAACAAAAACTTTCGTCACTTCCAGATAGACAAATGCAATCGGCTGTGGGTGATGGACGCGGGTAAGATCGGCGAGCAGCAGGTGTGTCCCCCGCAGCTCCTAGCATTCGACCTCAACACGGACCAGCTGCTCTACAGGCACGTCGTTAACGAGACCAAATACATCGCTACATCTCTGTTTGTAACACCAGTAAGTATCGCTATTACTTGCCTTCTTTTTCTTCTCTCTTGGCCGGCATCGCATCAGTGATGCCTTTGGTGGCACTGATGTCCATGGGAGACGATAGCAAATTACCATCAGGAGGATCGTCAGCTTGTTTATCGTCTATTTCCATAAAAAACTGAAGCCTAATATATCAACATAGTATCTACTATGATTCAAAACGCGGATGGCTGCTGCTTCATTGGACGACACGAGAACGATATCTTATTACTGCATTACTTTATTGTAGGTACATTATTACTTACTATATTAAACTACTACTTACTATACTATATTAAATATTAGCATAAAGCTTATTATTGGCAGCTCGTCAGTAAATGTTACTCGCGGGCCAAAAGCCGCAACGCTCAAAGCGAATTCGCTCTGCTAGCAATAGCGTCTAGCGTTACAGACAAATGTACCTATGTGTCTATGAGAACACGAATCGCGCTGCAAACTGCAGCAACGTAGTGTATAAGTATTCTATGATTGCAGCAATATTATTTGAAGCTGTGTCGTAAACTCGTCGTTGTCGTCTTCCAATGAAAAAGCAGCCATTGTGACAAGAATTAAATTCAGAAGTTTAAATTAACGTTAAACAGGTTACGGTGAGCGCTTGATGTTTCCATTTGATAATGGTAAGAAATGTGCTCAAGTATTTAATTTTTGCTCATCCAAGCATGGAGGTGTTCATGATATGTTGCTACTAGCGATCACCCATGCGATTTCTGAAAGTGGCCGGTTGCTTTTAACTTGGCCTATCAGGGACAACTATGTGGTTAAGAATTTATTCAATCTGCATCTTAGTATTACATATTATTCGGACAGAATAACATTCCGATACATAAGTCTCCACAAGCCAAGATAAACTGAGTTACCATTTCTCAGAGTTACTTTTCATTGGAAAACATATTGTCATAGGATTTTAAACTTATATCATTGCGGACACTAAGCATTTTCTTCAATGCAACGAGCACTGTCATTTTAAATGCGAACAATTCATGTAACTAGGTCGAGATAATCAATAGGTATTAGGTATAAAAGGTTGGTAATTGTTACCTTACCAGACCGCTGCCCGAAGGATCCTGGGTTCGATTCCCAGCGAGGCAGAAATTTGAATGATGAGTTTAGATTTCTGTTCTCGGTCTATGTGTGTGTGCTTGTTTTTGTGTGTTGTCCATGGCACCCACGACACATTGAATCCTATTGTGGGGCTATGAGTGTGTATCGTTTATTTATACGTTATATTTAAATCAAGAAAACTTGTGTTAAAGGTAGTGGACGTCCGCGGATTCGACGACAACGACTGCTCAGACACCTACGTGTACGTGGCAGACGTTTCGGGCTTCGGACTGCTGGTGGTGGACGTGGCCACCGACCGCTCCTGGAGGATCAGCCACAAGCTGTTCTTCCCTTACCCATCGTTCGGAACCTTCACTATTGATAGTACGTTTATTTATTTATTTAATTATTAAAAGAACGCCCCCACAAACACACGTTCATTACCACTAGTTCTACTGCCAAACACAAACGTGAACTGTACCTACTGATACCGAAAAAGATATGCGGCGCATCGGAACAAAGTTAATCCCATTTGTTAACAATGTTATAGATCGCTACAGAAGCATTCTCGTGGAGTAATAGTTAGATGTAAGTGTGAAATAAACTCCTCTTATTTTCCTTATGAACATGGTGCGCGTGCTTCGTCTAGCTAGAGAGAAGACCGATGAAATATTCATACGATTAATTTTATTTGCCTGCACGTGCTCGTATCTTAAAATCAAAACACCTTGCATTTATGTCAGTACATAACGAATAAAATTTTCCACTAACTTATTTTATGTCAATAAATAATCACAAAAGGAAAATTAGTTATCTACGAGTATACTAATATTATAAAGATGAAAGATTTGATTGTGTGTTTGCATTGAATAGGCTCCGAAACTACTAAACGGATTTGAAAAATTCTTTCACTGTTGGAAAGATATACTATCCCCGGGTGACATAGGCTATATTATATTTTCAAAATAATTTGGGATCCTTAATAAAACTCGATATAATGTAACCCAAGGTGTAAAAAAATAAGAAAACCGAAGCAAAGCGAGGGCGGTTACTCGTTCTCTAATAAAGTTCAAGGTCCATACTAAACTCAGATCCAGTACTAGGGTCCGGAGACCTGTAACTTGATATGAAACGTTATTAAGAGTCTAAATGTCTTCAGAGTAAATTCTCATATTCACGTCCTTTTGTGTCTTTTGCCCTGTTATAGATGAAAGCTTCGACCTGATGGACGGAGTGCTGGGCATGGCTCTCTCGCCGTTCCGACCTGGTTACGACCGCTACCTGTACTTCCACGCACTGGCGGCGAACACCGAGAATGTAGTCCGCACAGCGGTCCTGAGAAACGACTCATTCTTGCACGACACCAACGCTAATCCCTCCTCCATTAACGTAAGTAACGTTCAATACATTTTTTTTGCCACCTCGGCAGATGCAGTAAAACATGTTTTAACCCACTTCAAAACAGGATGTTCTGTATTTGGCCTGTTTGTATCTATGGTTTTATGTATGTACTACATACAATAATGGGTTTTGTTGAAACTTCACCAAACAAAATTTGCGGATTTAAGACAAGAAATTGTCGGTAAAAATTCGAAAAAAGCAATTTTTTGTGAACATAAAAAAAAAAACTGTAAATACATAATGAACCTACGGAACTCTGTCCAAGCGAGTTTAACTCAAGTTCAACTCAAGTTTATTTTATCTGATCTAGCTTTCAAATGACACTATTTTGAAAATAATTCACCGTATACAAACAAACAAACAAAGTAAAAACCAAAAAATTTGGTTTTCGTTAAACAAAAAATTAAAGTCCCCTGATTTTTGAAACAGCTGACTTTAAATTATTATTTTTTGAAATTTTATCGACAATAATTTCTTGTCTTCGCACATTTCATTTGATCAAGTTTAAAAAAAAAACACACTGTATAATAATAATTACTATGTATGTAAGTGTGTGCACGTGTGCAATTTTCTCAAACACTACTGATCCAATTGGGATTTCATTAATTAAATGCATATTAAATAAATAACCTACTTCAGAAATATTTGACGACCCCGTTGGTAATGAGCCTAGTTGGTAGTGACTTTGGTTTTGCCGGTACACGTTAGCGTTATGTTTAGATTCCACCAGAGATGTGCAAGGTTGCAAGATGCGTTTATTCCCACTTGTCTTGTTGAGTAGGAGTGGGAGTTGAGTGGGAAAAAATCCCACTTGTTCTGTTCAGTGAATATGAGTAACAGGATTGATGTGCGAAGAAAAAATATCTCAAGTTTACAGAAAAAATTTAATGACATATTTTTGTTGCTTCAGGTATTCCCCGACACACGACCTAACCAATCAGCTGCAGAAGCTATCGATCATAACGGCATCATGTATTTTGGATTGATGGATCCCCCGTCTATATACTGCTGGAACACAGCTACTGAATTTAATCAAAAGAACTTCCACCCAATCGCGGTTGATCAAGAGACATTACAATTTGCCAGCGGCATGAAAGTAATAAGTAATCTGAAGGGTCAACAGGAGCTTTGGGTCCTCACCTCCAGTTTCCAGAGAGTTATGACTGGCACTCTCAGTGACAGTCGCGTAAACTTCAGAATTCATGCCGAAAAAATCCCAGTCCTATTGCAAAATTCTCCGTGCCGGCAATCTCCAAACGGCCGAAACCATGGCTACCAGGCAGATAAAATTTCGCAATCCGAGAGGAGCCATATGTGGAAGTACGGTTCTACCTCATACCTCTAAAGATTCAGGGAATAACTGGCTCTTTTATTGGAAGTTCTATATGGCCATATCAAGTTAAGTTCAAATTAATATAAATTAGACTTAACTTGGAAATAAAATATAATACAATAGGATTATTGTTGCAAAATGTTAATAAATATGTACCTAATTTATTGTATTATTATCTAAGTATTACGTTATGATTATTAAAGTAAATATAAAATAAAACAGCAAAACTTGTTTTATTTGGCAAATCAAATTGACTGTTTAAGTATATCCGTATACATTTGTATTTTTCTTTTGATACTCATGTCTATGTGTTTATCTTCGATACCAACAATCATGCCTCCTATAATAGCAGGATCGACTTTTTCCGTAAGGGTAATATTTTTTCCTTCTTTGACAAATTTCTTTAAAGCATCCATAAGAGATTTGCGAGTGCCATCGTCGAGAGGTTTTGCGGTTATTACTTCGCATAGAGCTTCGTTTCTATGGGCCACCATTACAGTCAGGAACATGTTAACCATGCGTCTTAACAGTTTTAATCTCCCGTTTTCAGCAACTAACGACAAAAAATTGATGGCAGATGGGGGCATTCCTGTAAGTTTCTGACTATTTAGACCAATATATTAAAGTTTAGTAGGGCTAAAGACTTACTTAAATATACCAACTGACCTACATAATTATATTTGTACTTCTTTGTTACATCACGCTTAGGAACAACACTGAACATTCATTATTTGAGAACTTTTCGTAAAACGTAGTGCAAGAAAACACCGTGAGGAAACCATCACACTTCAGGGTTCTACATGTAAGTTCTCAAAGCTGAGTGCCCTGAGTGGGGTCTGCTAATCCGTACATGGCCTGCATCGTTCACTATGGCCTTTACTTCTCAGAGAGGCCGAGCCGAGCAGTGACACAGATATCTGTTGTGATGAGGGAGCAGATGGGACTTCTAACGTGATTTGAAACCATTTTAACAGGCTTTCGTCATGCAATTCTATTGTAGATTTATGAATTATGCATGGAAAAGATACCTAGGGAAAATTTTAACTGTCAGGTATCCACTGCGGACACTAAATCTGATCTCTCCTAATCTTTCCGAGTTCAAATAAACACCCACCCGCAGCCTCCTTCAATTAAAAGTGACTATGATGATGTAGAGAAATACTAAAAGATATCTCACAACTGGGTCTTTAAGCTCATGTTGAAGGTCTCAGATAAAAATAACAAAATCGACAAGTTAACTATAACGAAGATTATGTACCATAGAAAGTTCAGAGTTACTTTCAGTGCATAATTATAATAAGCATTATCTACCTGCTTTTTCACCAATATCTTTCATTACTTGCGCTTTAGCAGCAGACGATAGCATGCTGGTTTCGATGAAGTCAACCACTTTGGGTTTAAGGAGCTCTTTGTGTAAGGCACGTAGATGTTTCTCAACTTCATCTATTTGTTTCATTTGTAAGGCCGCGCTGTACAGTGCAGAGACGTAACGTCCTTCAACACCTGTTGGTAACACTACAGTCAATAATTACGTAACATTAAAATATTTACGCAAGTCATGCATATCTTTAAAATCTTAGTGTGTTCATTATTCACTGAAAAGTTTGAAATATTTTTATTTCATCGCGACTTCGCGACAATCATCTCGAAAATAAAATAGCTTGGAGATATCTTCATCTGAAATTTTATTTTGTCTGCTATCCGCTAAATTCAGGGTCATAATGATTATGAAACGTCTGCATTATTATAACTAACCAAACACTGGAATTGGAGGTTTCGTCGACATACTACTACTGTCTGAACACATTTTGCGCAAAAATAATCGAAACATTGTAGCACAATAAAGAATGTAGGTCAAAAGAAAAATTTTTTTGCTCAATTTATCTAGACGCGGGGTTTAACTTCTTGAATTAATTTAGTTTGACATTGACGTGTAAAATACATTAAATGTATTTTGACAACAAAAAAGTTTTAGAAGCAGCTACTCAATTATTCTATTAAACTCGTAATAATGCCTATCAAAGTATTTTTACACTGTGTTAAAGCATGTACCTGGGCGACTTAGCCTTTATACTTTCAGGTGAAAATAGAGAAAATTAAATTATTTATTAGATTTTTTCTTTATAGTATACAAAGTAACTTGAATTCCTTCAGATTTCAGGTAACCTCACGATTTGTTTGATTTCGTCACCTCAAGTATAATTAAATCTAAGTATTGTGTTAGTGCAATCAAATTAAAATAATCATAAATTCTACTGCATGTTTATTACAATATAATAATTAATACAATAACAATATTTAAATTAGAACATCGTATTGAAATGCTTGGTCCGTCTCTAACAAGGCCCTGATATACATTACTAAGGAGCCAAGAGCCATCGCTGAGGTTAAAGAATTACAGGTCCCTCCTTCTGAAGTAGCAGCCTTTCTTATTCGATGTTCTTCCTGAGAATAAAATGTTAATGATGATATTAATGATGATGTTAATGATTATAGAAATTAGAACGTTTATGATGAACTTCACTTTTTAATTAACTCTCGGCGAAATTGGAACAGCCATCAGATGACCATTTTACAATAATTTTATTAATACATCCTTTAATATTAATGTTACTCATAAATTAGCATTAAAATAATATTTAGCAATTAAAACGTATTTGTAGGTACACATAAACAGTCAGTGTAAATTCTAGATTGTAATTACTTCTCTATCTTTCGGCACAGGATCAGAGGCAGGTCCCACAAAACCAGTTAGTTTTAGAAAAGGTTGTCTGTCATCAGCATAGCAGCCTCGGGGTTCCTGCCACGACATGATCTTATTCATCCATCGAGGCTTTATAAATTCTCCATAACCTTGGGATGCACAATAAAATACTGAAAAAGTATAAAACATGAGATTAAAATTACTCTATAAGTCATGAGATGGTAATTTAAATTGTTTGGTTTTATCGTTGATATTTTTTTCTGAGCCCTATAATTATTATTTAAATTATTAATGCTTGAATATGGCGCGACTTTTCAAAGTACACATTGGTGCTATACTAGAATTTATGTTGAAGTTAAATCTGATTATAAAGTTGTTATATGCAGACTGATACGACCTGACAATAATTTATTTTCATCTCTTAATGACGTCACAGTCCAGTGGTATGAAACTAAAAAAAACTTTTTATAGAGTTATGAGTGTGTAACCAAACATATTAAATACCTATTAATACTTAAGTGTCTTTAGTATGCACGTTTGTTTTACCAGTAAACTCTATTTAAATGAGTGACTGGCTGTTTTTAAAGCAAATGTATTGTTTATTTTTGCCAAATATTATGTACTTTGCCGTATAAACATTGATACCTGGAAAGATAAGGAAAATAACTCAAAACCACACTAGCTAGCTCTATCTATATATATAGCTATATCTATACTATGTTATTGGCTTAACCTCTACCAAAAACTTAAAAAATAGGTGCTTGCAAAATAAAATAAATAACTAAGTATTACGGATATATTTACATTTTACGATACATTGACATTGATCTACCTACACTTTTAACTTTAAAATAATACAAAGAAAAAATGATTTAAGAGTACAATAAATATATCGTCGTAAACTTGAAACCTATAGTAGAGCCAGTCGTGTAGAAACACAATCGAGATGATTAAACTGAATTAATATAATATCTTAGACAATTTTTTCCCCTCTGGATTAAAAACTCATTTTCACTATCATTATCATTATCTTTGTCATTAATCACGACCAGGGTCCGGGTTGAGTGAACTATGCATCATAAATGTAGCCTTCAGGATCTCTACCGAGTAGAATATAAAAAAGTGTGTGCATGCAATCTTTACGCGCGATTGAAGTAAAACTTCTTTGACACTGGTGACACTGGTATTACCAAAAAAATTAAACTTAATTTAAAATAAATATCATATTACAGTTAAATTATATTTATTAATAATATACTTTACAAAAACCAATACAAAACTATAATTACCGTTAATAAAGCTCTAATTATTCGTTACCCCGTGATACTTATTTAATCTATAGACTTGTCACAGATACAATGTAATCTTAGTAGAATTATGCATATGTACTTCAATTTTGTTTATGGTTTTGTTTTCATTTTGACGTGATAACGTCTATTAAAACGATGAACACCGGGTGCTCGCACGAAAAAGCATGACTCATTGTCCCGTTCCGCGCGAGCGAGAGCGCGGAACAAGCGATAGAGAGGTACGATCGGCTACGATTGGCCGAAGCGCTAAATTTTATCTTTAGAAGAATGCAATCATTTCATCAATGTTTTGTCATGACGTTGTCACGTTAAACTACCGTACGTAAACCGACTTTATAGACAACCATTTTTTTAAATAGCGGAAACTGCGTCAACAGAATATAAAGTGTAGAGCTTTATTTTCGTTCGAAAAATAATCTGAGTTACTCTCAGGTCGCGCCTAAAGAAGTTTTACTTCAAAAAATATAAATGCAAACGAGTGGCACCTCACTTACAACACAAAATTTTAAGTGTAATCTTGCAGCATCCATATCTACTAATAATACCAAATTGTTAACTACGACCCGAGAAGAAACATTTATCTATTATATAAATGTCTGTCCCGGCCGGGAAGCGAACCTGGGTATCCTTGTTCTAAAGGCAAGGTCTGCCAGTGCCAACTGAGTAACAAGGACATCATAACCAAGAAAAAAGACGCTGCTCACATTTAGAGATTAGTACCTAATGCTCGTCTTTTATAACCAGTCTATGTAAGTTCTTCATTGTGTAGCCTAGGAACCATAACATTAAGACTAATTATATAAATCTTGCATCATTTACCTATGTATATATATTTTCTTGCTTCTAACGAGATTACATGCTTACATGGACTTTTAAGAGTTTATTAGTTTACTCATAAGTCAGTAAATTAGTTACAGTGAGCTTCGGCTCAATTAAGTAAACATAATAATATTGTGTAAAGATTGAATACCATATTAACGTTAATTCACAGATAAAATAACAAGTAAAAGTATTTATTGTGACATATTATGTAATTCTTACAACTACGTATTTAAATGGTTTTTATTTCTTAACCCTGGAGTATTTATTCAACACACAAAACAATTGGCTAATGTAGCAACTTGTGAAAATTGACGTCATTCTGCGTGATATGCATTTTTATGAAACTTGACTTACTTTGTTGCATAAACAACGTTCTAGTTCCAGCGGGGTGGTCCCAGGCTTCGAGGGACTTTGACTCCTTATAAATTTGAATGCACAATTTATATATATTTGCGGAGAGGTCAACGCCCTCCATGCATTCGAATAGGCGAGCTAATACCATCGCTCTCACCCGACTCGTTTGCTGAAAGGCCAATCCCGATCCCCGTATCAGTTGCGCCTGACATTCAGTAGTCAGATCGCACGTTGAATCAGATTGTGTCGTCTGAACTTCCATAGCCGATATCAGCAATTGCATCATGCACGCATCTACAATAAATGATTTTAAATGCAAGATAAAGTATGTCAAGGCACTTTCACCCAAATTTCCTAAGCGTTAGTGAATTAAAATAGCTAAGTAACGGCACGTTGCGGTCATAAACAGAACTAGAATACACCGGCCTTCAGTGAACTGAACCATATCGGGGCTTACAATGGAAACTGACAAACCGATAATATCGAGCTGTGGGCACTTCCAAAATCTATAGAGTAGGTAAACTTCAAGAACATTAGCTAATAAGAAAAATCTTACTGTGTTGCTGACGAAACTTTATTAAACTATATTTAATTATTTACGGCATGTAGTACGTTTCCCTAATGTAATAACTAAAAAATATTTAATCAGACGAATGCGAAATGAAAATGCATACAGTAGGTACTACACACAGATGAAGACGTGTACACTAGTTGAATCAAATGATAATAATACATATTTTGATTGTCCGTGAGTTAACCAATAAGGCTTTAAACCTGATAAGCGCAACTTACCTGAGTAGGAAGTTTAAATTGAAAGCACTAACCTGAATTCAAGTATCCACGCATTAGTGAAATTAATTATACCTACTTTGTTAACGGCACGGATAAAAATAAATATTTCAAGGAAATCTGTGTAAATACATAGTTGATTAATCTATCTATCTATCATACCGCTCTTCGTGTATTTCGGTTTGGCCTAATGGTTAGCTGGTAGAGAATGCAGTTAGCATTAAGCTCGCCATTTGTACTATAATATTTTATATTGTGGTCAATAAAGTTTACATAAATAAATAAATTAATTAATAATTAGTAATTACTGATTATGATTAATTTTAGTAAAGTCATTCAAGGTATTTTTCAGTTACCTGCTGCTTTCCTACTAGGCATCTTAGTTCTAGCTTCTTGCACATACTGCTCAAAACTGAATCGGTACGGCTTTTGAGTTCCCACAGTACCAACTGTAAGCGGCTCCAAAAGAGAAGACAAAACATCTATGTTTTCAAACATTGCTTTGCTCACTGTAAGAAATAAAAAATAGTTAACAAAACAAAATAAACCTCTGCTACGCCTCCGGTTCGAATAATGAGCAAAAAACCATATCACGTTCGTTAAGCATTAGAACTATCTTCGAGAAAGTTTATCGCCTCGGAATGTAATTACTCATTGCGAGTCTAGATAGCGATACACTATAAGGAACTTGACGACTATTACGTAGGATTGACGTCACGTAATATAAAAGTTGAGTATAACAAGCTGAGTATAAATAAAATACTACTTAGTAGCAGTAATAGCAGTAAATTATAAAACAACTGACATTATTCTTAAAAGTAATGCAAAGTTTGACTATTACCACAGAAGAAATAATAGTACTTATAAATAAGTATAGAAGGCGCACTAAGAAAAATTCCGAAAAATCATATACCTAAATAAATAGCGACTCTTGCTCCAACGCAATAAAATGTAATTCAGATCGCCAGCGCTAATCAAAAACGCGTAATGAGTTTAATAATGCGTTAAGCACGTCTTGTGGTCTTACAATATTATTCTTAGCACTACGATAGCACGATAGTAAATAATAATATAATGCTACTGGAATGAAATTCATCATCGCAGTTATGAAAAAAATTGAACGTTAAAAATGTTAATTGTAATATAATTTGTCCGTATATTATATTTTCATAAGTTGTAAAACGTCAGAGAAAGTGCAATGCAAATATTTATGTCAGTAATTCATCGGACATTACATTATTTATACGGAAAATAGAGTATATTCTTAATGAAACCTTAACATCGTTGTACCTTTTTCTGTTACAAGAAAACATCAACAGCAAAAAGTTTAACCAAATAGAATATAATGTTATATTTACATTGATGCATCATTTCACGGTAGATCTGATACTTATTTCCAGCTGATAGAGTTCCGATTCAAACGGTTTATATCATTTTAATGATAGCCACAACACGGCAACGTTGAATTTAGCTTTTTTGTAGTAGATACCTTAGATATTCATTACAGCAAAGCGAAATCTTTTTAGTATTACTGAATATGCGAATTTTAATAATTAACTTACTAATGTAACGACCGTTAGACTTAAAATTTTCACAATTTTAGTACCTAGTTTAGTTACACTTAGAAATAATTGAAAAACTACTGACCCGGATTTTAGAGGTCTCTTGATAGGATCATAATAGGTATATATTTTTTATTTTTATGATTTTCTTAGTTAACTAGGTTAACACTTGTAATGTAAATTAACTTAGTAAAATTTTATTACAGTACAAATTAACTTAACGTCCGAGTTATATAAAAACTATACTTAAACAAATTACTAATGTTCACAAATGCGTGTATGTATATAAAAACTATACTTAAACAAATTACTAATGTGTCAAAAAATCAGTGGATTTACACCAGAATATAATGGTGCTCCCTCACCGGGAGCATTCACGTGTAATGTAACATTATAGATTCGTCTTTGAGCATTACATTACAATAATACCTCCCTGACTGACGAGCATTCGCGTGTAATGTAACATTATAGATTCGACTTTGAGCATTACATTACAATACTACCTCCCTGACTGACGAGCATTTGCGTGTAATGTAACATTACAGATTCGACTTTGAGCATTCCATAGCAAGATGTCAGACGAAGCGGTCGGAAGTGGAGCGCATTGATGTTACAAGTTGTAACAAGATATTACACATTGTATCATTACAAGGTGCGCATTGTAATGCTCGGTTCTCCTCCTTCACTGGTGTATCACCGTTTTGTATCATTACAAGGTGCGCATTGTAATGCTCGGTTCTCCTCCTTCACTGATGTAATGCTCAAAACTGTAACGTTACATTACACGCGAATGCTCCCGGTGAGGGAGCACCTTAAAAGTTTTATGACTTATGTACCGTAGAATTAAACGACGAAAAAATGACGCAGAAAACGAGAAACGCGTGACTCTTGGTCCGTTTGGATAACGTGCCCTAGAAACGTGACGAGACATTTAGTTAACTCTACCTCATAGCTGTAGCTTTGATGACTTCGCCATAGTCTTAATCCTAGTACAAAACCTTAGTACAAAACTTGGTAAATCTATACTAATATTATAAAGAGGAAAGCTTTGTATTTTTGTATGTTTGTAACGAATGAACTCAAAAGCAACTGAACCTATTTTCACCATTTGAATGCTACTTACATTATCCCTGAGTAATATTGGCTATCGAATTTTTGGAAATTCATACCCTATTGGTGAACGCACATTTGTTACATTCTTAGGCAATACGAAGTTCGCCGGGTCAGCTAGGTTATTATAGTAATGTTATGTATACAAATTGACTTACATTACAACAGAATATAAACGTGAGTGATTGAGACAAAAAACCATTAATCAAAATAAAATAAAAATACTTATTTAATTGCAAGAAGTCAAACACAATGTAATTTGAGTGCAACGTAACGGTAGGTTGAATAACTATTGCAACGATGTATTTTTAACACTTGAAATTTGTGAGATGGGTTACAACACAACGTACTAATAGTCTACGCGGTAAGTTCAAAATGGTTGAAATTAGAGATACTGCTCTTAAAAATACGTGCGATAGCTCATTCTGTTCGGAATGATGTCTAGAAAAATGTTTCGGAAGCGTTTACCAGCACGTAAAAATTTTTTACGTCAATTTTTACGTCAACGTCAATTTTAAAAACGATTCAGAAGTTGCCATTTTACTACTACTGAAAAATTAAATTACTTAAAAGAATTTCACGAGAATGACGAAAATAAATATTTTTAAATACAAAAATAAAAAAGTCCAAGCAGAATGTTACTTTTTTATTAAAGATTGTCCAAATTACTCACTTTATACAATATGAAATAATTAAAATCAGAAAATATGTACGACTATCAAAATATATTTTCTACCATTAAAGGAAAAAAGTATGAAATGGTAACATTTTTACCGCATGAAAATGGACAATATCGACATCATTCTTATTATTCTAGTCAATTCATCACTTATTATTAAAATTATTTTACCCTGGGTAATACGGGTACAGATATTAATTTTAAAAAACGTAAAAAAATATTGAATTGCTTCGGTGTAACTGACGTTTTAAGACGCTACAAAAAATAAAAATAATTTTTCGGCATTGTTCTTTATAGGACAATTACTTAAACATTTTTTTTAATGTACAATGAAAATGGAAGTTCGAGAAAATTTAGTTAATTAACAATCGTCTAACTTGTTGAAAAATTAACTTTAAGCAAAATTTCCTACGGGAGCAAATTCTTTGAAGTGTTTCGAATACACCATATTTTTTTTATTTTTTTTTTTATTAATAATTAATACCTTAAAAAATTATTGAGTGTGACGAACTCGGTTTTGACGCCGCACGCGCAACCTAAAAATGCAGCGTGGAGACCCATTTTCAGCGTTAAATTAAAGTTATAAATAATGGAGATAGAGTTCCGAGAGTCGCGAGTCATTGTTTGGAAATTTCCTCTACTTTAAGAATCTTGTTTTAAAATTTCTTAAATATTAATAGTTTCGGAGTGATTACCAAAAACAAAATACTTTTTTTTTCAACTTTATTTTGTCAATAACTTTTGCAATTTTTTACGTGCTGGTAAACGCTTCCGAAACATTTTTCTAGACATCATTCCGAACAGAATGAGCTATCGCACGTATTTTTAAGAGCAGTATCTCTAATTTCAACCATTTTGAACTTATCGAGTAGACTATAACAGTATTGATGTTTGATGTTAAGCAAGTCCGCACAATCAAGCAATTAATTCACAATGTAATATTATGTTAATATTTGTATTAAACACATGTCTGTAAGGTTATGTCGAGGAGTATATTCGTCTGGAGCCAACCCTGACAATAGTATCAGGTCACCCTTATTATATCATCAAGAGAAGAGTGGATAAGCTTTTACTAAGTTAATGTGCACCATAAAAGAAAAGTAAAAGTAAAGTTTATATCTACTGTATTCTATTCGTAGTTTTTGCTGCAATAGTTGTGCTTGTTCGTATCTGTTTTGTTTATAATGTTTAGCTATAAATAACTAGGAGCGATTCTGAGTGCAGCCGTAAAAGTATTTACCTAAGGGTAGACTGAATAGTGAAGAGTCGGTTACTATTATAGTGCGCTTACCGTAAAAGAAAAGTAAAAGTAACGTCTACCTATATTATATGTATTTGTAGGCTTTGCCGCGATAGTTGAGCGTGTACGTGTCTGATTTGTTGCTAATGCTTATCTTTATAGAATGTAAGTGCAAGTATTCATGAGAAGAGTGAAGAAGTGTTTACTAATTCAGTGCGCTCACGATAAAAGAAAAGAAATGTAAAAGCAAAGTGTATACCGTATTCGTAGTCTTTGCTGCGATAGGTGAGCGTGTTCACGTCTGTTTTGTTGCTAATACGATCCATGCGGCGGGTGATGTTCTGAAGATTTTCTTTAAGCTTCGGCGGCACTGACTTATCCAGCTCGTTGATGGTGTACTCCAATTGTCCTGAATTATTATCTTATAAGTATCAGTTCACTCCATTTGCGTGCTTAAAGGATCATGATTGTAAAACACTGAAAGTTGGAACGAGCTGACGATCCACCTGATGGTATGTGGCCAATGGACATCAGCGAAACTAAAGGCTGATGCGCCCAGATAGAGAAAATAAAAACAAAAAAGAACTGGCGCTCAAGCCCCCATCCGGAACACGCCGAGTCGTTTGGAGGCTGACTCAAGAGCGTGGTAGTTATCCAGGCGGACCCAACGGAGAAATAATAATAATAGTATTAATTAACAATTCACATCAATAACACCAATACAATCCCTTCGAGAGGCTCTATCACGGGCCAGATTTAGTCACCTCTTACAACCTACGGAATACGGTTGAAATGCTTACGGCTTATTTCTAAACTACAAATCCGCATTAGGAAGAACATTTAAACCATTTTTAGTACCCAAATCTGCCTCATTTGTTCGAAAGTAATTCTTGAAAAATAGCCATCTTAGTTCTAAATCAAATAACCGTAAGTCATGTATTCTGAGATTGTTTCTTCCAGTAAGTGATACAGAAGTTAGAATAGCACAGTGATCTTTAACTAAGTATGATACTGCAATTTAAATGATGATTGATGATTGTTATTTTTAACCAAAACTGTAAGCATAATTAACAGAATATTAATTTAAGATTCAAAATGCCCCCTGTCAGTATAGTCTTTTATCTTTTTAATGGAACAATTTTTAAAAGGTATTAATAGTAATACTGTAAGCTAGATCCATTGATTTCTCTGACATGGCATTTCACGACTTAGACCTGTTTCTAAATGCCTTATGAAATTGATATTATTTTCAATGCACCAATGAGTTTTGGTTTATTGATTTTGTTAGGTTTTGAAAGCGAATCGATAGTTTGCTAGTTAGTAATATTCGAGGTTTTTTATTAATTGCACTTTTTAATCCATCTTTTTTCTGTAAAAATACTCTGCTGGAAAGATTAAAATTACTATTGTAAGGTAAGACGTACTACTGGATACACTACTCGTAATATCACGGGTAAATTTTCTTGACTCTTTATTTATTGGTTAATTCACCTCCTACGAGTAGCATAGCCAGGAACTTCTCAGGCTATATATTTGATTTATAAATCACTTCGCTAGCAAAGTGCAGATTTAAAGTTTTCTGAGATTTTAAAATATAAAGATAACCTACACAGGTTTTCTCACGATATCGTCGGTTACGAGTGGATTAATTAATTTTAATGCCTGATTTGCATTTCTTTTTTTGTATTCTCACAAAACCAATTATTTTCTGTCGTAAAAATTGATCTCTCTGTAGAAACTACAGTTACTAGTTAAGGACTTGATTATAGGTGCCTTCTTGGAACAATTTCCGCTCTTTCACTATCGGTTGCCACGTCTATCCATCGTTTTGTGCAAATTATACGTTATTTAAGGCAAACATTGAGTTACGATACAAAACATTGTGCACATTCCACATAATATGGATATTGTTATGAGTTTGAGGATCTGAGATCAGTTTCTCAAAGTGTATATTATCTACCTACTTTAAAATTATTGCAAATCCGGCCAACTAAGAAATAGAAGTAAGAAGAAAGAAGAGAAACAAAAACTTAAATTCAGAGGACAGTTTCATCACAACTCTTAAAATTGAAGAATTATCAAAATAATTTATTTAATTTGACATGAAGAGTCCCCTCTTCACAAAGATAGGTACCAACTATAAAAAGATACTAACAATGTGCAAAATTAAAGCCAAAAATTACCTCTTGCAATTCCCACCGCAATGTACCATTCAGGGTCTTTTGAGGGCTTCTTTTCATAGTATTCCAACAATTTGTCAAGTGTAATGGAAATTCTATATACTTTTGGAACATTATAAATAAAGTCTTGTGTATCAAAGTATGGATAGAGTCCAAAAGCAATGCCTCCAAATAAAGTAACGGTTAGCACAATGTGTTGGCGATACATTTTTATTGAACTGACCGTTTATTGAATAAAAAGTTACGTGTATTTTAAGAAACATTTATGCCACATGTTTGCCATTGATTGGTCATTCTAATCACAGGTACAAGTTATAGCCACGCCGTTTTACAAATAGGTCGATGTTATTGTTATCACAATAATAATTCGAGCAATAACAGTGAAATTATTTCTGAAATGCATAAATACTTCTGATAAAATTAATTAAAAAAAAACCAAAAACCCGACAGCGTATAAAACTATTTACTTTTGACAACATTCTAAACTACCGGGCTTGTTTCTTCTTTTTGCATCTCATAGCCACCATAAATATTTTTTAATTTCACTTATCTAGGAACACTTGGGTCATCAAGACGAATCTAACGATATCTTAATTATATAAATCCGTTCAGCGGTTTGGAAGATGAGGTATAAAAGAATATTACAAACATACATACAAGATACGCGCGAAAAACATAACCCTCCTAGCAGTCGGGTAAAAAGAATAAACGCGTATAGATCCCGCCAAATGGACTATCGTTTTAAAGCCTGTATTGTGAGAGCAGATCCAAACCCAGCCTTAGATATCTATCACAATAATGGACTGTATCTAACGGTGATGATCAAATTATGCAATAGTATCTGTAACTATTATAAAGATGTATTATAAAGTTGCGTTAAGTATCACGAAATGCATTTTAAGATTTGTGTTGGTAATTGGACAGTGAATTGTTTCAGTGTAACGTTTTTCATTATCTACACCGATTTCAAAATAACACTGAATTAAGCCTTATGCTTCGTACGGGCCATAAAACAAAATCGTACATCGCCTTGTAGCTGTTTTTCTTTTTCCGGGTTATTACAAGACTATCTTCTTTATTGCACATAACAAACAGTAAATTACAAAATTTATAGTGTAACACTAAGATTATTGTAATCTGAGGTATGAATTAGTCTTATTACTTGTAGCGATTTTTACAATACAAACCTACAGATTTGATTGATTGTTTGCATTGAACAGGCTCCGAAACTACTGAACCGATTTGAAAAATTCTTTCACTGTTGGGAAGCATCACTATCCCCGTGAGACATAGGCTATATAATAAAACTCCTATAATGTAATCCAAGGTGTAAAAAAATAAGAAAACCGAAGCAAAGCGAGGGCGGTTACTCGCTAGCTAAAAGTTTGGAGAGAGGTTTTAAAAACTACCTAGGAGACAAGTATTGTCTAAATGATACAAAATATGAATGTAGTGACCTATATTTGGATTCTGTAAGATGCAAAACATCAAAACACTGAAATCCGTAGTTTCTAAGAAAAAATAAGCAAAAAAATATTTATATCAATACTGCGATATTAAATGGCCGACAATACAATTCAATTATATTTTTTGTAAGTTCTATTTGTACCGGATATGCATCATTGGTATAATCGATTTATTCACACAATTTTTCCGTGGTCAATGCGTAGTTTTGGACGTACCAGGTTAGCATTAAATTATTATGTGTAATGCAAATTTTGATTTAAATTTAACGACCCTGAACGTTTAAATGTAAAGTGAGCGTGTCACAAGCATCTCCCTATAACTAAGGAGCTATTAGCAAGGGACCTCTTACTATGAAAAGGCGCAAGAGCACGCGACCGCGGTCCGAACAGATAAAATTTGAAGCGTTTGCGAGTACACGTATCTTACGATGCTGTTGTTTAGTGCTTATCGACTAGTGATGTTAAAATTTCGAATATAGGTTCATCAGGTGTTAGCTCATGGCAGTGTTAACTTTACTCAGATACAATGTCAGTGTCTCATCAGTGGTTCATACAGTGGTCCCCACCCCCATTCATCTTTACGGATATTACAAGACAATACGAAAATATAAACCCGCGATTTAACAACAACCCCTACGTTGTTAACCCGTTGGATGCTGGTTATTATGTAAACAATAATTATAAGGATTCTTTATACAAAGCACCCCGAAACAGGAACAACAACTTTCCTAATGTGCAGACACCAAAATATTATAATGGTAAGAATTATAATTAGTAGTTAAATATCTAATAATAAATTGTATGAGCATCTACATAATTATATAGTGCCTTAATGGACCTACAAATCCCCACCAGCGGGGACTTCTTGGTGAGAATTTCGGGACTGAATAAAACAGTGCACTATAAAAGGCGAATAATGGCAGTTGCAGATAAATAAGTTTTTGTAATTTTTTTATTATAATTTTACTAATTTACTAACACGATAAAAATTAAGAGTTCTTACGCTATTACATTCAAAATAAATCTCAGTTATGTATTATTTTTATTTGTTTTGTTTTATTATTTTTTATAACATTTATTTCCATACAATTATACAACTTGCAATCATAAATCTCCCACTCGTTACAGCTGTATGGTGAAAGTGAATGACTTCATAATACGCGGAAATAATTGACCGAATATGTCGAGAAATATAATAAAATGTAAAAATCTAGTTTATACTAATATTATAAAGAGGATAGATTTGTATGTTTGTAACGAATAAACTCAAAAACTACTGGACCGAATTTAAAAATTCTTTCACCAATAGAAAGCTACATAATTCCTGAGTGACATACGGTATTTTGATTGTGATAATATTGTAAATATATTTTACTTCACCACATCACAAGTAAAAATGATAGTTAGTTACCATCAGCTGGATTGTCAGGTCGGTTGCCGGCTATTTCCATAAAAAAATGTTTGACGCCCAGCGAAGTGGGTACTAGTCAGGTAGTATTTAATCAAATAGTTTCTATTTGCCAAAGCCGCCTGACAATCAATCTATAAGGGTTACCGAAAGTATTCTCAATTACTCAAGATCCGTTACACCAAATGTATTAATTACCGATTAAAAGGGATCAGGGACCCCTTCACTGTGTCTCAACTCTCAACCCAACTGATAATGTTATTAACATTTCATACTACTGCTAGTACGAACTTGTTAATTTGGCAAATAAAAAAAACCTCTTCATACTGCCTCGTCCATTGTAGATCAGGTGCATTATTGCGGTGCATCTCCAGAGATTTAGTTATACTCAAGGCTGTATGAAGGTCCTTTCAAAATAAATTTGATAATCATAATAATTGGATGGATCAAGTGGTAATCATAATACTTGGTAGTTGGATGCACAAACAGAGATATATTTAAAAAAATCATTTGACTGTGAAGTATTTCCAACATCATATCTACTTACCTGATTATGATTGTTGATATTACCAATTAATGCTTATTCAGGATCATTACAACCCTAAAGTGTTTTATAAGATAAGAAAAGTCATGCGTTTTATTTTGTAGAAACCCACTTTTAATTCAGTTTAGATTTGAATGCTAACGTTAATGCCAATATTAACATATGGATCCGAGATGTCGTCTTCTACTGTTGGCCTCATTCGAAGGCTCAGTCACACAGCGCGCTATGGAACGAGCTATGTTAGGTATTCCACTACGAGATAAGATTTGTATCGATGAAGTCCGTACGCTAACAAAAGTTACCAACATAGCTCGCAGAGTTAGCCGGCTGAAATGGCAATGAGCAGACCACATCAGTCGAAGGACAGATAACCGTTGGGGTCGCTAAGTCCTCGAATGGCCGCCACGTCTCGGTAAAAGGAGAATGACTTAAAGAAGACACCGGGAAGCCGCTGGATTCAGAGGGCCCAAGACCGATCGGAGTGGCGATAGTTAGGGGAGGCCTATGTCCAGCAGTGGATTTAAAAGGCTGTTAGGCAGAGACAGATAGATAGATTTTGAATTGTAATATTGGAAAATAAATTTACCTCTCACTGTGTTAAAATTTTGCACACATTCCAATTCTATGTATGCATACACAAATGCACACACAACTTACTTTTATATTTATAAAAACCGTAATTAAGTATTTAATTCATTTTATGTTATGTTACGGAAGAACGGAGTTTCCTGCCATCACACATCACACACATTCGAAACGTGCTACTTTTCAAAACCCACCAAGACTATCAGTGTTTTAATATTTAATAATAAAATTTCAGGCTACGACGATGTTAATTGAAACTGTTACTAAATATTATTTTAAGCACTTACATTCAATGCCGCAACTGAACAATGGCTTTTAAAATCCGGGAAATATCATCACAAACATCTTTATATTGCGCTCATGTGAAATAAATCTCATTCGCCTTCGACATCTGTTAATGTACACGTAAACACGAAATTATTTAACAAGTGCCCAACGCAATCCAATCCGTGATGGTTTCATATATTAATGGTGAGTTGTTGTCATCCATCATTAATTATAATTATTATGTCAATAATAAAAAAAAGGATCTTTGACCATCAGCGTTTCTACATTGGATAATTATAAAATACATCGTGAAAAGCTTATATGAAGGTCTTCATAGTTTTATTGGGGTTACTACACATGTAACATATAATATTACATAACGTGCTATTCAAATAAATTGTCTTAGGCCGGTAATATCAATAGCAGTATAGATAATCATAGATTAAACTGCTATTGATATTACGGGCCTTAGCGCCTACATGAAATCTACATTTTCCGTAATTTTAGTGACGTGTATAAATATTGACATGCCAGATTAAATTTAATAATTAGATTGGTATAAGATAAGCATTGAACTATGCTAAATTAAGCAGAGTAATCGAATAACCAGTGAACTGCATCATTGAAAACCGTTTAATTCGATAAAAGTGATTTCATTTTTTAACGAAAGTAATGAAAGTTAAAATATTTTAAACACGTTGAATCATCGTTCTTCTTTCTTATTGTGTTCGAATATTTTAATTTAGAATATAGAGGAAGATAAATATAAAATATTTTAAAACCTAGTTTAAATGCACTTTAAAACCTTGAAATATTTCGTTTCTTATTTAATACCAAATAAATTACGTAAATAATTTAAAATAAATATAACAATAATAAGATTTTTTTTTCAAGTTTAAATTACCTGCTTCCCTGCCACTAATATTGAGACCGGCCGTGAGTGTTTGTACATCTCTAATAATTAATTTACTGCTGTAGTTTTTCAATTGTATTAATGATCGAACAAGGACATAAAATACTATTGATGCACTGTCATCCGCTATTTCAACTCTTTGGGAGATTAATTTCCAAAAATCTCTTTTTAACATTGATCTACAGAACACTAATAAGGAGTTTCTGTACAGAGTGTCATGCACTGAGGTCAACTACATAGTTTAAGCTCTGTATTTTAGTGGATACCCGGCGTGTGTTACTACGCTGAAAAGAAATAAATTTCAATTCGGGAAAAAATTGCATGGAAAAAGTCGAAAATTCACTTTATGAATGGACCATGTTTCTAATACATCGTTTTTGCGGTCTAAAACCATCTTCGCATTATTGCCTTTCAAATGAAACCAGTTTGGGGCACATCGATTGGATGGTTTCAGTCTTCAAATGACATTGCCACAAACATTTTTTGTCTTTTATATTATGTATTTATGTATACCTAGTTTGTGTTGATATACCTGTACATTTGAGACGGACCTTTTTTCCTCTAATACAAACAAGGGTTACACAGTACCTACGCAAATTGGTAAAGTGAAGTGAGGGTAAAATGTTAATGGACAGGCGTAATAGACAGGCGTTAATGGACATAACGTTCGTACAACCAATAATAAAAAGTGTGCGTGTAGGTATTACAGTACACACGTAATAAGTGAAACTTCTTTGGGTTAAATGCATATCAGTATAAAATTTAAAAACAGCATTACATAATATAAATACACAAGTATAATATATCAATGTTTAATATTTTTTATCTAAAATAATTTTGATCTAACATAAAATGTCTTAAAGAGCGCACTGGTTCGATCTTTTTTCAGATCACAATACGAGTTTTATTACTCTAAAATCCAGTGTTATATTAGTAAATAGATTAATAGAATTATATTAAAGTAATCAATTATAATTAATAAAAGTAATATTAATGGAAATGTACCTATACATGCCGATTAGAAAGGTATAAATCGGTGGAAGTTTATGTTCTCGTTTGCATAAAATTACTTACTAATTTTTAAATTGTGTATTTCTCTTTAGTTTTTAAAACATTTCAATGCTTTTATTTACCTACCTTGCTACTACTACTTAGTTTACTACTCTTAACTTTGCTTTTATTTACATATACCTAGCTTGCTTGTGTAGGTCAAATCTTGCAAGTTTAGTTAGACTTTCTTTTTCTTATTCTGATGATAATGTATTTCAGTGATTAACTCATTACTACACTTACCTACGCCCCAACTCAGAGTCATTAACGGTTACTTAAATCTCTCATTAGTTAAGAATCACCATACAAATGTACTAAGGAGCGATTTAAGTAACCATTAGTGACTCTGAGTTGGGGAGTTAGCGGTCATAAGTTTTGATCGAAAGTTAAAAGCGTGTATTTAGTTTTTGAAGTATTACCTTGTTTAATGTATTACAATTTCTAATTTTTTCAGAAAAATCCCGTGCTGCGGCAGTTTCCGTATGGCTCACTATGCTGGGGTTGGCGCAGGCGCAATCGGTTCCCGCTGACACTGACACTCCTCCCTTCAACACCCTATACAAGTGGAAACAAGTAGACTTCGAGTTTCCATCATTGACACTCCGTAGTCAAGCTCTTGATAGCGGGTAAACATAAACTCTTACATTTCAATAACAACTTTTAATTGACATTATTATTTTTATTATATAATGGAAAAGTTCAAAATTTGCCAAAATCTAAAGATGCTTCTTGAAAAAGGTTTTGTGAATTTCCCGTGGCACTGGCGGTGATGAACTTATTACTCCTCAAATCAAAATAATTATAAAATAATAAATCATAAAATTTTAGTATAAGAAAAGTCATATTTTAATGCAAAAAAGGAAGGTGGATACTGGGAGAGACTCACGTTAGACTCGATCGATTGATGTGTTTAGAAGTACATAATATTTTATTTTCTTTTTCAGAAAATTTGTGCCAGAAAACATTCTTCCGTTAGGTCTGGAAGTATGGGGCTCCAGAGTGTTCGTGTCGATACCCAGCTGGAAGCGAGGAGTGCCGGCCACACTGGCCACGGTTCCTCGGTCTGGTGGTCTCACGTCGCCACCCCTCAAGCCATATCCCGACTGGAACTACCATAGAGCTTTTAGTTAGTATTAAATATTATTAAAATCAAAAATTACCAAAACCTTTTTTTTTAGTCGACAAATTAAAGTTTCGTTTTTAGTAGTTATTTTTGTTGAAAGTTTAATCTTTAACTTGTTAATAATTCCATTTCAGGTGAACAAACAAACTGCACTAGATTAACATCTGTATTCAGAATGAGTGTGGATCAATGTGGAAGACTCTGGGTTCTTGATTCAGGACAAATTGATTCTACAGATAGTCCAAAGCAGTTATGTCCACCTAGTATAGTGTTATTTAACTTAGAAACGGACTCCTTTATTGCTAAGTTTAATATACCTGCGCGGTACGTTCTCCAAGACTCATTGTTTGCTAACATAGTTGTGGACTCTCGTCGAAGTGACTGTTCCGATCTTCATCTTTACATAGCAGATACTTGGCGATACGGGCTTCTAGTTTTCAGAGAATCTGATGAGAAATTTTGGCGTTTTTCACACCATCTGTTTTTTCCAGAACCATTAGCATCAAACTACTCATTACATGGAACGAAGTTTCAATGGTCGGATGGCATTTTTGGGTTGGCATTAACTCCTGAAGATCATTATGGAGAAAGGTTATTGTACTTCCATGCACTGTCGAGTCATAGACAATATTATGTGCCAGCATCAGTTTTACGGCAACCGCTACGTGTAAACGACAGTACAGAAGATTTTAATCTTGCCGGAGAAAGTAGAGGATTATTTGGTCAAGCGTCTGCATCCGCTATAGATAGGCGTGGAGTCATGTTTTATGGATTAGTTAGCAGAGATAGTATCGGATGTTGGGATTCAAGAAAGCCTTTTCAAAAGAGAAATACGGGTATTGTAGCGATGAACACGGAGACGCTAATATTTCCTAACGATATTAAAGTAGACCACGAGGCTAGACAAAGTGTTTGGGTTTTGTCGAATCGTTTACCAATGTTCCAAGTCGGTCCGTGGGATAAAAATGATTATAATTACCGAATAATGTATGCAGATACTACAGAAGCAGTTAAAGGTACCTTATGTGATCCCGAGACCACAACATCACATTTAACTCTAGTGGAACGCGGATGGTTCTAATGAAACAAATCTTAAAGTTTTATCTATTAACTGGATGTCATATTTTGTACCTGTATATTTATTTGCGTATCTACTATTTTTTAGTAATTAAATACTTTAAATAATTAGTAGTCCATAGCAAACCGCACTGGAGTAGCGTGGTGGAGTATGCTCAGGGCTTCCTCTAGACGAGAGACCTGTGCTCAGTAGTGGGCCATTGATGGGTTCAAGCCCAAGTCCCAAGTCCATAATTTATTATTGTAAATAGCAATACCTATTATAATAAATAAAGTATCTAGTTAACTAATGATATTATTATTATATCTAACTTTGTTGTTACACAATCTTTGGTTTTAGCTGAACATCTTCTGCTTCAAAATTTCTTATACCTAGATACTTGCGGTGGAGTCCGCCCATTGTAATCTAGTTTTTTTAGGTTTACAATAAAGAGTGAATAAATAAATAAATAAAATACTTAGGAAGTAAGTACCTATTTTAATAAAATGGTAATATTGTAAATGTGAAGACAATTGTTGTTTTTTACTTTTCACAAAATATTTTAATGATTATGATGTTCTAATTCGTAATCCGATATAAAATACTGAGATAGTGAGTATCTACATATTACACTGAAATAGACAAGCCACCGCAATGTTACTTGTACAGGTTTTTAAATTAGTTGCACAACATGTTACATCTGATTTGCAGCACCGCTGTCAATAAAATGAGAAAACAATAGACGTTGGATGAAATAAGAGAAAGATAATAATTATTGCAATTGGATGCTGGCTGTGATGCCGGAAATGTTGCTGTTATACAGATTATATAAATTGAGTAATTGATTTAATTTGGATAATGAAGTTAAGTTTTGCAATGAATGAGTGAACTTTTTGCTAAAAGAACCATTTAGTTCAGTAGGTAAACCTAATCATGAAACTGGCAGATCAGGCAAGTATTTAGTACCTACATCTGGAAGATTATTTAGTATATATTTGTTTATGTCTAAAGAAATTGTACAGACATCTAACTATAACATATTTAAAACAAAGAGCTCAGATTAAGATCTAGCTAAAATACATATACAAAATATTGTACACAGATGCATCATGAGAATCAAATATTGCGCAGTATGTTCAAGCAGGCGTGGCAACCAATATAAGGAGTTTGGATTGGTAGATATAGAAAATATTTATAAATTGATTGATATATCTAAATTTCAAGATTGATAAAAACAAATCAACACATACTACACCTCTATAGAATTTTACTTTTTTGTGACATGTCCATACAGCTAATACTAAAAATACATGAACTTTTTTTTCCATTGAAGAAGGTAAATTCTTTCCATTTTCAAAGCTAAGCATCGGCACTTGACTGTATTCAGCGTGTAGAGGCGTGAATACCAAGCAAAATTCCATATTCTATATACCTAGTTGGATATTTATTATTTTACATAGAGCTCAGATAATCATAACTGGACTTACCTACTAAAACCGGTGTGTGTGTGGATTGAGGGCTCTTTTTAGGGTTCCGAAGTAATTTTAAAGTCACGGCCTGCGCATCACAAAGATATCTGATTAAATTTTGACTATTGTTGTAGTTTAGTTCTGAATAGTTAAACATAAAATTGGCATATTAAATGTTTAATCAATGAACAAAATACTCACAAACTTATTATTGTATTGTTATAGAAGACGTTGCTGATGAATTACAATAGTTGTTAGTAGGTGCTTTTGAATATCATGATGACGGTTGAGTTCAAAAATCAAGCCGGAATTTCTCTATATAACTGATTCTTTTTTGGAAGGAAAGTAATAAGAGGAAGGCAGTAGCTAAGCAGATAAGTACCCTAATGACATCAAGTGTATGTACCTCTTAACGACTTGAAGCAAAGTTGTACAAGGAACACAATAGGCATGATGACAGATTTTTAAATACTGTTCTATATTGTTGGGAAATATACTATAACTAGCTGCCCGGACAGACTTCGTTCTGCCAAAAGTTTTTTATTATTATTGTGATATGTAAGCTATCCTATCTTTCAAGTTGGATCAAACTGCACACGGTGTGCAAATTTGATTAAAATTGGTTAAGTAGTTTAGGAGTCCATCGCGGATAAACAATGTGACACGTAATTTATATATATTAAGATTACAACGTATATCATATTTCCGCAAAAAAATAAGGTTTAGCATAAAATAAATATACATTTCGCAGCCATTTAAGACAGAACGTGGAGTAAGTCAAGGCTGTATACTTTCACCGCAACTGTTTAACCTAATAGGCATGATGACAGTAAGTAAAAATCACTAAAATTATGTATTTATTTAATGAAACCCTATTAATGGATTACAAAACACGCATTTATCGTATTATTATGAGCGAGATTAACAATATTTTTGATAAAATAAAACTACAAAATACGACAAGCCGCCATGTTAGCTTGAACGCCAGTCAGTCTCAATTAGCGCGAATTACGTCACACTTCTTAAAACAAATGAACATCACCATACTAATAATGACGTATTGTCTTTAGTTTTCCTGAGGACTGACGTCACAACCAAGCCCTGACACTGAAACGTTTTGGTGCGAATTTTAAACTTATAAATTGAAATGTATTTATTTTATACTAAACCTTATTTTTTGCGGAAATATGATATACGTTGTAATTATATATTTCCCAACAATATTGAACAGAATTTCAAAATCTGTCATCATGCCTATTGGAGAACACATAATGCGTAGAGTTCTGGAGAACTGGAAGGAAGGTATCTGTGTGGGCGGACATCTCATAAACAACCTACGATTTGCAGATGACACCACCATTATAGGCGCCAATGAAAGAGAACTTGCCGAGCTTCTGCAAAGAGTAGAAATCGTAAGCGCTAAATACGGACTTCGTATAAACCGTAGCAAGACCAAGCTGATGTTTGTTGACCGAGCTAACATACTCCCAAGGACCTACGAACTACAAGATCTCGATTCGGTGGATCAGTTTGTGTATCTCGGCTCAATGATCACCAGTGATGGGGATTGTGAACGAGTGGTCATTCGTAGAGCACAGATGTCAAAAGCAGCAGTAAAACGGTTAGAGAAGATATGGAAGAACAGAGAAATCAGCAGGACTGTAAAAATAAAGCTTATTCGCACCCTTGTCTTCTCTATCATTGTATATGCTTCCGAGACCTGGACACTGAAGTCTCGTATACGGAATAGAATAGATGAGTTCGAGATGTGGTGTTGGCGCAAAATGTTGGGAATTCCATGGACAGCGCATCGCACTAACTTGTCTATCCTAAAAGAACTCAAGATCCGAACTCGTCTCTCTACTATTATGTATGCGTAGGGTTCTCAGGTACTTTGGACACTTTGTACAGCGCGAGCTAGATAATTTGGAGAAGCTGATAGTAGTCGGCTACGTGGAAGGAAAGAGAAGTAGAGGGAGATCACTCGATGGACCGATACTATTAAACAGGCGTGTAAAACCACTGTTCACGCGTCCATACAACTTGCCCAAAACAGAGAAGCTTGGAAGATCCTAGTTGGAACTTATGATGACCACGACCCTCCGTCATGAGGAAACGAGAAAGAAGAAAAAAATACCTTTCAATTTATAAGTTTAAAATTCGCACCAAAACGCTTCAAATTATTAGGGCGTGGTTGTGATGTCAGTCCTCAGGAAAACAAAAGACAATACGTCAGTATTATTATGGTGACATTCATTTGTTTTAAGAAGTGTGACGTAATTCACGTTAATTGAGTCTGACTGGCGTTCAAGCTAACATGGCGGCTTGCCGTATTTTGTAGTTTTATTTTATCAAAGATATTGTTAATCTCGCTCATAATAATAAGATAAATGCGTGTTTTAGGGTTTCATTAAATAAATACATAATTTTAGTGATTTTTACTTGCTGTCATCATGCCTATTCCACCACAAGAGAGCTGAAGCTATTGCTATGGTTTATGTATGGTTGGAGGAGAATCTTGGAGGCTAGCTAGGCAGCACACGACCGTGGCCTTCTGTTACGACCTACATATGATGAAGAGAAGGATGTTTATTTATAGATATCTGTAAATAACGGCAACGATATCAGGTAACAATGGATATCGAGTCCAAATTATATTATGATTGTATATATTAATGTTATTATTAGTCATATTTACGCAATTAAAGGAGGACGAATTATCAAGAACACAATAGGCAGTTTTATCTTATTTATAATAATAGATTTTTATACTACAAGTCTCTGAGTTATACTAACAATAAATAAATGATCCACCACACCCTTAGACCTTAAATGCATCTGATTATTTATATCTATGTCATGATCAAAAAATAATTGCTTAGTTCGTAAACAAATTCTTTTAGTTCGTTCATGTAGTCTCAATAAGCTAACTTGTTGGGCCGTTGGACTGGTTAAACCTGCACGAAATCCAGTACATATGTTTTTCATCGAAGGGGCAGAATAATTATTAAATAGAGTTGTGTTTGGGTGGGAAGAAACACAACGTCAGCACGCAACTCGCCGAGCGGACGTGAACAAGACCGAGGATATTCAAATCAAGTAAACAAGTATCTATTGATCAAGATACTTCTTTATTTTTGAATTAAATGTGCAATTGTAAAGTTTAAACACGGATTAAATGTAACAAGGTAAGAGTTAAAAGTATTAAAATTTTGAACAATGATTAATTTCAATTTTCCTTAACTTAATATCAGTGGGGAAAACCATATACTTACCTAGGAAAGAGTTTCTGGTGTGACAACGACCTTACAATGTTCTATTCAATATGATATTATTACAATTTTATCCCATTTAAATACTTTTAGCATAATAAACATAACTATTAGTATTGTTTAGATAATTAGTAAGTTAAAAAAAAAAAAATTAACGAACACTTTGATAATGTAAATACATAATTATGTGTGTATGTCCGAAATAAGCTTCACTTATCCTTGATTTTTCATTCAATTGAATAATAATAAGTTTTGAAATGTTTAAGCTGGATAAGAGCTTAGGTACTTTTCTTTCTACGTCGGCAACGTGTCGGTAATGCCTAAGGAGTTGCTGGTATCCATAGACATCAATGATCACTTTGCCGTTTGCCGGCTTTGCACAAAAAAAAATACGAGTATGTTATACTCGTAGCAAACTAACGCATGTGTGTAAAAACAGATTAATTCAACCCATACATACAGGGTTATTATTATGCACTTGATGACATGAGCTTTAATTTACTTATTTTCGAACATAATAACCTACCACTTTTTATTATTATAATAGGTACATTACTTAGTAGAGTTATTTGCGCCTACTGCTACGTAAACAGGTTTAAGATAATTATGCCACCCTGACATAACAGATTCAATTTCTAAACATGACATAATACTCCTCATAAATAAGTGTTACTTATTATAATAAACAATACCTACTTATTACATCATAATATACGCATAAATACCTACACACATTATATATACGTACCTAGATTTGCGTGTGAAATTGAAATAATAAATCTTTTCTCCGGATATTAATGTAGACGCTACATTTGCTATACGAGTATTGATTGTGTTAATGCTTGCAAGAAATGAAAATAGGTTGGATACTATTGTAAAGTTTGTTTTGTGGCTGCAATTTTATGAAATTAAGCTTATTTAGCTATTAATTTATTAATTCAGTATTGACTATTGACCTATGAACGTTTTACCGCAACTATAATTCTGACGCGGAAATAATCTAATACGGAAAATTATTACCATGGTCCCAGAATTATGATAAGAAGAAGTAAACTTAGCATTACCCGGCGTTCTTCACGAACCATTGACCATAAGTTTACGAACTGTAAGCACTTTAAATCATGTTCATGCAAATAAAGAATTTGAATTTGAATTTAATGCTGACGGTACCTTTTAATATGGCTATAGAGCTTTGCCTTGGTCACTATCAGCGAACTTCTAGAATCATCCCTAAGTTTCTGCGAGTCCCATACTTTATTTTTGGCTACCATTGTGTCAGTAGGTAATACATTTGATACAACTTCTATTCAAAATCGATTACACATTATTTCCAAGTTTGTCGATAGCGTAACATAATATTATTGATAAAGTAGGTAAAAAAGCAATCATACTGCAAAGAATGTACATAAAAATACATCATAGACAGCGAACGATATTATGTACCCAAGACAAATTAAGTTTTTTTTATGTAAGTAATTTTAATGACATATACAGTAAACATAGTCAATTAGTTAATTTATTCGCGGTTTCTTATTTCCAGATGCGGTATTTAGAATTGTGTGTTGCGGTGGCGCTATGTGCTAGCACTGTGTCCAGTTACGAGTATGTCACTCAGAAGAAAGTTCAAGGCACTTTATACCGATGGAAACAAATTGACTTCGAGTATCCCACACCTGGGGACAGGGAGACAGCTATACAAAATGGGTAATATTTCGAAAAGTTTAAAAAATTATTCACGAAAAATATAGTTGGAACACTTAGAAATATCTGATCAAAGACGATAAAACTATTCGGTAGAGTCACGATAAAGTGTAAAAAAATCCTCGAAACGACTCTATTTTAGATTGAAGACGTAGAAAAAGTTAAAGAACTTCGTAAGTTAATCATTTCATATTCGTCTAGACCAGAGTAACGAAGCCAATTTAGATAGAATAGTTAACTTATTGTTAGTATAAGATTTTTGTTATGTGGTACCACTTCACTTTAATCTCGGAAATCGAAATCGCTCGGGTAGGATTTCGTTCGAACGAGAGGAGGTACACTAGGTACTTGAACAGTACTTAGTTTGAATTGAGATTATTTCATAAGTAGTGTAACCTGTTTAAATCGATTAAAACCAATATGCATACTAACTGCAAATACATTACCAAAGACTGCTTCAAGTTTTCTTTTAAGCTCTTTCGGAAGGATGTAGCTTTACGCTCTATATTTTTTAAAGTATACTTTCTATTTTAAATTATACAAGAACCAAAATTTATGCATGGCATTGTGGTCAGTCTTAATAGCATTGAATACTTCACTAACTATTAATCAAACAAGTCGATAAACATTCATGGCCGGCTAAGAATTATTTTATGTAAACAGAAGGCCTTGGGTGATAATCCGTATGAGAAACAACGCATTACAATTTTGTGATTGGCACAGATATTATGACACTGCAGCTGAAACATTTCACAGGGCAACCTAGGAGGAAAAACTCTGACCATTATGCAAAAGTGCTGTCAGACCTATGTGTCAGACTGAAGTAGATGGTAAGGAGGTATGATGGTAAGGAGTTCAGCAACTTCCAGAAAAACTAAAACTCAAGTAAAAAGGCCCTAAAGGAAATATAATTGTACTAATCAAGTTAAAAGCATTTACCTTATTGCGTATTTACGTTTCATTGCGCAGGCAGTTCATTCAACTAAATGTGATACCACTTGGCATTGAGCGATGGAAGAACAGAGTCTTCGTGAGTACGCCAGTATGGAAGCAGGGAGTTCCAGTTAGTTTATCCTATGTGCCCACTAATTCACAACTTGAATCACCGCCTCTGACGCCATATCCTAGCTGGAAATGGCATACTGCAGGTATTACCCCATTATTCATTATACCTATAAATCAGCTATGATACAAACCATCGCTACTTGGTTTCTTTTATGTATAAACACTTTTGTGCTGTTAGTATAAAGAAAATTACATAATAACAAATATAGATAAACGTACCTAAATAAAAATATAATATTTCTGATTAAATCTGTATTTAATCACACTTATTAGGAAAAATTTATTGCTCATAAAGATATATCCTCGTATAAAAAGTAAACTAATTAGTTGTATATTATTTTTCAGGCAATTGTACCGGCTTCACGTCCGTTTATCGTATGAACATAGATCACTGTGGCGTCATGTGGGTCCTCGACTCCGGTCAAGTAGGAGCCTTCGAAACGCCTCGCCAACTCTGCCCACCAACGCTTTTTGCTATAGATTTGGAAACAGACACAGTAATAAAACGGTTGCCGATACCAGCCGAATTTGTATTGCAAAATTCTCTGATAACTAACCTTGTAGTGGATTCAAGAGATGCTAGATGCCGAGATCTTCATGTTTATATCGCTGACGCATGGAGATTTGGACTTATCGTCTACAGAGACTCGGATGCAGCTTTTTGGAGATTCAGCCATTACAGCTTTTACCCAGAACCTTTACTATCCAATTACACTCTGCATGGTCTCAATTATCAGTGGTCCGATGGTATCTTCGGCATGTCTTTAGGAAAACTTGTTCGTGGCGATCGCGTAATGTACTACCATTCGATGTCAAGTTCTCTTGAATTTGTTGTGAACACATCGGTTATTCGAGATCCCACTCGAGTAAGCAATGCTGTTAGCGAGTTCAAGCTTCTTGGTGAGAGCCGTGGCCCTGTGGGACAGGTCTCCGCCGCAGCCGTCGACCGCAACGGTATCATGTTCTTCAATCTTATTTCGCAAGACAGTATCGGGTGCTGGGACACACGCAAAGAGTATAAAAAATCAAACTTAGGCATAGTCGCACAAAGTGAGAGGACCTTGGTGTTCCCTAACGATTTAAGAATCGATCATGAAGTACCACAAGTAGCATGGATCATAGTGAATAAACTTCCGATGTATCAGTTCAATTTGATAAACCCAGAAGAATATAACTATCGCATTATATACATAGACCCAGTCGCTGCCGTTCAAAATACTATATGTGAACCTCAATCAGATTGTTATTAACTACTTATATGGTAGCAGTGATATATAAAATAAATATTTTTTACTAAAACTCTTTTAATTTGCGTTCACATTTTTTATTACAGATTTTTGATAAGATACCTGTGTGTAAACATAATTTTATTATGTATGTTCACCGAAAAGGTGCGCTTATTGTGTGTATAACACGAATTTTGTTGTTATGGGTAATTTGAATTTGGAGAGACTTCGCTGGGGCTCGAGGGTGGTTTACCTTTTTTCGTTTTGCTTTTTTGCAAATTTTTATTTTCAGTTCCACGGCTTTTTCTTTTATCACGTATATTTTTACTACATTCAGCTGATTGCAACATTTTACCATTACATAATGATTTATCCAGATTTTTTAATCGACAAGCTGTATTAATCGCCTTACATTGAACATTTTTTTCTGCGACATTTTTGTAAGAATTGCTCGCTTTAATTATTTTAGACGTTTTATTGTTCGATTCTCTTAAATTTAAAGCACTTGGTTCAAGTTTATTATCGTGAATATCTAATTCGATGGTCTTCATTTTTCGCGTTACTTCGTAGCTTATGAAATTTTCGCTCTCTATATTGTTAACAACATTATTATTTTCACCTGTTTCAACTTGAGTTGTAGTACATACATTTCTTACTTGTATTAACTCGTACTCTGAACTTGGCGGCCGACATAAATCAGAAGTTTTCTTCATAAAAATTTGTGGGTATTCCGTTAAATATGAAGCTACTCTACCTTTGCTGCTCCCGACGTGAGGTGGTGTGTCGGTATCATCATTGGCTACTGCAGTACATTTAAGCATTTCTGGATTATTTAACATTGTCTGTGAACTTGTATTAAAAAACTTGACTGGATCTATCTCATCCTTTTCTAAAAAGGCAGCTATCCGCAATAGCATCAATCCAAACTGTTCTAGAATGCGATCGGTATCGCGTGGTAATGCTACTTCGCTTCCAAACCAGTCCTCATATGTGCCTATATCTGACATTGTTCTGTTAGAAGTAACGGACTGAAGGCGCAACATTTCTACATTGATATCTTCAACACTATTATCTGGCGTTTGATTCGTACCTTTGATGTTTGGAGATGGTATTGAATTAAACATATGCATCGAAGTATTTCTCTCTCCATAACTGCAAAAATATTTATATTTAAGGAGAAAAAAACGGTTTCAATAACTTCGGTAACAGTAATTAACAATTAGCCTTAGATTTATACACTAATATACTGAATGCTTATTTATAAGTGTGTATAACGCAATATTAATAATATACATTTATATTTTAATATTTGTTTTATAATGTTCATTCATATTAATACTGATTTTATTATCTTTACGTGAAGCCTGCTTGGCTAGCTATTATCTAACGCTTGAGCTCTAGAGCCCGCCGGCAAACGACTCGTAGTGAAACGACCAAGAGCTTGACAGCCAGTTAATGTAATATCTTATTTTTTTCTTGTTTTCTTTCAAAATATCCAGATTTGCTCCGTAAACAAGCTCAACCAGTAATCGTATGTACTTGAAAATTATTTCCATACTTACAGACTAGCAATTAATTTCCTCCGTAATTGGTCTTCCCCTTGCAATGACTTAGTCATTCGTCTACGTACGGCTAATTCTAATCCATAGTCAGGATCATTAGGTGTGAGTACGGCCGTGAATGTTTTAAATGCTGTTGACATTTTCAGTACATGGTAATAGCTACAAAAAATATAATAGTAAAGTGGATAAGACGACTTAAGTATATGTATTTAATTGTTTCATGAAAAATTTTCTGTATCCAATATTCGCGTATGTTTTAGAAGAAGTATTCTTAAACTTACGCGAAGCCTTCAAAGTGTAATGTAACTTAATCCCAGTCCTTCTCAGTATACACTGAGAATATTATGTATATCTACCTACACTTAGCTCAGCGGTTTTACATGTGATTATAATTATTAATCGTATAAGTAGTACATATTGGATCAGGTTGATAACACAAAATTACTGTAAAAAACGTTTCTTAAACCTTCAAATTTATAACCTTCAAAATACATTTTAGAAGCTGATAAAAATCCACATCTTAAATGTATTAATTTTTCATTAAATAGTTAACTTTATAAGAGCGTATTAAATTAAACAAAATAGATATATGCATAATACCTGAAAACGAGAAACCACATATAAAACGCTGGTGTAATAGATGCCAGCTTCACGATCACGAATTTGATGCAGGGTGGTCTTGCCGGGCCCAGCAACACGCAGGTCCCGAGTCCAAGGGCCAAGCTCATTAGTTCACACAGCAACTTTCTAATCGCGGCCAATAGAAGCCAGGGAAGCACTAATGTGGGACGCTCCTCCTGTTTAATAGAATATTAATATTGCTTAAGCCAAATAAAAACTTTTAAGTACCTAATCTAAACTCTTTAATACTTAACATACCTATGGTGCTTAATAACCAACGAAACGAAATGAATTTCTCAATACTGCGTTATCGTCAAGCATTATCTTAAATTGAAATTGAAATGCTAATGCTACGCTAATTAAATACATCGGTATGAATCCGTCTTCGTAGCGTATCAGTCCTAATTATTACGATTAAGTAATTAGTATTCGTGCGCTGTTGGACAACCACTAACGACGTAATTTAAATGTGTACAGAATAATAAAATTGTGAAGTAATCCTTTAAGAGCGTGGACAGAAGTTCATTAATGTAACAGTCTGGTAATAGATAAATCGAAAAATCTAATAGTTATTTTTAAATTACACGTGAAAATGAATTAATATTATGTTAGTATATGACATGTGCGTCCGCATAATTATGTCTGCAACAATCCGCGGTGAACATTATTATGATGGTAGGTATAATTATATTTTAAGACATGCCTGGACATATAATGGATTTCCGCAAAGTAAAGCTGATACTGTTAACTGAATTAATATGTCATTAGCTATAATATTTTTCATATAACCCACTGAAAAAGAAGCAGTCGACATGATGGTTATTGGGCATCGCGTTGTAGATCAAAAATATTTAACTCTCGTAACAACAGGACATCGGGCAGGGACAGACGGGCACCACAGCCACATCTGTTGTTCAGAAGGGTACACGTGCTTTGCGTTTCTCGGCCGGTGATGCCTTTGGTGTTTCTGATGTCCATGGGTAATGTCCAGTTACCATCAGATAACGATCTACTCGATAAAAAGATACATAATTGGGTTCGGTGGACTGTTGAGCTCAAGGATGGAAAGAGCCTTGCATCCCAGAATAGGAAACACGAACGATTCCGAAACTTTACTGCAGTATAATTATATGAATCATACCAAAAAAACCGGATAAAGAAGCACAATGTATGAAGCGAGGTAGACGTAGAGTGTGAAGCACTGTACTAGAATCACTCCGGAAATCATTGTTCGCAGCACGCGCTGGACTGGTCTTGTTAGTTCTTCTGGCATTTGCATCGCCCATACCTGAATTTAGGTACATTTTATTATGCGGAGAGGGGAGGTGAATGTGTCTAGGATGTTCAGGTTAAGGTTCAGGTTAACGTATGTTCAAGGGATGACAACGCTTCTCACTTCTGTCACTTCTTTCTTACTAGAAGACTTTCGTGTTTTTATACAAAAAACCGACGAACAAGGGGGTTACTAATATTTCTGACATGAAGGGAGTAAATATGTAGTATTTTAATTCGTCAAATAGTAAAAAGGCCAACATTTCACAGCGATTGGTTGCGTATAATTTTTACCCATTATGAACCCTTCGGCGTGTATAAGGGCATCAACTTCATATTGCTAATGGCAGACTCCAAACGCCCTCCAAATACCCAAATTATACCGATTATTTCCCTGTATTTTCCTCTACCGAAACAAATTAATATCTATTGAGTATGTACACATAAGTTTGAAGAATAACGTGCGACTCTACCTCTATGTGCATCCAGGATTTACACTCGATCCCCCGTGCCAATTTTTCACTAAGATTATGAAACTATTTGTTATTAAATTCTTCTTTACTACTTTAAAATGTTTCGTACAAATTACATCACAGGTATACTAAAATCGCAATGATCGCAGTAGTTACTATTTATACGTATGTATACCTTCTACTAAAGGTAAAGGAGTTCAAATACGCAGTTCACGAAATATCGAGATTCTTCGTATTAATAGCTACGAGTACATCTACACGTGTGGAAGAAACAAACAGTGAATCTTTTAGTGATCAAATTTCATGCCAGGCACCTGTTTTAAATTAGCATTCACTTTGAAAAGTGTGGCGTCGAATATAGTCCGCAGGAGTCCTAACAGCGTCCACATGCACACTTCAGACTGCAAATCCATGCCGACGTATGAGAGAATGTTTATCATTTTTATTGTTTTTATAAAGTGAAATGGTAGAATTTTAGGTCATATTTCGAATCACATTTTCTTGAAGTTGGGTGAATTTGTAATACCGAGTTATACCGAAGTATGTAATGTTATATTTACTCCATTCACGGACAGAATAATCGCCTTGTAAACATTTCTCCATGTCAAGTAATGTCACTATTGTTTATAACAATATGTCAAAATAAATTACAGATCGATATAAAAAAGTATAAATTGATAAAATCTGTAAAGCTAAATTATTTTGCACTGGATAGCAAACTTTTTCTTGAATGTTCCTTCTTCCTGTATTATGGGGAAGTAATAGACACTTGAACGACTCTACAAAGTTCACTTTGGTACAAAAATGTATACCTATTCCACGAATAAATAATTACTATTTATTATAAATGAGCAATTAAGATGACGCATGTCATAGACATAATAATTAAACTGCAATGATGAGATCATTAAATTGTAACGTTTTGATCAAAAACTGCTAATTGTAAACTTTATAACATTTCATTTTGGAGTGTCAATTTGTACAATGGACAATTTGGTCAAACACAACCAACAAAACATATTAACTAAACATAACGACGAAAATTAAGAAACTTTTAAAATTTCAGTTCAGTTTCAGTCAGTTGTAACTAGTAACTATTTACTATAAAGCGATGTGTATTCGAGTAAATTATTCATAGAAGCTGAAACTGAAACTAACATGTTTGATCGTAGTCCGTAACAACGTGAATCAGTGAGTAAATAGTTTAGATTTAGATGAATTGCGACGATCGCACACGCCAAGCCTAACCGTGCAGCGGACGACTCACGACGACGAACCGAACCTCAGAATATTCAGAAGTCAGAACGATCAACGAATGAACGAACAGAGTACAGTACAGACGTTGTTCGACGGGCAAGGCTATCGCGCGTTGTACGCGTTCTCCACAACTTTGACTATTTTATGCGACACGACAAACTTAGTGCCTTTCCAATTGTTACCTAAAAACAGTCCTTGTGTTATGAGTGCTTGGTCAGTGTTTGGTTCTTCTCGGTTTTAAGCAGTTACAAAGGTAAATATAAATGTAAATAGTCTCAAAGTTAACGATCACAATGTCAATACTAACTCCGTGAAGTGTATTACATTCCTTAAAATTAATTACAATTCTTCATACCCATTTAGTGTTAGGCCTTGATTTGGTGTAGAATATTTTAATGTGGGTTACGTCCTTGCCTTGAACAACTGTGCGTCGTGGGTTATTTTTGTAAATTCGATAACTATCCAGCATCTTGTCGTGTATCTATAAGTTTTCACGATACAATATTTTTCTTAAATACGACGTTTATTATCACAATACATAGATATGAATAAGCCATGTTTTATTCACTTAGAGATTTTTCAGCGATACTGATCTTAATGTGCATGTAAATTGCTTTTATCGCGCTACTTTTGTTATTGCTTATTTTCAGTTCCGTAAAAGTAAAATGTCATTACGTTGAATTTGATATTCATCAGGAAATACTGATTCATGATGACGTAATCAGTGTGGAAGATCCACTACTATGTCTGGGCAGTTCAGATAGCTAAACCCACGCTTCTTACCACAACCCATTAAACAATTAGTAATGTGCAACTAATCGATCGTTACAACATTTAAGTCTTCAAAAGTTCAACGAACTGTAACTAAACTAATAATGACTTAAAAATGTATCTTATGATGTGTAACAGCAAATTACCAACCTGTGAACCGCGACATTATATTATTATCGTTCATAACTTTGTATGAGAAACATTCAATATTTTGTATAATGGCATTGTTAGAAAAGCTTCCTTTTTTAAAGTTTTATGTTACATTGAAAATTGCAAAAGCCTGTCTCGTACGACGTTCCGTAGTGCGACACTTCCTTCAAACTCTATCTGTTTTGGTGCGAGTATGTAAATCTACAAGTTTTTTATTACACAACACCTCCCACGTATAGAATGCTCATGTTTAGATTACCCAGTCGAAGTGAAACTATTTCTGAGAATACAAAAACTTACCTAGGTCCTTACATAATCTAACGATTGAGTATAAGTTCTATTGTTTTCATTCTTGAAGTACAACACTTTTGCTCTATGAATTTCCATCGCAATATTCTGGATAGGAATAGATTTTTTATGAAAATATTACAACTGTTTTAGATTTCAAATGGCAATGTTAAACAGAGTTGTAATTTTAACATATTTCTGTCACGGCTTGCTAGATTGTTGTTGAAATCTAATGATCTTGATACCAATTAGGTATGAAGTAGAAACTGTGGGCGGCTTCACAGCATGTTAAGCTGCTCAGTACGTGAGAACGCGCTTCTGTTCCCGAGTGCCCTTATAAGGAAGTCAACATATATGGAGGTGCTAGCGTAAACATCTTGGCTGTTACTATACTTTCTAAGCCCTTAACCCTTAAATTGGCAGACAAAAAAATTGTTAAAAATATAAACTTTTTGAATAGTTTTGGATTGTATATGTGTATAAAGGCTAAGAAAAAATATTTAAAAAAATCTATATGTACTAACTAATAAAAAAAACCATGTATGACCTGGTATACACTGCCAATTGCTTAAAATAAAACATAGTGAAATAGATGTATGTTGTGGCATACTTTGCCAATGTACGGTAGGCATAAATAAGTGAAAAAAACTTAAAAAAAACACGCGAAAAAGTATTTTAACTAAGCAAGCAATAACAAAACAATTATTTTTTATATGGTAATGTAATTGACAATTGCGCGCGTTTCTGCCAGTTACAAAACACAACCGTACCAGCACTTTACACAAATAACCGAGGTCAATTTGGAGAAATGGCGGCATCGACCCTGATGCGTCATATCCATGAAATGACCTACGTTATTGTGGTCCCTGGATCCTGGATCCTGAATCCTGGATCCTGGGTCCTGGCACCCTCAATCGGTGCACTCTGGGTGGGCTGTCTTTTTATCTCCATTTCCAGTGGATGTCTCAAATCTGCCAGTTTTTCTCAGACCATCGCACACCTGTTGGTATCTTTTCAAAGTCATCAAATCCGCGACTAAAGAACGTCTAAAACGTTGGCTCCAGTAATCAATATAAGCGGGCATCTATACAGTACCCATTATTATATGAATCGCTAGGAAATCGTGAAATTCATCTTTAATTTGAGCTGTTGATTTTCCGTTTTTAGCTCGGAATATGTATTAGTCTGTAAAACAATATCAGTTATGATATCTGAAGAAAAGAAAAGAAAAAAAGAGGTAGATTTAGTGAACATCCTCTATTGTAGCTGTATGACGAAAGACAGCCTTTTGCCATTCATAGTTCAGAGTAAACTTCGTTTAGATATTGGTACTGTACGGGGTCTTTTGACCTGGTTTTCCTAATAAAAGAAACAGGAGTATGAGCAAATGGAGTTGCAGGATTCTCAATAGATGCAGGTGATTCGTTTATAATTGAGGCAGTGAGGATAAATTGAATAAAATTGGTACATTGCTGCAATTAGGATCTTGTGAAGAGCTGGGATAAACTTCATCGTTTATTAAACATCGGATATAAAACGGATGCATTCGCCTTGATCATTGTTACTCTCCTCTTCAGAATATAGTATGCATCTCTGTAGAGAACTATTAAGAGAAGGAGGTGGTGAAGAAGAATAAGAGACATGCGTGTTAATTTTCTTCTTCGGCAGATGTTTCGCTACACTCAGAAGGTGCTTTTTTAGCAGACACGTATGCAATTATTCTATCACTGCATGTTAGTTGATTTTGCTGCAGGAAAAAAAAACAAAACCCCTAAGCAAATGCAAGTAGGCAACACAACAAAAAATATAAATGGGCAAAAGAAAATACCCTTAAATTGGCAATGTATGCGTCGTCATACAAGCAAATATAGGTATAACTTTCTATGAAATTGGCAGTGTATGTGGTGAAATACATCAAGATTGTTGCCCAATAAAAATATGTTATTTTGTTATTTTAGTATGTACAAATTATCGTGTATTAGTATTTCTAGACAGTTGAAGCACAAAATAACAACGAAAGACACATAATATACAGTCAAAATCAAAACAAAACAATTGTTTTTTACTTTGACGAACGTCAATTGTTTCTTCATCGTTGCAATTTTGAATTTTACAATAACCGAAATGTTTCTAGATCTAGGATTTATTTTTTTACCAAATGTGCAATAATATAACCATCGGAATAAAAGTAGAAAATTTTAAATCGAGTCTTATGTTAGACTGTAGATTTTGTTGAATGTTGTGTATGGTGCGACATACAGTGTCAATTTAAGGGTTAAAATTGACCCCAAGCTATTATCATAGATTACTTATCAATATCAAGCAGTTAACTTTTTAACCGACTTCAAAAAAAGGAGGAGGTTTTTCAGTTATGTTACTTTTTTATGTTCGTTTGTTACTTCGGAACTCATTTAACAACCATTTTGCAAAATTATTTTTTTTATATAAGAGGATGTACTGGATCTCCCTACTTAAGATTAATCACATTTTTCTATGATCTATTGAATTGAATTGACGAAATTTCTCTAATTATTAGATACCTATCCAAAAAACAATATTTGGATATTGTTGAACAGTAACAAGATATATTTGTTCTTAGTTCATATTTTTTTTGCTAAAGTTTTGATAATAAAGAACTAAACTTGTTTTGATCATAAACACTAAAAAATGTCGCATCCCTTTCAAAAATAAATTCACCCACGTTTCTAAAATCACGTACTATATGTTGATTTTACCTTCAGAATACTGATTCACAGCCCACAAGTGGATTGCAAATCTTACAATATTCCTTCAAAGGGACCTTACTCCATTTTGTTTATGTGTAAATATGTGATTCACATTGCTTACGTATCACAACAAAGACCAGAGTATGATGTCATTACTACTACCTTCATCGGTTTGCTTCAATTCATGAATAGAGCCCTTTTCTGCTAGGCACTGACTTAATACCTACTCAATAATTTTGAATAAATTTAACTATTAAATAAAAAAAAACAGCCAAGTGCGAGTCGGAATCGCGCACGAAAGATTCTGTACCGTTATCTTTACAACATTAGACACTATATTATTAAAGTGAATATACAGGCTACATAAATATTCTGTGAATATTTCAAACGTCCTGTTGCCGCTCAAAAAATATAGATACTATTTAATTTTTGATACATTTTATACCTTCAATAAATAAACTATGATAACAACTGGTAAATAAACAGAATGAAAATAAATGTAAAAAAAAATATTTTGAAAATAGTGCAGCAAGTCAGGTTTCTCTACAAAAACTACTTTGTTGATAATTTTGTCCAAATAATCAATAGATGCATACGACTTCGCCCTGGGACACACTGTAGAGTTATAGGTATTATATGATATAGGTAGTTTATAGGTTTGTGATTTACAAATGATACATAACAAATACTGTTAGGCACTTACAAATACCATACCAATACTCTACCTTAGAATATACAGGGTGGATTTTTGAGACGGGTCAGTAAGGGCAGATACCTTAAACGTTATAGTTACAGGAAAACGTTCCTAGGAGACTATCCATAACTTTTTAAGATATTCTGAACTGCATTTTCAAAAATCTGTGAATACAGTTCAAAATATCTTAAAAAGTCATGGATAGTCTCCTAGAAACGTTTTCCTGTAACTATAACGGTTAAGGTACCTGCCCTTACTGACCTGTCTCAAAAATCTACCCTGTATACTAGGTACGACTATATTCTAAAATACCGATACTAATAATACTAAAGAAATAATTTCGAAGAAATAATTGTAAAATAAAAAGGTCCTAGTTAAATAATAACCAAAACCCGAACAAGAGTACCGTTTTACATACATATATTACATATACAACGTAACTAGTTATGTAGTTGACCTTGATCTCCCCTCAATGTTACGACTGTTACGAGGCAGTTGAGGCTCCGTGACTAAGGTCTGACATACTTGCTCGTAAGTTTTCAGAGAACGCACTGACAATGAGAGCATAAGTTTCAGTGTCATGGCAGTGCTCCTCTTTGCGAGGCTGCTTTCCTGATATGTTAAACTAGGTATTTTTCAATGGAAAAATAATAAATATTAATTTTGCAAAATCCTTTAATTACGTGACATAGTGTACACCAGAGAACATAAGGTAAGCTAGCGGACATTGAACTCAGGGAAACTTTTATAATGCTAATAAAATTTCATTTTATTACGCATGTTTTAGACTTTCCCTGATATTTTCCTTTCATATTTGAACACTAATAATTAATAAATGATAATTGATAATTGATAAAAAAGAGACAAGCAGCATTTATGCTAACAAATAGACACAAATTGATAAAATAATTATATGTATATGTTTAATTCCACTGTATTGCATTGTCCTGTAGTAGCAGACAACTTCCAAAAATATCCGCAGTTTGAATTTTAATTAATAGGCTTATCTGCACAGCTTCAAAACGAATATAAAAACTGTTTGTTGTGTTGCAAAGTAACACAGGGCTTTTTATCCTATTTACATTTGCACATATTGGCAGCATGACTACATCAACGCAATCCAAGTGACGTCATTCTGCTACGGTCGAGGAGTCGACCTTCGTGTTAGTCACAACTGCTACACCTAAATATAAGAATTACTATTATAATATATGTAGGTACATCTTGGTACAGTCAATATAAATTGTATTTTTTTTATTTATACCAATAGCAAGTAAACTATTAGACAAACCAAATGACGACAATCAATAATATTCATTTCCCAAAATACCTATATGTTATAACCTTTTCTAACTGCATCAATGCTAACTTTAAACAACAACAACAACAATAACTTGTCTTTCTTGTTTTTCTTTAATTTGAATTCGAGTTTAAAACCTTTCCTTTATTTTAACAATTATGTGAAATCATCGAGCGACCAACAAGGTCATTGTTAATGAATGACACTCGGATGGGTGCAATGTTACTATATTAACCATGATGCCGTGACCCTGCGTGAATGACTGCGAGTTATTACGTCATTACTGTTTTTGTCGGTCTGCATGCGTTGTCGTCCGCCTTATCTTACACAAGTCGTTTTCCTGTGAACTTGGTTTAATCCACAGGTTGTTGAGGAAATCAGTGACAATAGACAACCACTAACGAAAAACGTTAAACAACGCAAACAAATAAAGTAAACTTGGTTATCAACTGCGAAATTATTTATCTTGCCTTATTATGCAGATAGAACCTTTTTCCTCGTTGTTATTTGTCGATCTAATTTCTAGCTGTTTAATTATCAACTGTTATATTAACTTCGTTGTCAGGTTAACAGCGATCGAAACTCGTGAGCATCGTGACCTCTTAAGCCCAATGCATACGTAACGGGTTTTTTCCCGTACGGGACGGGACGTAAAGTTTTGGAAACATCGTTTCATAGAAAATGTATACGATAGTGCATACGCAGCGGGATCCCGCACGGGACGTGGCACGTACGGGAAAAAACCCGTTACGTATGCATTGGGCTTAAGTTTCTAAGTTCTTCGACATGCAAAAAAGCAAAGTACAATAGCTCGCTGTTGTTGTTTTAAAAGAGTAGTTTGGAATTTAAAGTATTCTAGATAATTCGTTTAGACTCAGCTTTAGAAAAGAGCTTGGTAAACTATAATCAAATACTAACTGTATTTCATTATGGTTTACCACAATTCTGTTAACTTTTGGTGAATTATAATTAAAATAAATAACATAATTATAATTATAATTCCAATTCTGTTCACATATTAATGAGTTCAATTAACACTGACCATTAAGGAATTATGTTTAAATTTTCAGAAATACGTCTGACCTACGATCAAAACTGACAAGATTACGATGACTCACGAACTGCGTTTAAATAATTACTGATATTTTGTTCTTTCTTTATTCTCATTCAAAACCATCGCGGTCTAAAAATTTAATTCTAGCAACAGCAATCGTTTTAAGTGTCATCATTTAAAATTTTGGTTAAAATAGGAAAAAGTAAACTGTATAAATTTCGTAAAGAACTTATAATAACTAATAATTAAATTTATATGTTTAATTTTTTTGATTGACTGGTAGAACACTCGACAATTGTAAATAACCAGGAAATGTATTTTCGGGTTTCATTGGTGACAAAATTATTCAATTATCTACAAACATTTTGTGTTAGGAAGCTGTATAGAATAGAAACCTAAAACATAATGCGACTCTACATTTTAATGTCCGTACCTCCGCATCTTTGTTATTCGGTATTCCATCTTCGCATTTGCATCTTCGAAGAAATTACAAGAAGATAATAATATATCAGGTTCTTGCTCTGCTCCCAAGGTGTAACATGACACGCGTCGCTTGTCATATCTCATTAGAAATGGCACACTCTGCGGTCCGTAACTCAATATCAGTGAGATTGTATCCGCAGCAAAACAACGCGCATTGCTCAGGGTTTCAAACCTTCACTCAATATGCTTGTACATAATTGTTCCTTCTTGACAACTTTCTGAGTAATATTTGAATCACATATTTTGCTAGCTATAAAATTTAATCGAGACCTATTTTTTACTCACTACATAATGTTTATAAAGATTTATATTTGAATTACGTCAAATATGTCTGTTAAAATTGTCTAAAACTACATTATATACCTTCATAATAATGTAATCCGTAGGTGTCTAACTCAATAACTTTAATTTTGTATTGCAGCGCTATTATAGGCGCGTCGATCATCTCTGAAAATACCCAAGTATCAACGCATTTGGAATGCAAGTCTTAGAATACATCGCAGACAGTAAATTGGATATCATCCTCGATTTTGTTAATTAAACCAATCGCGCAACATATTAAAATAAATTCACTCGACCTATTTTCTTGTATGAATATGGAGCATAGTTACTTGCGGACATTAAATAACACTCCCAAGTCGTTATTATACTGCTGCCCTAACCACTTCTCACTAACGATTGAAAATAACCAAGTAATTAATGCCATTTAGTGTGTGTCCTTTTGATATATCTTGAGAAATTTATTTGCTAATCTTTTCCAAAGTATTTTGTAGAGTAGAAAAATAAACACACATACAGGATGTGTGGATACTTGAATAGTGTTTAATAAGATTGATTAGACATAACTTAAATATCTATTTAAACCAAAAGGTCCGTTAACTAAAATTTATTTTGTCTGTCACATAAATCTCAGACATAAACACCCTGATCGGATATCGATTTCGTCTCTATTCGCCAGGCTCCTGTGCTACGGAAAAACTTAGCTAATTGCTTAAAAAATATTGTCTAACACATACGCACTCATTAAAATTTATAGCCTAAAGTTTAAGATAGTTATAGTTAAGTATCTTTCAACAACGTGATAATGACACAGTAAACTTGCCTTCTGAGAAGAGAACCTTGAGGATCGCGCCAACACCGGCCAACGGCAAGAACCTGGGCGGTATGCGACGTATTGCCAAGCGATAAAGTTCGTGAATGATACCATCTGTTGCATTTCACGGACATTTTACTTACCTACACCAGATCGGAAAAAGTTTTTACGTCTTCTTACGCCACTTTCTTACGGCTTAATTCCGTTTTTTACAGCATCCATGGAGAAATTAAAAAAGGTTTATTTTTTTATTAATTACCGAAAAATCGCGTTAAGCCATTTGATATTGAATGGTCACCATTAGACATCCGTGATGACATAAGCCACAGCGACATTAGTTGAAAACATGCGAGAGACAAGTTCATGATATTGAAAATCTTTCACGATTGATTCTGAAAGAAATAAGTAATGGAAAGGAATTAACTGGGATATTTTGAGCTTTTCCTGATAAGAAAAATATACAACTTTTCAAGTAACGAGGAGGGTTTCCCCGAGACAATCATCACCGTGAAATAATAAGCACCCACTCACACCGCACACGTTACTAAACACAAGCAGGCTATACTTATACAAAGACTCATTACGTAGTAAATAACTTTTGGGGACTGACTCTCTTCTTAAGAAGGTGGTTACATATTCGAAAAGGTAGAGCTAGTAAAAAAACTACCTGCTTATTATAGAAAATCCTTGCCTGTTTGCAATAAAATTGAATGCTGAAATTATTAAAGTCTTAGGACTGTTGATCCTAAAACTCTACCAAAAAAAGTCCGAGCTACCTATGTATTGGTAAAACTGCGTCAGATCTCTACAAAATCCATTCTAACTATAGGAACGGAAATAAATTATTAATATTTATATTTATTTTGCTGTGCCAATGCTCCTATGACATCGTCACTATTACCATATAAATTAATTGTCATCGGAATTAAGTCAATTTGTGAAATTTTTACTCCGTAGTATAAAAGACAGGAGTTGTAATTGAGCTTGCAAGATTTGACCCATACATACTCGTACATACATTGTTAACAAAAAAAAACAAAGCAAGTTAAATAAAAGCTTGTAATAAGTACATATGGATATCATCAAATTCCCGTCTATGTTCCCCTGACATAGTTGTCGTAGAATGAATACCTAGAATGAATGCTGTAGAATGACTACCTTTGTCCATATCCATACAATTACGCAATAATCAAACAAAGAACCCGGTGTACGTCACGTCACGCCCAAAACAGCAAACGCTCTTTGATTTAATAGCTCGCCGGATGAATACGGTAGCTGTGTGTGACCTTATAATGAATTACAATACAATTACAATACCTTACAATAAGCTTATTATAGTGGAACCACAGATTATAATTAAATTAATGCATGGATGAAGCAATTTTTCGGATACTTCCTGTTAATTATACCAGTAATTCAGAACAGAATACGTAGCTATATATCACTGTTAAAATAATAATATTCGTGAAATAATGCTTGATACGTTATCTTGGCTTATTTATGCAAGAACTGAAGTGTAAGAAAGAAAGTGCCCTTAGTTTTTGGTGATTGGATGTAGAGTTTTTTTCTTTATGTTTTGATACCGCGAATCCTGATTCCAAGATATTTTAAATACAGGAAACTTTTGCTTAGATGATTAGCGGAAATCAGGTTTATTATAATTAAATTGTTTGTTCATAGTTTGAGATAAAAAAAAAATTGTAGCGATAGGTATCTAAACTTTTCCGAACCGAACATAATATCCGAATTATAATATCTGTGATGCAGAGAGCTAGAGGTCAGTGATATACATGGTGATTGATTTAGGAGCCCGTGCTTCGGAGCAAATCAATTAAGATAATTTTTTACTTCCGCCCTACCTGTAACCAATGCTGCCCTACCTCAAATTCGACTGTAGCTACAAGTGCTACAACCCTGTTTCAACTCCTAAGGATATGTGGAAGTACATCTAATTAGGCTTGCAAGATTTGACCCAAACAAATAAAATTTTAATAAACAGGGCAAGTTACCCTTATGTTAAAGTAAATAGTTCTCATTTTATTAAACGGTTTCATTTAACTTCCCTGTCACCAATACGCATTATTAGGGATAACTCAAAAACTACTCGTCAATCTTGCTCGATTTATTGAAGTATGCATTTATGAAAGTTGGGATACTTACTAATATTACTTTACCTGAAAATACATACCTTAAGACTAAGTTAGTTTTTCTTTAAATTCTCTTGTATACCTACCTACTACATAAATTAACGTTGAACTAATACTGAAACAATCTCTTTTTCCCAAAATTACTTCCATTAAGCTACGAATTGTTTCTAGCTATAAGGGTTTCACGAAGTACCATGGGGTAGCTCAGGGTCGAATGACGGGGTGTAAAATGGCAAGGCGTGTCCCGTTTGTTTTGCTAAAAGCTCACTTAATAAAGGAATGATATTAAGGTCATGTTATCTGCAATCTGGGTCAGGCGAAGGTCAATGATGACCGGCAAGGGTTATCATCGCTGCACTAGTTACGAACCAATTTTCAAATTAAACTCCAGTTACTGCAGACAGATTACCGAGTCTATGTTTCTGTCGCAGAACGACCAGGGCAAAGTTAGACTATATTAAGAGCATAAATTGTTATCTTTTACAGCAGGTTAGCGATAAAAATCTTAAAGTTAATAGATCAAAGCTTAATAGTATTTTCCACAATTGTATTTTATATTTTCCACAATTGTATTTTAGACAACCATACGTTCCCTCACAACACTGAAATGTAGTTTCGCAACGACCATTCAGCAAACTGTTATGTTATGCCACAAACGTTGCGTTAGAATGTCGGTCCACGTCCACCAGAATTAGATCATGAGCTAATAATCCCATCGATTATACTTCGGTGGCTACATTTTTCTTTAAACTTCCATTAATCTGTGATTTACCATTACTATAACCTAAATACTTACCTACTGTTACATATTACAATTTAAATACACCTACTCAGTATTTTATGGCATGTTTGCTTGTGTATTGTATTTTATGTTATTGGTTTGGCCAATATTTGTGATTACGAATTGAAAAAGCAACTTGCGAGACATTTGTTTTTAAATTTTTATGATTATAAAATGTCCATTGTAACATTTTAAATTATTTTCACGTAAAAAAGTACTTTGTAGGTAATCACTGTAAATTAAATGTTCTCGTATGTACCAGATGAACTTACCTACATTAGGTACATTATAGATTTTACCAACGCCCAGTCTCACAAAATAATTGCTAAACTGTCTTTCGTTTTCGTAAACGCCAGTAAAAATTTTGTATTAAATAAGGATGAAAATCTTATCACCAACCATGTCCGTATTTCAATTCATGTGACATTTTTGTAACAATGAAAATATTTTATGAGTACACGAATAACAGGATGGCCGTCACGCGTAACGGCGCACGACGAGCGACGTCAGGCGTCACGGTACATCTCTACAAACCACGTGTTAGGATCAAAAATAGCACCGCTATGAAATAGATAATAACCAAACAGTTAAACTGTTAACGGAAGTGACCTCAATTTGACGAGTAAGCGAGTAAAACGATTTCTTTCCAATGATTCTTTGCAATGTGTTTTTTAGCAAAATTTCCACAGAAGACTCAGTAACAAATTTTTTTCTACAAGAAAGGCGTCTCTTAAGTAGACTCTACATTTATTACTCCATGTTTTGTATCAGTGTTTTTGTATCTTTGTTCTAAGATTCTAAAAAGTAACAAATATTATGTATCTACAACCCACTATGCAACCTAATTCACTGATTTCCATAGTATTTAGCTGACGTTCAGTCGTAAACAGTAGATAAGTAGGTAGGTAGGTAAAATATATGAAGCAAACGAAATTTAAACAAATATTATTTACGACGTAAGTACGTACGGACGACGTAAGGAGGTATGTACGTTTGTCAATGGGATTTGGATGTCAATGAGGTTTAATTAACTAACAAAAAAAAAGCAAAGCAAAGCAACAACCCATAATTGTCCCACTGCTGGGCTCGGGGTCTCCTCTCACAATGTGAGGGGTATTAGGCCATAGTCTACCACGCTGGCCAAGTGCGGATTGGTAGACTTCACACACCTTCGAGAACTTTTATAGAGAACTCTCCGGTGTGCAGGTTTCCTCACGATGTTTTCCTTCACCGAAGCAAGTGATAATTAACTTTGTAATACGCACATAATATTTGAAAATTAGAGGTGCGTGCCAGGGTTTGAACTCGGGCCCCTTCGTTCGGGAGACCAACGTTCTACCGCTAGGCTATCACTAACTATCACTAACATTAACTAACAATTCATAACTAAATATATGAATAATACACAATGCTGGCCAACTGCAGATTAACAAAAATGTAATACAAGTTTAATTTCTCCATTAAAATACACAGTAAACTCAACACTGATACATATCCACGATAGAATTTCCTGTGTCGCGGCTGGTATGGTGTTTATTTATGAAATTATGTAAACGCTTCTGAAACATTTTTCTAGATATCATTCCGAACAGATGAGCTATCGCACGTATTTTTAAGAGCAGTATCTCTATTTTTCACTATTCTGAACTTATTACTTAGACTAGCATGAACAGTGAAGGAATTGGAATAGGTGCAACTTTTATGAGGGGGGAAATGAATGATCGTTTTCCGATGGGTTCTTCAGGGAGCTATAGATAGATTTCTTTTGTCTTTATTGTATTAATTTTATTGTGTAAAATTAAATAATTGTTTTTAAAAGATAATTTATTCCGTGACCATGTAACATTCTTACATTTTTTATTTGATAAATCGTACTTTCATAAAAGTGTGGAGGTTTGAAGAAAGGTTTTCGAAGAAAGACGGTTACAACACAAAATCATAGTTTTTTTAAACCTTAGTAACTTTCATACAAATTTTGTAACTGAAATTTAATGATTGACTTATCGCTAGCAAGAATCAATTTAAAAATAGATGTGTTGTTTCAGAACGCTGTGAAATTTGAGGCTAAGAAAGATAGGGAACAGAAATAACAAGTGGTAAATATAGAAGAAAATGAAGCGGCTGCAACGGTGTTGTTGTTGTGCTTCGACGCGGACCGGCTCGCTCATCACCGCGACGCTTGGCATCATCCTCTCGATCATCACCATCATCACAATATGGTTGTCAGATAAACACATTGTTTCATACAGAACATTTATATTCGCTGAAGACTTTGATAAGAAACTCGCAGAGTTAGACAGTAAGTACACACAACATTTTTATAGCCGGTTTCAATATTCTATCTATTCATAATCCCCAGTAAATTACCTAGCCACTGTCAATACTTACGTTTTGTTGTTATTTTACTTTACTTTACCTACTAATTAGGTATACTCCAGATTATGGATACAGATAATTTTAAACCATTGTGTATGTTTAAAAGATCTGACTAAAGTCTAAATTCGTTTTGATAACCCGGTAGCCCAGTTAGTTTAAATACTGGCATCTCCTTGACTGCGAAGAGAGGGTTACTGGGTTCAATTCTGACAAACATTTAAAAAAGTGACACAAACAGATATATTTTGTTCTCGAGCTATAGGACTTACCTATAGGTGTTTGTGATGGTGTTTGTAAATGGAAATCCTATTGCAGGGTTGTGAATGTGTTAACGTCTACACGTTAAAATTAAGCACTACTCGTAAGCTTATTTTGACGTACAGACGCAAAGGCTGTCCTGTTATATATCTACATTTTAAATTGTTTATTGTATTTGTACAAATATTCACAAGTGCAAGTCGACTCACTGAACGTATGTTAAAATTTACGACTAATTAAATTTTTTCTCTTTTCAGTTCCGAGGATAGTACTAACTGTGAGTCTCTGCTTCACTATTTTAATATGCGGACTTCTCATTGTGGCTATATTGAAGGTAAATATTTTTTTACATTGCTAAGGTTACAATAAACTGTAGCTCGAGCACGAATATTTGCGAGAAAGTATTCGTATGGTTAACGTAAGCAATTTGTCAAATTTGTATGGCATTTTAGTACCATTTACGCACGATAGGGGCGCTTTTGAAAAAATGCCATACAAATTGCTTACGTTAACCATACGAATACTTTCTCGCAAATATTCGTGCTCGAGCTACAGATTAACTATTAATTTATCAGAATAAAGTTGTTTCTTCCCGTGTCAATGAAAAATAAACAAATATTTTTAAATTTTATACATTGATTAAAAATACATAAACTATCAGAGAATAGTTAAACAAGTAATTTAATTCCCAGCTAAAAAATATCCCCAGTTAAATTATAAGTGTATTCACTATGTAACTCATATATTTACTTAAAAAACTGAAATTATGAATACGCCGCTAATATTTATTTATTTATTTTGTTATGCTTCCCAGACTTCATATTCGGTAAGTTATTTTGAACAGTGTACCTAGTTAATTGTGGCCGTAGTGAATACTGAATACATAGAAAAATATTAATATTAGTGTTCGTGTAAAAATAATTTTCTTCTAATAGTTCTAATACAAAGTGGTTTTTATAGAAGTCTGCGTTAGAAATAATTATAAAATTAACATATGCCTGCACGTATTGTTTCATATTACCATGAACGTAGTGAAGGTATTATAAAATGTAGATTACCCTCCACCTATGATGTATGTAGTTGATACAAACACTAGTAGGATAATATGTAGTTTCATTATTGCAAAATCCTTTGCTAGTAAATATTTGTATGTTGTTTCACCTATGTAAATACATATTTCAAATCAATTGTCTAGTTAGATTGAAACTTTGAATGTTGATCACAGAACTAAACTATGACACCTTTTGCAAGTTTTCTTTTAGCACGAACATTTTAAAGCATGTCAACACTACTAAAGTTTGGAAGCTTAGTAATGTTTTTATTCATTTACGTTTACAGAGACGCTCATGGCTGATGCTGCCGTGGGTCGTGCTGGGTATAGTGCTGGCCATCGGACTGTTGGTCAGCGTGCTGCACACATCGATAACATACTACTTCGACGGTGAAGAACACGTGTTGCTCGCCACGCTTATACTTGTCGGCGGTCTTATATATCTTTGTAAGTATTGTGTTATGTCGGCGGTTTATAGTAGTTAAATTATCTGTCTATTTATTATCCAAACAAGGTATCATTTAGGCTATTGATTAATCCTTGAGATCATCTGTCCCCTATTTTGGAATTATGGTCTTTTAATGTAACATTTTGATTGTAAAGATTTCATCTATCTTCGAGTTCACTTTAGTCTTTAGGGGCAAGGTAACTTCGCGTGGGCATGGTCGCGAATAATCTAAATTTTACTAACAAAAAATAACCGACTTCAAATTCTCAAAAACTACTTGTCAGATCTCGTTCAAATTTATGTGGGACCACATGACAAGCACCAGCTTTCTATTAAAAAAAGAATCATCGAAATCGGTTGACGTGATATTGAGTTATTCGTCAATTTGTCACGCACATCTTAACACAAATTTACGACTTATGTAGTTTTCTCATGGATGCCATTGTCAGATCTCAATAAAATTTATGTGGGACCACATGACAGCCATCAGCTTTCGATTAAGAAAAGAATCATCAAAATCGGTTCGCCCAGTCCAAAGTTCTGAGGTAACAAACATAAAAAAAAAAAATACAGTCGAATTGAGAACCTCCTCCTTTTTTTGAAGTCGGTTAAAAATAGTAAGTATGAGTAACGCACATAGTAGGTATCAGTGTACCTATGAGTAGCTAGTCATACGACGAACAAATACTTACGGGATTGATTCTCCAAAAAATTGTATGAGCACCGCCGCCGCGCCGCGCCGCTTCACTACGTTTTGCAAATTTCGCACAAAACTTAAAGTCCATTGTACCTAATTACTTTTTGTGCACGAGCAGTCACCCTACTTAATTTGCAATATGAATTTATGTTGTTATATCAATATTACCTACTTAGTTTGAATCTACATTGCATCTGCACATAAATTAACCTGCATAACATCATTATCACTTGAAGTTTTACAATTTAAACAATATGAATCATGGAACATGCAAGAACGATGACTCAGAGCAATAACTCGATTTCTGAACCGAAGAAATACTTTGTTGATGAATTGAGAACATATTTGTTAATTATGATCTGACCCGAACGAAATTAGCGTATTTAATTTTGTGCTAAGTGAAATTATTCTCAAAGTTCATTTACGAATAGACAAAGATCATTGGTCTTATCCGAGCTCACTTAAGTGTAGTTATGCCACAACGCTTTTAATAAGGAATAAGTATTAACAACACTTTCCAATGTGCATTAATTTCAATGATGTTGTGATTAGGTATGTTTAGACAATAAAAAAATATTAAAATAAAATATCTGAAGAAAATATAGTTTAAGACTCTTCAGATCAGCTTTTAAATAGGTACAAAATTCAATTAAAACCTACTACCTATTTACCTACAATATTGTACCATTAAAAATGCCATTAAGCGTACATAATCTAACTTTGTTACGTTAAATAATTTGCTTCAGGAAAGTTATCGATAAAACTCAAATTAGGTATTAGCCAGTAAGAAAAATGATTAATACAATAAATCTTTTCAAATAATACTAAAACCATAACAATGGTGAAATATACCGTATAACGGTAAACTCACGAATAAATAAATTTTGCTAGCCACAAACTAAAACAACGTCACAAATTAGTTGTTCTGTAAGATGTCTCAATAAAGTAGCCTAACAAACTCAAGGTTTTGTTTGTTTCCAGGTTTATACCTCTACTTGTGGGCAGTGGTGTTCAGTCACTACTTGGATGTTCGAGACGAGGAGGAACGCGGCCGCTACCGAAAGGCGCCTTACAAGCGATAAATCGATTAATATATGATAAAGCAGCCCCGGATCGATTTTTTCGAAGCAGGGCAGTAACTTGATATTGGCACCCCTCTCTCCAGCGTTTGAGACAAATTCTTAAACAAACTCACAAATATTTGACATTTTTATTTTTATGATTTTGGCGCCCCCTGAAACTGCCGCCCAGGGCGAGTGCCCCCGTTTGACCCCCCCCCCCCCCCCCCTAGACTTAAGACGTTTTTAAAATTCAGAATTAATGAATGAGCTTTTTAATAACACTGACATATCAAATCAAGCACGATTTTAGTAGATACAAACTTTTGGATGTTTTTAGCGTCTATATTTGAAAAATTTTAATATTGTATTTTGTTTATTTTACAATTTACGTATCTTTTAAGTCAGTAAGATTTATAAATTAATTATAAATCATTATCGTTTATTTAATTTATTAATGTGTTCAAGTTATTCAAGTAAACAGTAAAATAATGTGCGTTTAACAACGGGTGTTACAGAACAAGTACAAATAATGTTATAATTTATATACATGCTTAATTTCTTGAATAAGATTATATTCATTATTTTCTTTTTAATGTGCGGTGTAACTCATTGGAATAATATTTTTTTTTATCTAGAAACGAATTAATAGGCTACACACTGCTTCAACGAGAATCGACTATTTTTATCGGTAATAAAATAAATACTGACTGATTATTTTTATATTTTTAATTAAAGTACATAAAATATAATAGCTTTCAGCCACATAAAACTAATAGAACGTTAGATAATATGTAACTAAGTGGAACTTCGAAAGTGCCTCTTCTTTTTTCCTTATTAAATGTTAATTAATTTATTGTATTATTTGTAACTAAGTAATACTTACCTTAACAGAAAATTATATATCTACAATTTAAGTAAGTTAAGACAAGTATGGTCGTTGTGGCAACAGTGGGTCAAGTGGCACAGTGGAATGTAACATGTGGGACAATGGGTCATCGCCATATTATAGTTAGGTTAGGCAATATACAGTAGATTCGTCCTTGAACATGCTCCCCGCGCCAGTCAGTATGTCGCTCGGAAGTGTAGTGTCGGTTATAAAAATTAATTTGTGTTTAGAGAGTATAAAATTAATCACATAAGTTTTGTTCTTTTCTTAAATAATGTTATTAAACAAAGAAACGCTTAATGGAAAAAATAATTGAACATAGAATATTTTATTACATTTAAAACTAAAGAAAGCTATAATTTGTTACAATAATTTATTTTTGTTATAATATTGATGTTATTAGGATAAGAGTAACCTAAAACATTGTTTTAATAATTATTATTAAAAATATTACAAATTTCCTATCTTTTTATATTGAAATATTCTCATGATCCACTGTTCCCCCAGGGTTGACCCACTGTATACTTACGTAAGGACACAGTGGGTCAAAACACTTTTTTAAGAAAATATTTATTAAATATTTCAAAAACCATCAGTTATAGACAAATATTGTTTGACCAAAATGCAACTAAGAAAGCCTTTTTTCATTAGAGTTTAATGTGACCCATTGTTCCCACAATGATCCTACATAAAAATATAGGATTGTAACTATTTGCGTAGTACCAAAGGTACAAAATATGTTTTATACATTTTATGTGATCTAAAATTTATGTATTATAAAAAAAGTTTTGGTAATAAAAATATTTTAATACGAATATTATTATTGTGTTGAAGTAGATCATTATTTTGTCTTTGACACCAAAAGATTCGACAAATGCAAAGCTTGTTTTTACATAAAAGCAGAGTTAGCAAGTAATAAGTAACAATTTTCCGTTTTAAATTGGAAAGTAGCTTAACTTTTAATGACAATAATTAACATTGTCAATTTTGAGAGATTTAAAGGAAAAACATTGTGTTATTATTTATTGTGTTATCACATTTAACGCATGCCTTACAGCGTGAGCTAGCACTATAATAAGTAGAGCCATGGGGTGACCATGACACTCTTCAAGCAAAGTAAACTTTAGCCTTTTACGTAGCCGATTTTGTTTCTTGATATCTTTCTCTTTTTCCACCTGTATTAAACTACGATTTACCAAAAAGTTATGGGACTCATAAATGCAACCTTGATCGTCTATCCAACCAGCGACTTTACGGAACCATCGTTGACGAAAAAATTCCTCATATCCAAATAATGAGCACAAAGCCACTGTGAATGGGAAAGTACATGTATATTAAATATTATCTTACTAATATTGCCTAAAAGGTAAGAACAAGTTACTCGGCGTTAAATTCCATGTACCTAAATATTTACTCTACCAAATTAATATTTAAACATAACACTGATAAATAATTCGAATCCGATGATAGCTTGTAAAATTATAACAAAAAATGTGCGACAAGTTCGATCGTACCACAGTAATTGCCTACCGTGTTCTAAGAAGAGATCTCTTGCAAAAAATCCTCTGCGTGCAATATAAACGGCTTCACGATACATAAAGGCACAAAGGCTGTCCATCAAATCGTCGTCTTCCTTCTTTGATTGAATATAGCATCGTCGAGAATGGCGTAGCATCAATATATTGAGAAGCCTAGAAAGGGGATAGAACCTTATTTTAATCACATAGCCGCTCCCGCGTAATGCAATGCAATTTTTAAATTATGGTACACCATGAATCTCTGATACCATAATAAGAAGACGACACTTTTACACCTTTAGTTCAGAATATCTCGATGACGTGTCCTCTACCCATTTATACTATTACACAAAAAGTAAAACTAGGTACTCTGATAAATTCTATAATGGCGTAAGTCTTGAGAGCGGTTATGTCAGCTTCCATAGAAAAATGTATAAAACTCTTGAGACGACAAATTACGTATGTGTCGAGTTCAAATAGTACTGGTATGTAATACGATAAACAAGGACCGGTTCAGCCTTCGAGTCAAACTTGGCGGTGATCATCAATCCTTCGAGTCAGGAAGTTTACTACTTCTCCTTTTTTCCCAATTGGGTCAGCTCACTCTATTTATGACAACGTTTTCCATTAAAAGTGTTAATTCTGTAAGCTCGGTAACACCTCGGTGTAAATTGGTTCTGTCCATTCAGACATCTAAATTCTAAAGTGTCGATTATATTTTATACATTTTTATTGTACCTATGGCTCAAAGTATATGCAGCGGACGGCGAAGACAGCAACGCTTTCCGGCAGAAAGGATCGGGTCGGCATGGTCGTAGCTCCGACAACTCTATGGGTTCTGGGTTGTACACGACTCGTGAAAGACATTCATCTGTACTCCAGAGACAAAAGTAGGTAATTACACATACAAAATTACATAAACCTAACAACTTAATTAAAGAAAAAAAATTATAACCATATAAGAATGTAGATCTACATCTGTGTAGAGATAATAAATGTGTAGACTAGAGTTACTTTGATAACTATTCAATGGTGACTTAAAGCGCAGACCTTTTGATTAGCAGACCAGCTTTTCCAAACATGTTCAACCACACATGCATTCCAGAAAGTTCTACGAATAAAGCTACAGAAAAAATCGGATCTTACCAGAGGCTCCAACACTGATAAAGAATGAATCCATATGTTCAGTAATTGTAGCATATTTTTCCCTGGCCAGTCTCAAATTATCCATTTCCTCAATAAACGGATGCATAGAAAAATTGCCAAGAATCCATTTTTGCAAGCGGCCTGTATTGAAATGTCCTATCGAATACACCTGCTTCGAATCATCTCTCAATACTCTAGCCACTGAAGTAATGTTTATTATTATACATGATCAAATAATACAGAATATGACAAACTACAAATTATTTTAATAATAAAAATTATATTATTAATGATTTTTAAACTAACCCTGTCATTGGGAATGGAAATGGCTTTCTGCTTTCAAATAGGACAGACCGTATGTGGTCCGTATAATTGAAACACATCACTCTTGTGATAGGATATCTCGTAGTTAGCGACTACAAAATGAAAACCATTTCTCCACTAAAAATAGAACACATTTTCTACTATAAAGTTATTATTTTTGTAAAGGTATTCATTTCTGCTCTTACAATAATAAAAAATAGTCGGTTCGGGAATCAAACCTAGAACCTTTCGTTCAGCAGGTAGAGTCACTGACTTCACTGTATACCTAGACATGTATAAACCTAGCAATATACACTTCCTTCAGGACTACACATCTCTACTCTCACCAGTCACTCATCTCGAACGCAAATCCACAAGCGAATGTATGATATGTTAAGTCTGATTAAGTTTTAGATTACCTAATAAAATTATCGCTACCTCAAATTAATATGAAATGCTGTTACCCCGGTATTCGCCGTTAATATTTTCTTTATAGGTTTGTTTCAGTACATACACGTAATGGGAAACAAAGATCTCGCATTTCTCGATGACATCTTTCAATATATTATAATTAGATTTCGTCAATTTGTCTTGGTGATCGCGTATCGCCCTCTTTAGAACCGCTGCAACGAAACCACGATAGAAAATAAATGATTTTAGCGTAGTATGTAGTAGCGTAGTATGGGATATGATATTTATATATGTGCTGCGGCCTGCATAGAGTCAACTATTAAAAGTGAACGTACTTATTAGGTTTGTGTACCAACGAGTAATAGTGGTTTATATTAGACAAAAATAGATTCCAGTGGTAGCTGGTATGTGCCCTAGTACAAAAATGACATCCACTGTACTGATACAAGTGATAAAATCTAGGTATAAAAAACTTGAGAGGTGTCAAGGGACACCCGGATGGAACGAAGTTCCTTGCAGTCAGTACTAGTACCTATCCTAGTACTCTGGCTTGCTTTCTACAACGTCGTTACAACTTTTCGTTACCGGCAAAAAGTGTCGTTACCACTTGTCGTTACCAAATTTTCCGCCTAGCCCCCTTTCGCAACGCGCGATAAGGAACTTCGTTCCAATACACCTAGTTATATAATACTTCTTAATTTATAAGTCGATTGCAAGTCTTCCGGGGACGCTATACATACAGATTGTCCCGTACCTCATGGGCCAACCATAATATCTTATACATAATACCTATCACAGAAATAACTTACCTTTCGTAAAAAATATTCCCAGTGCTCTGTTAACCTCTGTGTCATTATAATTACTCATCTCTTTATAAAAGTAAGTTACCGTGCGGTGCAAGCTTTTTATGTAATAATCTATATCTGATCTGGAAGGTAACAAAACCTCTGGTAGTAAATATTCCTTTGGAAAGCTTTCTCCTTTGTATACTGATATATTATTCTCTATGTCGAATTTTAACGTTTCATCGCAACTTATGTTTTGCAAATGATATAAAAAAATAACAATTTTCATTAAATAACACATTGTTTAAATATTTTTCGCAATTCCGTTGTATTTAAATCAAAATATAGAAACGGTATGAGCATAATTCAGCAGTAGCCAGTACCTAACGACTATCATGCTCTTACCATATACAAATCAATTTTACTTACTCACACGTTTTCATTAAGGTTTTAATGAGAGATGCCTACTTGGATTTTTTTACTTTAATTAAATCTCCAAGTGTTCTTGTCGTTAATTATAATTAATTAATAAATGTTTGAAATTTAAATACTTATATTATAGGCATAATATAGGTATACCTTTTAAGGTATCATTAATTGCATTCATTAATATAAAAAAATTAAATAATTAATTTTAAAAAATATTTATCTACGTGTTTGGTGAGCGGTCATTGAATGAGTCTGGTTGTGGTGAATGCCAATCTAAAAAAATATTATCCAAAACCATTTTAATAGTAGCTTCAAAGCAGACGCATAGATAGATTATGAGTAGATAAAATGTCTTTTCTTGCTTTTTATCCGTGGCGATATCACATGAATCATGCTATCGAAATCTTCAAAATCGTTTGAACACTGAACCGCAGGCATGAACATGATACAACCTTAAAACGGAACGTAGCCAGACAGACAGAACGCCGTGTTCTGAACGCGACCAATTATTTATCTGTAAATAAATATTGATTGACTAAGCCTAATGCCGGTCACTCACAATCGCGCGAATACGCGAACCCACAAGTGTGGGACGACCTTCGCGAATGATTATGCGAAGTTTTGGAGGCATTCGGGGTTTTCCAAGATGTGTCGGTTTTTTGTCGCACATCAAAGCGCGCGAACCTCGAACCTTCGTGTAGTCTCCCACACATTCGTGCGACCAGTTGCGCACACGACTAAAAAGGTGATGTATCTCCTAATTTTTCGTGGTTCGTGGCGTCTAATCGTACTACCATTTATTTTCTGTATTGAAAATGGATTTGAATGACAACAACATAATAACAACAGCAAGATTGAACATTCGTGAACAATGTGTAGGAGGAAGCGGAAATGGGCTTGTATACTCATATGCGAACCCATTTGCCTGACCGCCCTTCATATAATTATGTGCAAACATTCGTAAAAATGTCAAAATTTTGCGCGCATGTGAGTGACCGGGGTAACAACAATGGCTTAACCTCAGATGAAGGAATAAAAGGGACTTAACATCATTGAGGTACTATACATAGAGAAGCTATCTCAAACAAAATGTGTGTTCCACCGCCGGCTTGCCCTCCGTTTTCTTTTCAAAGTAGAAGCCTCGTTTGCACACAGCACACTTGCCATAGAGTAACTTTGTATATGACACTTGTCGAACAAGCAGTCACCGACTCCAAATCTTTACAAGCTCTTACTCCAACTTTATTTAACGTGCAAAAGCGTTTAAACGATTTCAAACGTAATTACCATTGATTCGTGTCAAAAACTCCAACACTTTAAATTGGTCACAAGCGTCGCGTCGGCAAGCTTATTTAGTCCATTAACACGCTAGTGGCTTGCCAAGTTCAAACGCTCCTTATGATTTTTTCATTGAAAATGGCGGGAACATTGCTCAATAATTTAATTAAATTCGTTTTAGTTGATTTAAGTTAAGATTTTGTTTTCTTACTGATGATAAAGTGATAACATTATCTTTTTTGTTTTTTGTCGTGCAATTGTGACACATTCTTATTACGCACGACGGCATTTTTTCAGTTTTTTCATAAACAATTTTGGCATGCGGCCGCAATGAGCGCAGCCGAGTGACAGAATGAAATGCAGCTGGCCCGGCTGCAATGCACACCCCCGAACCCAATGTTCGCGGTGTCTATTCTATACGCTAGTAATAGTAATTCTATGCTTAACATTAATGTTTATTGTTGTTTTCTCTAGTTTAATATTAAATAACATTATCATACAATACAACTAAAAGTAAGTGCCCCTGTAACTATATGAAGATCCGGCAAGCAAGCCTTTCTAAATGATCTTCATGAATATTCGATACTTACTCATATCGCTTTTATTTCGATACATAAACCAATTTGATACTTTTATTTCGATTCCGATATCGAGAAGGTATCGATACTTTTGGTTTCGATATCCTGTCCCTAGAGATAGATAAGTCCGTAGGTATTTTGTGAATTAATTGACGCTAGGTGTTTTGTCTCAGATGAGTAATGACACTATCTCTTTCTAATGAACGTTGGCGCGAAATCAGTGTTGATTATCAGCTGTTCACAATAAAATATGAAGCATTTATGATCGTTTGGCATACATAACTGAATTTGGTTGAATTTTGAGTTGTGTCGATATTCTCGCAAGCCAATAATTTGTTAGCAAATTATAAAATGAGCAATTTTTTACGGTATACATACCGTATCTTTTACTCTGTGGCCGTGGGTGACATTTTTTGTTCATTATCATTTTAAAGTTATCTGTGGTGAACATCAAAGCTTAAATTGACATTGACAGTAATTGACATGACATTGAAATGACATGAACCCTACGTTCCAGTAGACGATCACAACGACCACGCTCACGACCGCGATTTTTTCGTTCCACTAGCTTGTGAGCGTTACAATCATACACCCAAGTGGAACGGGTATAGTGAGCGACGTGAGCGTTCAAGGTCAAGCCACAGAGTATTTACACGTTTTAGCCGTTGATACAAAATGTACCTACTCTATGATGTTGAGAATAAGACAAGTCTGAAACATTAGAGGTTAAGTTATAATTTTTAAGCTATAAATAAACGTTACATAATTAATTATCAATTTTATTTTTATACTAGCAAAAAAGTATATCTACAAACAAAACATTTTTTTTATGAATAGACAAATTAATATAATAAAAAATTGCATAATAATTATGTTAATGATATTGACCGACGAGGAAAAATGTATACATGGCTATATGTATAGTTAATTAAACATTAAAATTATTTACATAATTTAACATATTTATATCAACTTGTGACCCCACGTCGAGCATCTGCTGGAGAAACTACAATAATCCACTAAAGTATCTCTTGTCGAATCGTATACAGTAATTTTTTCCATCACCATCCTTATCTTTTATAAAATTGCGCCAAATTTCTATCACCATCCATTTCTACCCAGTGTTGCCAGGTCTAAAAACTGGCGAGAGTAACTTCGTCGTATCTGGCAACACTGCAATTCGACCACTTCGACCCACCCCGTGAGGTGGGTTGTTTTGAGCGTGCCGTGAGCGAAATTAATGACGTCATCAATGACGTATTCGCCGCGACCATGACGACCGTGGTCGCCATGTGGAACGCGTTTTGATCATTGTGAGCGATGTGAGCCTCTACTGGAACGCAGCCGAAGGGTGAAGTGAATAACTGACTCATGACCAGTGTTGCCATGTTAGCCACTTTTTGGCTAGGTCTGGCAACTTTTAAGATTCCTTTAGCCAAAACTGTCAAATATTCTTGGCTAAATATTTTAGCCACAATTCTAGCAACTTTTGAGGTTTGACTTGACAAGCTAATAATTACTTGACATTGACATTTAACCTAACCTAACTTAGACCGTAATTCCCTCTTCTAAGGACCCTGTTCACAAATCTTAGAGACTAAGATGACAACCACTAATGTCAAAGTTCGAAATAATAATGCCAGCTAAATTTGTGAGATCTACTTTTCCGGCTTTTTGAATCGTAAACTATGTCGTAAGAATAGTGACATATTAGTAGCGACACTCATATCTACCTAGATATTTAGTATTCGGCTAAATAGTATAAAATTAACTGTATACCGAATGTAACTATAACCAAATACTCGTTCTTGTAATCACAATAACTTTTAAATTTAGTTAGTAAGGGTGAATATATTATGGATATATGAATGATAACGGGTGCTTTGTACTGTAATTGTAAGATGAGGCGAGTAAAACACACGAAGGTTGTTACTAGGCTGATTTATGAAGTAAGAAATAATTGAATATATATGTAATGAGATGAAGATAATACATAAGACATTAGGCATACCACTACAGCTTAAACTTGATTTTATACTAGTTTTAGGGACTCTTGAATAATCACACAAATAGTCGACCCACCATAATAGCTGCGAATATTTTTCCGATTTACTTTTCGGTTTATGGCCATCACTATTTAATTTGCACCCGAAACTGGTCACCCATGAAACGTCAATTTAGTCTCTAAGATTTGTGAACAAGGTTTAGTGGCCCTTATTTAACCTTCAACATCTAATGACCACTGAATTTTTTTTACACAATTAAGTTAATCATTAATGTTTGACCACAATCCTACCTGATATACAAATAATTTATGTTTCCATGTTTGATTTTACTAAAAAATAATTGTTTGATAGTGTTATTTTATCTCCCGGTCCAAAAAGAGTGTACAAAATTTTTAGCCACTTTTAGCCACTTTAAAGGGTACGAAATTTTGACATTCTAGCCACTTTTTAAAAGTGTTTATCCACTTCTTGGTTCACTGACTTGGCAACACTGCTCATGACTGACAATTATTGAGTATTGACATTTCCAGCAGTATTTTTGCGTGCTTTTGCATTCCTCTCCTCTGGCTCTTTCGGCTGCCTGCGGGCTGCGCCTGTAAAAACTAAAAATATTGTACCACTCGACTATTCCATTACAATTTATAGCAGTGCTCTTAATTAATTATTTGCATTAAATATTAGACCATGGAAATATTTAAAGGCAAGCGAATACTCGTCACCGGCGCCGGACAAGGTTATACGAAAGTTTATCATTTTCTCTGTTATCAATATGTGTTTTAAAACTTATCTTTATTATGCGACTTTTGTCTTTTAGGAATAGGTCGCGGAATTGCTATAGAACTATGGAGAGCTGGAGCTAATATAGTTGCTTTATCTCGCACAAGATCTCATCTGGAGAGTTTACAGGCTGAGTATCCTTCTATAGATATTGTGGATGTCGATATTAGCAATTGGGATGAAACTCGCGCCGTTGTTGAATCCTTGGGGCATTTTGATGCTTTAGTCAACAATGCAGCTATTGCCATATGTGAACCTTTCCTCACGTGCTCGCCTGCGGATTTTGATAGGTAAGAAACCGCACCTTGAATTAACAATATGTTCTATAAATTTATGAGTTTTACAATGATACACCACACAACCAGGGACATGCACCATCGAGATTAGAGTACCTAATATTAGTACTAGTAGTATTAGTATTTAATTGCTGGCATGGTATTATATATCTCGCAAAAAAAAAACGAAAAACGCATGGTCGACTAACAGCTGCCTCGGCGCAGCAGACAATAAAACAGGTTCCATGGCAGGCCTCAGCAACACCATACCCCTCCCACTGTTTTCCTCCCTTTACCCATCTATGCAAATCCATAGAAGCAATTGATGCATCATTAAGGAAAATATGTACCTATGTATATAAAATATCAAACACTATCGACCGTGACTTAGAGATAGGACTCACGGAAAATAAGCACCATAGTCAACACTACGGCATCACATGCTGAGCGAGCTCCTTTTTCTTGGCCACTGGACACATGCGAGCATAATGTAAATAATAATAATAATAGTATAATATAATAATAGTTGCTGTATATTTTATTTTTTGTTTTGTTTTAACTTTTTAATTCATTTTTTTCCGTTTTTTTTAAGTGTGTTTTCTTTTAATTGTGTTTGTGGCCTTAGAAATAAAATAAAAAAACTATTTTATTTGTTTCTATATTCTAATAAATTAACTACAAAGCCCAACAAGACAAATCAAGCAACAATCCTTCATCTGTAGTTCAGCAGCAAGCACCACATATGTTACCACAGTATGATAGCATAAGTTCGTAGAGGTTCCCAATGATGTCCCTCCCTTACACTCTAAAGTTGAAAAGATTACAAAACATTCAATATTTTTTCAGAACTTTTGATGTCAATGTCAAAGCGGTATTGAATATAAGCCAAGTAGTTGCAAGAAAGATGATAGAAAATAAAACCCATGGTGCCATAGTAAATATATCATCTCAAGCATCAAAGGTAATGTTTATCTTTAAATGAATATTATATTTTGTAAATAGTTTCCACTTTTAGTGCAATCAGCATAATTAATTTTATAATGGTAAATGGTGCTATTTAGAAAAATATCCTCACCAAAATGCTTATTTATGTACATTCTTATATAATTATCTTCTACAAAGGGAAATTTACCCAAAGGTCATGAGCTGCATTGCTCAAAGCAAATATGTTTTGTACTGCAAGCGTCAATGACAAAGTATGAAATGTGTTTGGCTATACGAGGCCATGAAATTATGCTACAAATTGCAGCTCTTGTGTGTTCCATGTGTACACCCCATAGTATGTACTGTTTCTCGCTTAATAATTATTGTCTCTCCACTGACCTCATATTCTTATCATTAGTAGAGAAATTGTTTTTTATTGTGATCTCCCTTTTTAATTTGAGTTTTAAAATAAAGATAAAAAAATAGAAAATTTGGTAACGTTAATAAATAAAACCTTGGCTATGTGCAGCTTCATTATTTAGTGGACTGATAGTGAAAAACTAGTTTAAAATTTATACAATATTGACTTGTATGGCCAAGAAATTAATGGATATCTTAATATATATAAATTATGTGTCAAATTGTTTGTCCGCGATGGACTGCTAAACTACATAACCGATTTTAATCAAATTTGCACACCGTGTGCAGTTTGATCCAACTTGAAAGATAGGATATTCTGTCAAAAGTTTTTTTTTTATTTTGAGCTTACATCTCAAAATAAAATAAAAAACATTTGACAGAATAAAGTCTGTCCGGGCAGCTAGTAACAGTATACATATATTTAAGAAAGGTATATGTAATATATCAAATCTTTATGTTTTCAGGCTGCTTTAAAAGATCATACAATCTATAGTGCATCGAAAGCTGCATTGGATGCACTTACACGGTCTATGGCTTTAGAACTGGGGCCATATGGAATAAGAGTAAATGCCGTGAACCCAACTGTTACCATGACTGCTATGGCCAAGGTTGGATGGTCAGATCCTAAAAAGGCTTCAGAAATGTTGTCTAAGATTCCTCTAGGAAGGTAATTGGGGCATATAACATGAAATATAAAATTAGTATATTTATATTAAGTAAATACACATTTCAAGATTAATAAGAACATGTTTTCACATTTCAGATTTGGTGAAGTGTCAGAAGTGGTCAATGCTGTTGTTTTTCTCTTGAGTGATAAATCTAGCATGATCACTGGTGTCGAGTTGCCCATAGATGGTGGATTCCTTGCAACATAATGTTGGAAATTTTCTTATCACTGCAAATGTAACTAAAACATGTAAGCTTTGAATGACTCTTAGATTGTTAATGGAACATTGGTGAAATGTGTTTAAGCATACTAATATTAATGCTTCCATGTTTTATTTGCATTCAATTTGCACATAATCAGGACTTGATAGTTAGCTATGATGTTGCTAAACATTGCATTTTTATATTTATCAAATAAGATCTGTTTTTCTGTTGATTTAAGAACCAAAGATATGTTATATTGTAAAACTAATGATATTATGAAAAATTAATTAATATCTCTTGGAGTGTGTATTGGATTAAAATTACAAACGTAAAACTATTAGCACATACATTGGTATGTATATCATGTCATATTGATGTATATATATGTCATATTGATGAGTATGTACAAACTACAAATTCATCGAACATGAACTAAAATATTATTTATAGGGTTTTTTTTAGGATTGCAAACGTAATCATTGCCTAGTCCTATTTGCCTGTCTCTATAAGATTTTATAATATAGGATTAAGAAGTTATTCTAACAACATAAATCCACATCTTTTCCATATCCGTGTTCAGTTAAGTACCTACCTAAACTTATTCACTTCCATTTTGTTATATGCGATTTGTTAACGTTGAATATATTTTTTTTATATGTCTGTGAAGTTTTATTTTATCTCCGAATTGTACAACTATCATCCAATCCACTTGCTAACTACGGTAGGTGAATATGCATATAAAATTCAACATTTTCGACGGCGCGGCGATGCGACGCTGACGGCACACGATAAGGTTGTAATGTAATGGATTATTCGCAAAAGGACAATGTTCTAGATATTATGGAAGAACATGCTCGACTCTGCCGTCTGCGTCACTCACAATCACTTACAACTCATCGCGTCGCATTGTCACGGCCGCTTTGTCCTCAGGTCATTAGTGTTTTGCAGATTGGATTATGGAATATATTAAGCTTATTAGATGAAGGATTGTTATCGTAAGATAACAGTCGTAAAGCCATGTCGGAAGCCCCTGGAGACATTAAAAACTTCTGACATTTAGGTTGGCACTAACCACTTCCTCAGGGCCTGCCTCCTCAAGGGGTGAGACCCGTGCTCAGTAGTGGGCCATTAATGGTTTTTTTTAATTAATCCTATATATACTGATCTCCTTCGGCAGGACCAAAGACCTTGAGTACACTAATATTAAATTTCTTATTAAATTATGTTACTACAATAATAAAATAATAATAAATAATGCAATAATTATACAATACTTACTACAATAATTATAATATAAACAACAAAATCGAAAAACAATAATTAAGAACATTATACATGACAACTTTTTGGCAGATAATTATCTGAAAACTTTCTCACTTATATACAATATAACATACAAAGCAGTGGACCTCAAAAGGCTGGATAGATGGATGGATGATACAATCAACAATTTAATGCCATTATGTTTTCGTCGGCGAGCCACTTCACCCTGCTACCGTTACCTCTGCACACCTTGTCAATCACCACCTTTAGGAAAACCAGAAAATTTGCTCTTGTCTGTTTTCCAGTTATGAGCGTTTGTAAGTTTTCTGCATTTACTGCCAGTCCTGTTTTCATGCTCACGTCTTGCCGCAATTTTGAAAACCGTGGGCACTCGATGAGGACGTGCGGTACATCCTCAGTTACCCCTGTCTCGCAAACGCACCATGGAGTGTCGCGCAGTTTCATCCTGTGCAGGTACTGGCCGAATCCTCCGTGGCCAGTCAGGGCCTGCGTCAGTAGTCTGTTCGGCCAGTACCTGCGTGCATGGTCATATGCAACAGGGCCATCCGGCAGGAAGCGAAGTATAATTTTCCCTTCAGATTTTATTAGGTAGGTCTGGTTCCATTTAGCTATAGTTTCCTGTCGGATGACCCATTTTGCATGCGATAGTGGATACTTCGTGTAGTCCGCTGCAGTTCTCTTGTGCAGGGCGGCATGCTTTGCTAACTCGTCGGCACGCTCGTTCCCGGCAATCCCAACATGCGCCCGCAGCCAGAACAGCTTTACATCCACACCGACGGAAATCAGCTTCCTAATTTTTTCCCTTATTTTAAAGGCAAGAGGATGCAAGGTGGTATGGTCGCTAATGGCGTCAAGAGCCGACTTGCGATCTGAAAAAATCTTTATCTCCTTCTCTTGTCTAAACCTCCCTGCTAATTCTCCCGCCTTTGAAATGCCCAGTAGTTCCGCTAGGAAGACGGTGCAGAACGATTCCAGCCGAAATACCTAATTGTTTCTTAATTTCTGCACCGTCCCTCCAAACCGTCAACGCGGCACCTACTTTGTCTTTAATTTTACTTCCGTCGGTATAGATGCAAAGCCCGACACACCCATGGGTTGCCTGATCATCACAGCAGTCATATTCAATTTTTATAACGTCAGATGGATGTGGCATTTCGAGGAAAGAAACTTTACTCTCTTAATCAAAGGCGTCCGATTCCAGATGAAGTGCCTCTTAATTAATGGGTTGAAGGTTTATTATTATTCTAAGGGTTGAAGCATGATGTAGACTAAAATATTATATCTAACCCCTGTAATATAATGGCGAATGGCCACATCAGTAGATAAAAAACAAATAGGTAGGTAGGTATATCATAGTATCTTTGAGATAACGAAATAGTTTCAAAACAAAACAATTACTTGTACATATCAGCGATTACGGCGAATGTTTTATAGCCTAACTAAGTGTACAAGCCGATAATAGCTCGGTTGGGTAAGTGCAATGCAAATTATACCGACGTAAATTAAACTCTCCGATAAAAAAATTACGCTTTGAATAGGTAGGTCATTTGATTCAAGTCAAATGGATTTAAAGTATTTTGAAGGGAAAAGAATATTGGTGACTGGCGGTTGTACAGGTAACAATCATCAACTATTTTCAAATAGATTTTCTTCGTGACTAATCGTAATTTACGACCGTAATAAATTTGTTGTAATAATGTACGATAAAATATTATTTTTAGGAATAGGACGTGGAACAGTTTTGGAACTGTGGAAATGTGGAGCTAATGTTGTAGCTTTATCTGATCAAAAAGAGTCTTTATATCAGTTGAAAATGGAATATCCATCGATCGAAGTAGCATGCGTCGATCTAAGAGATTGGGGTAAAACCCGTGAGGTGGTGGATGCCCTGGGAGTTTTTGATGGACTAGTTAACTGTGCCGGAATAATAAAGAATGAACCGTTTCTGGAGTGCAAACAGACTAGTTTTGATGAGTAAGTAAACATAGAGTACACGTAAAATTAACACAAATATCACACGTTACTATTTTATCTTCACCAAAATTCGCTGGCTCTAACATTTATTAACCATGTATTTAAGTATATTTATTTACCTTCATAGTACTATCGCTGTTAACGTTAAAGCAATCCTTAACGTCAGTCAAGTCGTCGCAAAGAAAATGATCGACAATGGGATTAAAGGCTCCATTGTAAACATATCATCTCAAGGTTCAAAGGTAAGAATAGCAGCTGAAAAGCTTCTAAACCTAACGCTCAGTTTGTAGTAACCCTATCTGCAGAAAGTTCCGAGTTCGATTCCCAGTCCCGACAAATACTTGTGCGATTGGATTATGTAAGTACCCTCGGGTCGCAAGTTATGAACGCTTGCCAGATTGCTCTGAAAGTGATTCCATGATTTTAATGAAATTATTTAAATATATTTAGGTTTGAAATAAATCGGTAATGTAAATAATGTTCTTAGGCTGTTTTGGCTCTCACGGCTTATTCTTATTGTAATATAAATTAGTAGATAATATTTGCAGGCCGGTTTGAAAGATCACTTATCCTACTGTGCATCCAAGGGGGCCCTAGATGCCATGACTCGTGTAATGGCTATGGAGTTAGGGCCACACGGTATTAGAGTCAACACTATCAACCCCACGGTGGTGTTAACGGAACTCGGCCGCAAAGCCTGGGCTGATCCGGAGAGAGCGGCTAGTATGATCTCTAAAATACCAATGGGCAGGTAATTATAATCTATACTAATATTATAAAGAGAAAAGATTGACTTGCTTGTTTGCATTGAATAGGCTCCGAAACTACTGAACCGATTTGAAAAATACTTTCACTGTTGGGAAGCTGCACTATCCCCGGTAGACATATGCTATATTATATTTAAAAAAAATTAGGGATCCTTAATAAAACTCCAATAATGTAACCCAAGGTGTAAAAAATAAGAAACCAAAGCAAAGCGACGGCGGTTACTCGTAATGAATAAGAATCAACTGTAGTATTTCAACTTATTCAGTAATAGTAATCAGGTGATTTTTAAAAAACCTCAAACTGCGATGCAAAGTAAGCGTTGTAGTGTTAGTAAAGAGCCCAGTGTCCTCTATCAGAACGGAACCGAACTTATTTATTTATTAAACAAAATACTTGTTGTGCTTACAGTATACACCAAAGCGCACTACAAGTCAATACAATACATGTTCACGCCACCAAAAAAGCCGATTAAAACGGAACCTTTTCTGTTAGATACAGGCTGTACACCATACAGGCTACAGCATAGGTACATAGTATAAATTTTAAAATATGTATTAAATTTTGTTCCAGATTTTGTGAAGTAAGCGAAGTAGTGAATGCTATTATTTTCTTGTTAAGTAACAACGCAAGCATGATTAATGGCGTACATCTGCCTGTTGATGGGGGATTCTTGGCCACTTAACTCATTTTGTAATAAATAAATATAATACAATATGAATGAAACAATCACATTTTATTTTACTCAGTTTATTGTGCCAAAGGAATTGATACATATCGGATATAGAAAACAATGCAAGCATAACAATAAATATATATCAATACATAGAAGCATAATAATTATGCTAAGCTATATAATGGCAGCACACAGACAGATAGTAAGTACTAAAAACGTACGTTGGCCAAATTTATCGAAGAATACTTTATAACCATATAATTCGGTACACACATTCCTTTTACAAATGATATAGGTAGACAATAGTTTTGATTGCGAGCATTGTTAAACAATATATCCTGTGTGCGAATTGTACCTTTAAAATAAAATTATGACGCTATTCTATAACAATTTAGTAGCATCTTTAAGATAAGTTACTCAATATTTGGAGGGAACTCTTACACATTCCCATGACCTTATAATATTTTTTATATATCCAATAAAAGCTGCAATCATTTTCTAATTCCCTTATCCTACAACTACCGATTGATAAGTTCCCTCCTTTAATAACAATGAGTAAAATATTATAAATTTCATCCCGATCTAGACATGTTTACGGATTAGCATTAGGTAAAATTCGGATATTAATAACACGCTGCACATGACATCAGCTACAAACAATACAGCAATTAAGATATTCAAGAATTATAGCCAAATTATACAATTTTAACACTACAACAGTTATGTATTTAATATTTCCATTACCTAGGATATTGTAAAAAACAGTGTCGGCTTATCTAATACCTTACAAATATTATATACAAGGTTAAGTTCATAGTCTTTCGTCGTCGAGAGCGCGAGTGGCCAGTCGGCCGCCCTGCGCGTGCGCACTCCACTCATCTACCGAGACGCGGGAGACGTCCCCGGGTCCCGGAACTCCCGAACTGAACGTCACGTTCACTCACCGTTCATTTAATAGTATTACCTAAACTTTATCCTTTAACTTGGGGATGATATATGAACAATTTTCGGATTGCAAAACCTCCAAAAATTAATAGTAATTGGCACCTCACTTCAATACCAGAATATGTGAAATGGATAAAATATAATTATAATAATGTATGAAGTAGCCTTAGGTTTACATTGAAAAGTGAAAGATTATACAAAATTCTATAAAATACTGCTGACTAACTTATAGATTATGATTAAATGACATTTAATAATGATGCACGGCGTATGCCAACCCCTTGAGAGTATGCCATAAGATTACTGATCCATTAAAATAAAACAAATCTTCGATGTGCTATTCCATAAATCTAAATATTATGAATATTAAAACTAAAACCTTATGGAATATCATGACAATTGGACCAATTTAAATCCCTTTCGCAATACGATATTTTAATGCAAACCTAATTAAATATATTTACAATAAATTGAACCTAATTTTCAGTCACGTTAAAGATGAATGGTCTAACATCTAGACTATTTGACATAGTGAGGTTACCACGCGCCCCTATATTATGCGGAATTCATTCGGTTAGTGATAAAAAATACACAGCATTTAACATAGGTTATACATATTTACAATTGCTTGTTCTCTACTCAAAAAATACAATTCAAACTATATTTCCTTCGTTTAAAATAGAGAAGATTACTTTGCCCTTGTATAAAATAATAGTAGTAAAAGAGAGGATTTAAGGCAATTTACAGTATTAAGAAGATAAAAAAAACGTCCTAATAGGAATGTGTATCTTTCTATTTCTATAAAATGAAAAAATACAACATCAACACAAAAAAATTGTCTTCCATCAAAACCATTTACCCTATACTTACGATGCCCAGCGTTAGGTGATATCATAGACAACAAACTGTAATATTTTCAGATCAAACTTACCTATTTAAAACTATGGCAGTGACTGGACGTGTCAAACATACAGCTTGCAGAATTTACTAGCACTGGAAAAATGTACACTGTTCCGAATGAATGTCAATTTTGTACAGATCAGACAACTTGAAAGCTATATTAAGACAGAGTAAAGCTCTACAAACTGAAATCTATTAATTCTATGACCCCCTACAATCTCAGTCGATAATAAGAATAACGGCTTCCTTAAGCTGGGTGCATATACTGGTACAATTTTAAATTTATTATTGCAGAATAGAACAAACCTTCAACGGAAAAACGTGTGTTAGAATAAAAATTGCCTTCAAATTTTTAACAATATATTTTTTACAGTTTTGGAATTCGAATAAAATACATGTAACTTAAAATGGAAGACAATAATGAAGAACTAAAGAAACTTAGAGAAATCACTTATTGCACAGAGTCGCAGTTAAACAATTACAAAGGGAGTTGGTTACTCGTTAATAGCAACACGACTTATACGACATACTGTCAACCGATATGCATCGCATACTAAACTTGAATATTGTTTAAATATCTCCACATTACACATGTACTCGATATTCCAAGAACTTAAACAAAAAAATCATACTCACTTTTTTACACAGTACAATAATTATCGAACAACGATGATCACTTTTTAAATAAGCGGCTTGACACTCAACAATTAATCCGAGTTAATCGTTAACATAAATTATCTCTAAATAATCTAATGGTTTCTAATTTCGTCACCTTGGAAGTCAACAGGCGGAACCTGTCGAGTCATAAAATGCAAGAATCCGCTCGCGATTTGAAAGCATTGTCGTAGATACTAACTTGTATTGTTTAAATATTCAAGGTTTCGCAGGCATTCCTTTCAGTGCCTAATGACGTGTTATTGTGTTAAGAGACAGCTAGCTTTGTTAGGCGCAATACTTTAAATCTTTTGGCAGTTTTTCCAAGCAGATCTTTAACAAGTGTTTCCTTACGATGATATTTGTACTTAAGCCGATTAGATTTTTTTATGTAATATTAATGACAAAAGAAGTCGCGTCCGAACACCGAGATCTTTGGCTGTTTCGAGTTTGAATTAAATACTTAAATTTGGTATATCCGCAGCTTACATCTATTGACCTCCAAGGCGACCTTTTACAAAAATTAAATATAAACTCTCCGAGTTTAGTCCACCCTCTATATAATTATATCACCTTGAAAAGTGATAATGTTACTAGTTCATTAAATGCAGACTTGTTAGTTCTTAAATGTTCACTTAACATAAACTAACAAACAAGATGTGTCCAGATAAGCGTGCACGAGGGATATTCTCGGTTGTAAAATAAGTCCCGTGTTCCGAGGGAACTCCCCTCCTCAAAACTACACTTTAAAATAAATTTGATCGATTCCGCAATACTAATCCAATTTTAATCGCTAAATAACTGAGCACAATACAATAGATGCGTGGGCGGTTCGGTCGCGTACCGAGACTGGCGACACACCCACATCGAGTCTAACATTAAATAATTTACAATTCAACGTCACCGTGAATGTGTACAAAACATACCTTACGTTACGTTAACACCGAGCTCCCGTACGGAGACAAGTTAGTGCAGACACACTGGTCAATTCCTACACCGAGCGATCACTCGACACCGTGTCGGGGTGAATGTACAGAGTCCATGTTGGCGGGGGGCCGGCGTGCTGGGTGCGAGGGGCGCGGGGGGCGCGGGAGGGCGCAGGGGGCGGCTACCCCGTGGCGCCCGCGGCACCCGCCGTGCCCGCCGCTGCTGTAACATCATCACCATAATCATCATAATACCCACATCATTTACCGACCGTCTTTATGTGCAAAAATTATTCAATAATAAAACTTATAAACTTGAATTAATAAAACTGGGCTTGCTTTATTGTATTAATTATTGATATTGACAAAATTTTAAAGCATGTTTCTTCTTTTCCTATCCTGAGGTTAAGTATAATTTTGTTTTATTGCCTACTTTAGAAAAGGAATATTGTAACGGGGACCGTTATTGCGAAGGGCGTGATGAGAGTAACGGTATATGCATTTGCCCGCCAAATGCGCTAGCAAGTCGCCATTCAATTTCGGCATTTTTTATGGAAACAGCCGGCAAACAAGCTGACGATCCACCTGATGGTAAGTACCGCGTAACATGAAGCCAGCATGGAATTGAATTAGTAGAGATAAAAATGAGGAGCAAAATGCTATGTGTTGACTGGGAATAATTCAAAACAACTTACTATTCTCTTGGTCCGTTGTCTGGTCGTGACGTCTAAGTGTGCGGTCATTTGTACCAGACTGGTAGTTGCCACGCTTCGGCCCTGAAGTATAATATGACACAGATTGTTATAATTATGTTGTTGATGATACCTACCTTAAAAATAAAGTTACAAGAGAACATAAAAAATATATATTTTGATGGACTTTTTGATTAATTTTTGTGGTGTGTGTGATTCATACACAAGTGCAAGTGAACACACAATACACACTGAGCCATTCTGCTGTAACATTGTCAAGGTGAACAAAATAAAATATATTATGTAATATAAACATATTATTACGAGTTTCACCTCATCATTGGAGAGTTGCCATAACCACAAAATTTATAAATTACCTAGTGGCTATGTTGCTCAAGAAATAAGAAAGTTAACAACCCTGCGATTCTTTTCTTTTAAATAGCCACTGAAACCCTGTAAACATCCCAACTTCAATAAAAACTACAGATCTGCCAAAGTTAGTAAAATATCATATTGTTACTCTCAAAGATAATCTAGCAGAGTAGAAACCCAGAGATGTAGGTCTAGGCAGTATTAATGATGGTGAAGTCGCACCCTCAGTCTGACCCGCGATCAGGGTAGAGCGAGATGAGCCTTCTAGGCCCTTTAAACAATGCTTTCAATCAAACTTTAAAGGCGCTCCTGTAAAAAAATCTCGCTTAATTCAACTGTCCTAGGGTTACCACAAATAGCGCCCTTTCCAGCTGATGCCTAAACCGACAGTTCTTGACTCCATCATAGAGCCGGCCCTAGGGAATTTCTCTAGAGAAGTCTAAGCAGAACGCTATTATGAGCGACATTGCTTACCAAACTTGAGCATGTTCCAATCAAAAACGTAGTCGTAGGTGAAGCCCTGTCGGTGGAAGAGCGTGCGGAACATCTGCCGCAGGTGGCTGTAGTCCGGGCGCTCTTCGAAACGCAGCCGCCGGCAGTACTTGAGGTACAGCTGGAACTCGATCGGGTGGTTCTGTAACAAGTACAATAGTATAGCATTATACAATACTGTATCTATGTAAATAGCAGGCCTGGCGCACTCCGCATTTTAGCTATGAAGTAACAAGTACATGCCACGTTCGACGTGTCAGGCTATTTCAGAAATTCATAAGGGCTGTCACACGTTCGTAATCTATCACACATGTTAAAATAAAATTTTCAGAACAAAACAAAATTAATGAATTTTTGATAAATGTCTAATCTATTGTTTAAAATTATCTACTCTGTTTAAGGAGTATGTGAGCATCCCTAAATCGGTACCCGTGATTTAGGGATGCTCACATACTACAAACATACATACTACTACTGCAATAGTACTTACACCCCCTCCTAAAATATTTTAAAATTTAAATGCAAAAATGCAATGCAACTTAATATAAGTGTTATCTATACAGAGATTTATACAAAGATTAAGATAAAATACAGGCTGCAGTGAATGCTTTACATTGTATTAAAAGATAACATAATTATCTTGTTTTGGCAAAACTTGTAATTGACTACAAATGGTAAAACTATTATAATGAAGGATATATTTCAAATGACTGACTATTTTCAGTTTTACTAGAATTCCCTGGACATTAAGTACAGTAATTAATCAGACTCAATAGAAATAACCCACGATTACGGTGTATTTGTAATAAAACAATAACAATACGTTTACAGCATAATTGATTTGTTACGCAAATTATTGTAAAACCTGATTAATTTATAGTAAAAATTAAAACATACTTTGCACAATTCATCGAATGGTGTGGACAACTTTTTCTCGGATATTCTCTCATACTTCTGACGTTTGGTGGCTGCTTTTAAACCTTGCCAAGGCAAGCTGCCGCGATTGAAGTACATGAGCATGTAGCCGAGAGACTCCAAGTCGTCGCGTCGGGACTGCTCGATACCTAAATGAGTGTTAATGGAGGCGTATCTCGCGGTACCTGAAATACGACAATAAGTGTTAAGGGCTCTTTCTATTCCTGAACACAAGCTTGTGGTAGTTGTGGTACATCCTGGTAGCAATGAAAGATGTTTATAACATTTTGTCACTTGAATTTGTATTGAATTTAATTAACTCATTATGGACATAACTGTAGGGTAAAAATACCTAATCGTTTGGGTATAACTATAACATCACTCTCACAATGCAGATGTGTGATATGATAAGACTGGCTAACTTAAGTACCTAGAATTTCAAAGTTGCCTGAAGGCCTCCAACATAACTATTTTACAATAACAAACAGTGCCCACACATTTTTCTGGTCATGGAACATCAATCAATATTATGGAAAATAAAACAGATGAATAGATCTGATTATGAAGTAAGATATTGTAATTAATATTAGATGAGGGGATTTTGAAAAGAACAAAACTTAATACTAGTCTTTAGCCTCTCTCTTCAAAATCATACTTATCTAAGTTACACTTGTGAAAATATTGTATTAAGATTCAAACAATAATTTTCAGACTTCATTTTATAATAGAAACATTACATTATTAAATAGTATTACATAATTATACAACTTTATAGTGATCAGTACCCTATAGAATATATATAGACAATCTGAGAGGACTAGTGAAAATCGGACCACGCACACTAAACTGATAGTCCAAGTTGGAAAGATAAACAGTACAAGATAAAAATGTTACCTGTTAAATTTTTGTTTTCTCTGTAGTGGATATGTTGAAGTGTTCGTGGATCTCTATATTTCTTAGCTAGACCAAAATCTATTATGTAAACTAAATTGCCTCTCTTGCCAAGGCCCATTAGAAAATTATCTGGCTTAATATCTCTGCAAAAAAAATATTTTGTACAATATCATAGACCATTTGTATCATATCTTAATAAAAGTTAATTCATATCAATAGGTTAACCTATAATAATAAATTCAATTATATAATATACAATATTCATATCATAATAATATAGGTACATTAATATTAATGTTTTTTTTAATCCTGTAAGGTTTACAACTCTTCTGAAAATTTCACATTTTCGCGTCAAAACGCGAACATTTCCGGTTTTTTGACGTGATGTGTCCAATTGATAAAATTATTACAAAACTAAATACTTCTTTGTCGTTGTTTATCTATTAAAATAATCAACATTATACATCAATATATAATAACATATTAAACAAAGTATAGCAAGCAAGAAGTCACTTGTTATCTTTATGAGTCTGTGTGACCTACAGTACAGTGTCAGTGGCATCTCCATGACCATACATAATAAAGTATTGTGTATGTATAATTGTACACATTATCATTACATTACCTATGGATGAAACTCTTGTGATGTATATCCTCAATGCGAGAGATGAGTTGATCTGCGAGAAGGAGTACAGTCTTGAGGGAGAAGCGACGAGAACAGAAACTAAAAAGATCTTCCAAAGAGGGACCTAGTAACTGCATAACCATAACATTATAATCTCCTTCCGAGCCACACCATTTTATTGTAGGAATACCAACTGTAACAAACAACAATATAATATAATTAGTGTTATTTCAAAGTTTAAGTAGTTATTGTTGATTTAATTTAGTTGCTAGATATGGTTTAAGAATATTATATAATTAGTTTGATAATCCCAAATTTTATGTTAAGTGGAGTATAAGACAACACAACCACACAAATAATGAAATGAAGAAAACAAAGATTTATGCACTATGCACCACTAGGTTTTGATACAAGGTATGTCAGTGTTGAGTAGTTTCATTTTTAAAGGTGAAGATGAATGGAAACATAAATCAGGTTGTAAAAACTACTAATCAGATAATTTCATTTTGAAATCTAAGAACCACTTATACGACCTTTGGCAACAGAAGAACTTAGTTATTATTAATTTGCATTGCTTCCAAGAATTTGCAATGATTTTACAGTTAATATAATACTTTATTAATATACTTTCCTGTTGTAAAACACATCATTTAAATGCTAAATAGTGTTTCAAAATTGTTACATATCAATCTAGAAGTCACATAACAACTATAATGTTTATGTTTAAGGAAACACTATGTGTTAAACTTTGAAAGAATTGTGATTCAACTAAGAACGCTAAACATTGTCTATCCCAGATAATGGTTTCCTAATTAAATTACTTATTACTAAATTATACAAAACATCATAAATATTTGTTTCCAATACATTATTGAAAATGGAGAAGAAGATTATGAAATCATAAATTGGATATTCACATAGATACAATGCATAACAATATAGTGTAAAATGAGATGTAATTGGCAACATTCAATAAATGGCTTGTATGTTTAGTTTTACAAAATAACATTTATTAAAAAAAATCCAGTGTTAGCGATTTATCTTTATTAAAAAGATTTTCTATTATAAATCAGAAGGATACAATCAGTGGCCAGTTACTGGTAAGACCGTGTATTTTTCTTTTTAATAAATTGTTTTTTGCATAAGCTTATTAAGTGGCCTCAATTTTTGGCACAAGGTTAGAGTATACTCATATTATTATAGTTGTAGTTTGGTAGCATCATGGTCTATAAATATTAGGTTAGTACAACACAAACACTCATTCTATCTATCTATCTTATGAAGTCTTAAGTCCGCTGCTGAACATAGGCCTTCCTTTATTGGCGCCATAGCGAAGGGTCTGTGGCCCTCCGAATTCGTTGTTACTGTAACTGCTACTATAGGCCGGAATAGGTGGCCCAGGTATAAATGTGTCAACCAAGAGGATGTTAGACTTTGCCAACGCCCTTGGCTATTGCAAGTTGGTGACTGCAGTTGGTGTTCCTTAATTTACAAACAGGTGCAGCTGCTCATCTTCTGAGCTGGTTTTAGTCTTCTATTACGACATCCCAGAAATAACAGGAGCTGGTTTTAGTCTTCTATTACGACATCCCAGAAATAACAGAAGTGGTGCTTTCCTACATAGACTCCATACACACCACAGTATTTATTCTATTAAAAATAATCTTTTGAAATTAATCAATATAGTTATTTGAGGTCCAGTATTTGAGGACCACTGTTTAAGTTTACAGTTAACAATATTATATACAACAACATAACTGACAGTCAATTGATAATGAACTTGACTATGTTGGCAATAAATTGTGTGTTTAATAGAAAATCATTAAGTAAGTTGAACTTAAGTTTAGTATGCATTCATATTTTCTTGTTTATTCAAACAAATTTATTATAACAATCCTTACCACTTCCTTGCATAACTTTGTAAAATTTGCTCTCTATATGTAACTGGGGGTGTCTTGTCTGTATACATTCTAATTTAATTGCTACTTCTTCTTTTGTCACGATGTTGGTTCCTGCAACATTTCATTTACAATTAAGTAATGGTATAGGAGTTTAATAACGATGAAGTAAAGTTAAGTGTTTTTATTTCACATGTTACTACAAAGCAAACAGCAGCAGTAACAATGATCCATGATGATTAAAATATCAGGCTGATTTAACTAGATAGGTACTACAGATAACAGGTGTCCTGATTTAGTTAAGTTGTGCATTGTTTTGTAGCAATCGAAATATTCCAGTAAAATAAATGTTACAAAATATCCCAAATTCTGATCGTATTAGACCGCGAAGAGAAACCACATGTAAGTTTCGACTCACTCTGAACGCAATCATTATTTTGTTGTTTGTTCTAAATACGTAGATTAAGAAATATAGGCATTTTCGAAGGATGCATAGTTACGATTTCGAAATGAAATTTCAGCTGGCCTAGAATCTAATAACCATCTTTCTTTGTTTACAACAAGATCCATCTGTACTCACCCAAGTAAATGTCTCCAAAGGATCCTGAGCCAATCTTACGTCCCAACCGATACTTATTCCCGATGCGAAGTTCCATTTTGTACATACTGACATGAAACAACTATAAGTTAAACCACCACTCTTTTTTTATTTCCCCAGGTTGAAACGTAGAATGATTCTACCACTCATAAAATTCATTACAGGACGGCCATATTTGCGCTAGACGCAGATCTTTACTTGGATGAACAGTCTAATTACCTATTTGAAGTAAAAGTAAAGTACCATATTTAATTAGTAATGAGTGGTAAATGACTCATGGATTGCAGTTATTAAATATAAAATGGACTATTCACAGTAAAATTTCATAAAATTAACTCAACACTATGTAAAGCACAACACACGCAACTATAATTTTTTTTTTATCTTCGACATTCTCGATCTCATTCTTTCTCGAATACAGATAAATACAGGCTAATAGATAAAATAGAAACAAGATGTAAACTTAGATACAGATTATTAAAAATGCCTTGCCTTTAAATCTATGTTTATAGTATCACAGTGACGTCACTTTCCTCTGGTTCCTCTATGGACAGGTTGTGACATGTTGTCTTTGGCATTCTGTCTTACGGTCTCACCAATAAATTAAAATATTACTTAAGTCGTATTGTAGTTTATTTTCAGGATAGGCAATAAAATAATGTTTTTAATACGATTTAATTACAGGATTCAAGACAAATAAGCCTAAATACATATTTTTATTATTAATATTTTCCTTCTTTTCTTCGCGGAATAGTTTCTCGGATAAATGTTAAGCTTATGAGACATGTAATTTTGTATATAAAGGGACTATAGGATACGGCAACATTATAGTTTAATGACGGCAGTTCACTTTTATCTGAAACAGAGTAAGATAGGGAAAAAAATCATGGTTTATAATAGGGATGTAACGGAAGTGATGATATCGGAACCGAAATCGGAATCGGAGGTTTTAAATTCAGTATATCGTAATCGGAACCGGAACCGAAATCGGAATCGGAGGCGGAGGCTGAAGAAAAATGTGATAAGAGAATGTAAGTTAGGTTTAATAAAATAAAATGATACAAACCTACATTCTGAATATTCTTTTTAATTTCAGCTAAAAACAATACCTAACAATATAACACCTAACTAGGCGTTGAAAAAAACAATCATTATATTAATAAATATATGCACAAGTACCTATAATGTAATTTGAAGTGGTACTTATTAAAATAAGATTTGTTTTTGGATGTCAATAAGTAGTAGGTACCTGTAATATGTAGTTCTATGTTGAATAAAGTTCTTTGACTTTGAATAGTAAATGAAATAAAAAGTGTGTAGGTATATTAAATCATCTCAGTCCAAAAGAAGCAAGTTATACTTCATGAATAAAAGCTTCACAGCTATATCTCCTTCCAGTCTATTTCTCAACGGGTTAGGCCAGGGGTTTGAATTTAGTATTTACTTTCCACCATATTATGGGATCGTCATTGATAGGAATACGATTTTCTATAGTTTACTCATTAAGTAAGCCCTTCCATATAAAGTATTTGTCCAAAACTGCATGTTCATCAGATGTATTATTATTATTATCATCGCTTTTCAATATATTTGACCTCCGATTTACTTCCGATTTAAAAGTTTCGGAATCGAATAAAATTGGAACCAGAGGTTTTTAAAAACAAGCGGAAGTTCCGACTTTTCGGAATCGGAATCGAACTCCATAACATCCCTAGTTTATATTTATCTTATCTGTCATATTTTGCCCCACCTTACCCTAGGCTATTACAGATAAGAGGCTTTAAATTGACTATATACATACATTTTAATATATCTACTTTATACATTAAAATGAAATTACTTAATAAATGTAATTTTAAAGAATATTAAACTGCAGCAGTGGTGGGCGTTACACATTTTTAAATGCCTACCACCCAGGGTACACAGCTTCTAGCCCGTATAGGGGGGGTAGTCAGAAATTTTTCACCTTGGGTCCCCCCCCCCCCCCCCCCCAATATCAGATATTTTTAACAAGAGTCATTAATGTGAATAAATTACGTCGACGAATCTATGAATGAGGTGATGGCAGCCTTAAGAGACATAAACACTTCAGTTATGCTTCGAATTTCTTAGTTTATTAGGCCAAGCAAGCAAGTGACATTCTTGCTAGTTGGAACACCATTGCCAGTAACCTGATAAAAGATCAGGTAAATAAGATGTATGGAAAAATATCAGATAAAATGGATAAAAAAGATATCAAAACAGTAGGTAGGATAGCTCAACACGAAGATAATAAATAAAATTGCATGAAACGTTTGCTCATAACATTTAATAATATTTATATCGTGATATTTTCGAGGCTTCGCCAAAGTCATCTTTGAAATATAATTATACAATCTTCATAAACCTTATTCTAAATCACAATGTCGTAACACAAGAACTTCTTTAAAAACAAAAAATGAGACAAAATGCATTTTAGATAACATTTTACTTTGCATCTTTTTAAATAAGTACTTATAATTTGAACTATTCTAACTGCACACTTAGGTAATTACTTATAATCATCAACTAACATTCAAAGGTAACTATAATCTGAGATTACACCATCTATGTACCTAATTGAATAAAATTAAACAATACTTGTAAATCTATAGTAGACAACTGGACAGCAATTCGTTAGATAACTGTAAAGTTAAAATAAATTTTGCTTACATTGTTATTTACGTTCCAGCCTTTAAATAATTTGACTACAAATTTTTCCCATAAAACTCTTCATTATTTAAGTACATACACAAACTTTTGCTTAGGCATATTTAATAAAACGGTCATGTATGTAGAACTTACGGATATTTTATTGGTTGGAAAAAGCAAAGCAAGTAAGGAGTATGAAAGTATTGACTTCTAAAAATAATATTTTCCAACGTAAAACTAACATTTCAAAAGAAAATCTCTTCAGTAATATTTATCTTTAGCCATAGTCTGCAGATGGAATTGAGGCTGATAACCGAACGAGGCCTATTTAAAAATTAAATATAATAAGATCTCTTTTTTTGTACAACTTATGGACCGTCATAAGAATAAATTGTTCTTTTGATTTGCAATCTCATTTATTTTTATTTCTAATTGGCACCACGGGAGAGATCGTTGTTTATACAATACATGAAATGCAGCAGCTTAGAGCCTAAGAGAAATAGAGTACCTACCTCAGTCACGTAGGTACTAACTCAGTGTTCTTAAAATTCGTAATTTTAAATAAAGCATTAGACATCAAGTACTTATCTATAGGTAAAACTTTTCTAAAAATAGTTTTATATCAATTGTTTTTGGAACAAAACCGTTTAAAGAAAATCTCGATTATAAATAAGTAAGAAGGTTTATACAAAGTCAAGAAGGTTTATTTTATACGGAGTCCCGTTAGGTTTAAACCTCAAAATTTGCAAATGCTTTTAAACAAACATTCTAAAAATAATGTATGCGTGTTCATTCCCGCTGAACTCAGAAACGGCATAGTCAATTTGTATGCGATTTTGGTAAGGTTTGGGTAATATTTAATAAAAAATAAGTATAATATGATATCAATGGATAAATCTTTAGATAGATATATTTTGCCTACAAATAACGATTAAATTAAAAAAAAAAACAAAATCGGCCAAAAACATAATTGAATTCCGTGATTTACCCTAGTTCTATTTAATGCTAACGGGACTCTACTATAATATATTGTACGATATTTAGATTAAACTGCCAAATTGAATTCATGTTTATTGAAATATTTATGAGATGCAGTATTTCATTTGTCATAATATATTAGGTATATTTTATTAGTTGTACATTCCCAATTACTTAACCTGCTTAAAAATTGGCTTTAAGAGAGCTTTGGTAAAATAAAGTACCTATTTTAGTGCCTATTTGTTTAATCACTTAACTTAATTAAAATTATTAAGATGATTATGGGAACTTATTCGTATGGTAATGCTATGTGTTGACTTGCTCACATAGATAGCTGTATTCTCACTTTTCACACACACCCCTATTGTTACTTAACACGAAAAGTTAATAGACAAATCATTCCCTACACAAAGAAATGGATCACATCAATAAATTGTAATGAACTCGTATGTACGTATTTTAGCATTTCAATGTCGTAATACCAATAAATAACTTCGTTAAAGTTATTATTTAAAGTAGTTACTAGCTACTGCCATAATTTACTAGGGAAATATTCCGTTTGTCAAAGCGTATTCATGGGTTCGTTGGATTAGTTCTGACCGGAGTTTGTCAATTTGTTATGCTTGGTCGAGGCTCGCTCCTGTGCTTGCAGTATTTTGCTCCCTGTCACGATCACTTGGTTCGTTGTTGTTTTGTTCCTCTCGATTTAAAACGAATACGGGCTCTACGTTTTCATCTTCACTATTAAATCTGAAAAAAGTAAATGGTTACGATTAATATTATGAAAAGATTCCCTAGTAGATACGTGCTTTGTTGTCTTCTTTACACAGTAGGTAATAAAGGTAGTTAAAGAAGGATGGGGATAAAGATATGAAATTTGTTATTTTTATTCAATAAAAACATAAAGATACTCACTGATAACGAGGAACTTCACCTCTCATAGTGCATATTGCATTAGTTAGGGCTTTTACGTAATTTTTGGCAAGCGTTAAAGTTTCTATCTTTGATAAACTCCGGTTATCTTTCTTAACATGAGGAATGACGCGTCTGAGATCCTGAAAAAAGAGATAAATTAGATTTGGTGTACCTACATTCCTGCTAGCATAAGCTCGTATAAACTATATAAAAATATCTCAGCCAGTACTTTTTTTAATCGTAATAAAATACACGGACGAAATTTTTACTACATTGGATAGAAAAACCATAATTTATTCTGGTAAAGTACCTCGAAAGCTCGATTGAGCGAGTGCATCCGCATGCGTTCTCGTTCATTGCTCTCCAGTCTGCGGAGGTTCCGCTCGCGTGCCGATACCCCGCAGCGGCGGCGGCGGCCGGGGCCGGGCCCGGGGCCGGCGGGGCTGCTGGCCGCGCCGGACGAGGAGGACCCGGCGGCCGCGCGCCGAGGCCTGCACACCCGTCGCGGGGCCTCGTCACTGCCGCTGCCGCTGTCGTAGAACTCTAGAAGGAGCGATTTGAATGTTGTCGTTTATTGTAGTATGGTAATGGCAGAAATTGAGGTCGAACAATACATTCATAATTAGGTAGATGTAGATAAGTCATACTGTCGATACCATTGCTTAGTTATATGTTAGTACCCATAGATTACCTAAGTACCTTACCATAAAAAATTAAAGGAGGAGATCTAAGTAGATTATTTCCAGTATTGTTTAAGAGGTTAGATGGATGGAAACTTAAAAACTGTTTTCCTTAAAGTTGGTAAGTAATCTAGAGGTTCTAGCATCTACCATTGCATCTACAATCTACCTCCTTCATTGTTTATCAAAGTAGGTGTTTGTTAAAACTTACAACCGACCTCATAAAATAGCACTGAACTCTTTTGATATTTGTTAAATAAGTATATCCAATTGGTAAGGTTCCGGAAATATTGATTATATTGTCGAGGTAGTCGCTAAGGTTTATTTTTAGCGTCCCATTCCATATTTTCCTTTGCAGTGAGTAGGCTGCTTCCAGTAAAAGTGTCGAATGATGTGGGCGTGAGTTCGCATTCGTGAAAAGTGAGCTATTCATTGATGTCATAAAATATTATCGTTATCATAAATACGTCACCACAATTCACCGGAAAAGCTTAATGCCTCCAACGCTGGCAACGCTTCAAAGCGAGAGCATGATTTTGTTTGTGCAACAAGTACGAAACTTGGACATTACGTGACGGAACTCCACGCTTGATAAATTATTTGCGTAACACCACGAGTGCAGACTAATCGATTTTAACGAAAGGCTACGGGCCATTTTCGTAATTCTTTTATCAGTTTCCATGCGTTAGATGGATCCTAATTTTAAGGTATTATGTTTCAGGTGAATTGAGTTATAATAATTATGTAATTTTAATTAGAAATGAGTGTTACTGATTGATTACTATGGCTTTTGTACGACTGTCGCGTACCTGTTTTAATTCTTAGAACCTTGCGTCACTCAATTACTTAGAGACTACTACATTATTAGCTAAGCTTCAGATGTTACTGCATTAGTCATATGTTTATTAATTAATTATACTTGTTGGTAATAGAAATTAATTAAAAATATTGCCGTAACGTCCGTATAACATTTGCATCAACAATAAAATGATTTATGCTTACGCAGCTATCACATGTTATAACAAAGATACATTGCAAGCTCAGTTACAAAAGTTTCATTCGATGCATATCTTTTGCATACAGGTGATAGGGTTTATTTTCATCGTTGAATGAGCTACTCATCTGCTAATCAACCGTGCATGTAATAGTTAAATATTATTTGCGTGTTTTAGTGAGTGTTCATACTGAACTCGCGGGCGCGGGCGCGGTCGCGGGCGCGGTGGCGGATTTGTGTTCACACTGGCCGCCAGGCGTTTGCGCGATTGTGACATGTTGTCAGAGGTTGAAAACATGGACGACGATCTTTTTTTAACCGAAAATTCGTACCTAAAGTTCCATTTAGGTACTCACCCTCCATATCAGGAAACAATTCAGCAATTTCCTTCCATAGTTTATTATGAATGTTTCTGTTCATAAGATTCCTGTGTTTATTCTGCCAAATCTGAGTTCAAATCAAATCAGTTCTAGCCTGAATAGTACTAATAAACTCTTCTGTATTGAAGGACATGATCTTAGATGAAAGAACAACCCTTTAATCTGGGGACATAATGAATTCATGTGCTATCGTTTCTAGCGACAAGTTCAAAATGGTTGAACTTACCTGACATAATCGCGCGTTCCGCCGCTAGTTCAGTGTGAACACACTCATACATTCTCATACGTTTGATATTGCCGCTAGCGGGCCGCGCGCGGTTGTCGCTAGCGTGCCCGCTACTTACACCGCACGTGCGTTTTGTATGTGAACACTCTCATAGTAGTTCATATGTTTGAAATTTCGCGACCGCGCCCGCGACCGCGCCCGCGAGTCAGTATGAACAAGCACTTAGTCGCATCACAAGAGAGCTCGTAATATTTTTTTTCTTTTTAGATGGTCAATACATCGGTGACGCTTTGGTGTTACAAATCTCCATGAGAAACGGTGGAGGTCCTTTTTCTCTTTCTTAGCCAGCAACGCATCAGTTATGCTTCTGCTGTCGCCGATATCCATGGGCGACGATAGCCACTTACTTTGCAACAATCCGAGATTATCATGTATGATGATATATACTTTATGACATACGTGGCACCTCCCTCCTTCCCACAACGGAAACATGCACTACATTAATTTTTTTTTTTTTTTTTACTTAAAATAAGTTAATGCTTGACCACAATCCCACCTGATGTACTACATTAATTAATTAAAAATGCGCGCTCAGTGAACGATGTTCACTTTGCGACTAAACATCATGACTCTACCAAGTCAGCTTACCCTGTTCATGCTCCGTTTCGGGGCGAAACCCTTGTTGGTGCTGGTATATATATATGGTATATACTTTTTAATTATTGTAGTTTTCCGTTGTGGGAGGGAGGGAGGTGCCACGCATGTCTTATATAGTATACCATCATACATGTTAAAGTAGACTCTAACTTGATTGTTAGCTTTTTTGCCGGGTATTTCCATAAAAAAAAGGTGGTTGTTCTGACTCTCCTGATTTAAAATCACAATATAAAGCCTACGTACCGCCAGCTTGTTCTATTTTCATTTCAGCTTCATCTGGTTTATTGTAGTACTCGGAGGTGTCGTCTTCGTAGTACAACATCATCTGGTCGGGCGACGCGGCCTCCGAGCCGGCTCCCTCGCCGCTCGCCCACTGGGGCATCTTCAGAACTGAAATGTTACACTGGATCTGTACAACTACGGCTTTTTTCAATACTCTGTCTATAGTTCAATCAATCCATAATTCTACGGACTAAATTGACAATACTTAGTATGTTGCTATGGATTGAAGAAAATTATTAATAAGGGGGGGGGGGGGGTGTCTATATTGTAATCGATATTGTAAGTATCGACGATTGATCAGATGCAGTAGTACTAGTATATAGTAGAATTAATGGAATATAAGATCTACAAACAGAATAGATGGTTATAGATATATAGCATTATTTGTGAAACTCCGATGTTATTAATTCTTAGAAAGATTTTCGTAGCCTAACTTAGTTAGATACTCTAAGGCTGATTATTGTTAAAATGTTTAGTATTTATGAATATAACTGTATAACATCCTTCACCTACTCTAACATTTTAATATATTTTAGATTATTACGAGTGCAATAACGTGCAATAAAAGAAACAATGTACAGTTTAATATTTCATTCGTTGCTAAGCGGGTGGATGTTCATGGTTTGATTTCCGATTATAATTGATTAAAATTAATGTTATATGTATTTGATACCCGTGGAATCAATGGCAGTATTTTTAAACAATTTAACTGATAAGACAAACTTTGTTGACACTTAAACTGTACAAATTCCTCAATCTCACTAAAACTTGAGTGCAGCACCTGTGCACTTAAACAAAAAAGAAAAGCTAAAACAAGGAAAGCTTGTGTTAAAGCAGATTACTTTACTTTAAAACTTAGTTTGATAAATAATATAAGTATGTATTTATATTTAATAAGTAAATAAGAGACCGAAAAATTTGAGGTCAGCTATTTGTTTAAAAAGATACTGTTTGTAACATTTTATTTTGTAAAGTATTTAGGTACATAAAGTAGTTCTCGTCTGAGTGTCTCAATTTATTCCAGAATAAAACACTTGTCTTTTGGTCTCTATAGTGTCTAGACTCTACTAGCTAGAGTCAGTAACATTGTTGCCAGAGAATTGTAATTTTAATGTAAGTATTTAAACGTAAGTACGTGAAGTAAGTAAGTAAGTGATACCTCGTTGATGTTAATGTACGTAGTGATAACTGATAACAATGGGCGAAATGTGACAAGGGCGGAGGCGGGCGGCGCGCCGCGGCGGGCGGTTGGCGCCTTCGGTTGCTAGGCAACCGCGCGACGCCGCGGCGCCTCCTCGACATGACATCAACGAGTCAATACATAAAATAATGTTACAATAGGGTACTTTCGGTAGTGAAAAATAAATTAGGTATGAAATTTTAAAATAAAATTTTTGTAGAAATATACTTAAATATTCTGATTTTAAGCCATAAAAGCAAATTATTGTTTTAGTAAGTATATTAAAATTAAAAGTCGTAATTTTTAATCGGTATATCACTACAAAATAGACCTAAAACACGAGCCGTCATGGTGTGACGTCATATAGGCAAAAACAAAACTGTCAATTCAGTGTAAAATTATAGGTGCATATCTATCAACTTTAAAACTTCAAGGAGTAATAGGTAATTGTGTACTTTCGTTAGTGCATTTCATTGGTACCTATTTATTTATTAAAATGCAAACCGGTTTTGTAAAAGCAGATAGTACGAATCTGCCAAAAATTGATTCAATGATGGTTGCAAAGTTCTTTGCATATAACCCAGACTTCTGTTCTGTCGAATTGCGGAATGTTAAAACATCTTTATAAATATTACTTGATAAATGATACTGTTTTTCTATGTAAGTGCCAGGTATTGCCAGTAAAAAGATATTGAAAAGTGTTAGGTTATGTTTTGATAAAAAACTTTTCCGGAGTTTTAATACTATGAGGAGTGGAGGGGAGAATCAGATGAGGATTTTTAAATACGGATGTGTAAATAACCTTACACGTGCCTTACACCAAGCGATGAAATGACACGACACTCGTCGTGGTCTTCTTCGTCGAGATTAAAATAGGTGGTAAGAACCTCGTGAGCTCGTGACCTCTAAAATGAGGAAAAAACTGTTGCCTTCTCCGCTTAGCAACAGTTTGTATCACGAGTAGGGGAAATTCTAATACAAATATGAAGCCATAAAAGTGGCCACCGAAAAATACTTTTAAGTTTTCTACAACAAGAAGTTTAACTGGACGAATTTCGTACATAACAGGTTAAAAATAAAGGTATAGGGGAAAAAAGGTGCTTTTCTTTAAGGATACCTATATAAAATTTTTGTTTGTTATGAATGATAACAATAGTAGGTAGCAGTCGTTGAGCTATTCACCAATCCACACTGGAGCAGCTTGGTGGTGAATGCTCTGGGCCTCCTTAGTTATGAGAAGAGCCATATAAATAATCTTATATCAACCGAAGTCCTAATCTTATCTTATTGAGTAAGAATAAGTCTTTTAAAAATATTTTAAACTGCCTCAATATTATATAATCGCTTTCACGAAGATACTGTCGAGAGCTGTACCTAATAGCAGAGACATTTTATAATAATAATCTACCGGCACACGTAATTAAATTTATTTCGCATAGATACTCGTTTCCACCGGTCTGTCTATGCATGTGTCTGTCTTATCTTGCTCTTGATACCGGTTTTTCTACTTGAATACTCAATAAGTAGGTCACATTAAATAATTCTTGGTCTTAAACAGAGCCGAATATTTTTTTCAAAACGTTTTTTAGAGTATGCTCTTAGTAGAGAAAAAGTTTTTTGTAGCAAGCATTATATAGCCAGAATCTGACGTTAATTCACGGAAATCAATTGTTATAAGATAAGTATTATTGTGATATTATTAATCTACTTAGCAATTGAATTGGTGGTATACGTATACCTTCAGTCCTTCAGACATGCGTGACACTTCCTCCCTGCTATAAAAGAAACATTCACCAACATAATAAATAATAATATCAAAAGTTAAGACCATCTTAGAAACATACATAACACCACCTACACGTGTTTAAGTATATATTTTATACATAATGGGGTTTCGCATTCGGATTTTCATACTAGGTTTATCATTGCGTATAATTAATATAATACCATTGATGCTCTATTTACCAGTAACAAGAGGACACCTAAGCCTTTGTATTCCAATTTGATTTGATAGTGTATATTTATTAGAATTATTACCTATTCGGATTTCGGTAGCTGCGGTTGATGTCGCTGCAACCATCAAAGGTTCAACCACAAACACAAATAACATTGTCGAAATTAACATTTTATTTCACAATAAACATTGATTGCGTCGAATGAAATTTTTTCATTCTTCGCTCAAGTAAACATCAGTAGATACCAATAATAATATACTAAATCATCTGTATTTGTACTACTTATTTACTTACTTTATTCAAAAAGGTAGATATTTACTTATTGATCGTCGTTGAATTATTGTGATTATCGTATTATTTGCCTTAGCATTTTGCGTCATAAGACGATTTCACCTGTGTTAACAAGTGTAATATTTTTTACTCTGGGACATTCAATGTTGAAAATATTTTTGTCTTTCACTATGATCGGAAAATATTAAGAACGATGACGCTAGTACGTAAACGAACATACAACATAGTATCATATAAACAGAATAATAAACAACAAATGAAAACAAAAACAGACTTTAAATTTCAATTCCAATTACTCCGTTACTCGAATCACTCTTGATTAGTTATCTACTTCAGCTCTAACACGCGTCTGTACAGCGTTAATTAATTATTAATCTTTTGAGTAAAAAGTAAATAGGGTTGCCTATAAGGCCGCCATAATTTTTTAATAGTCTTATTGTTATTTTTAACCGACTTCAAAAAAAGGAGGAGGTTCTCAATTCGACTGTATTTTTTTTATGTTCGTTACCTCAGAACTTTGGACTGGGCGAACCGATTTCGATGATTCTTTTTTTTCGAAAGCTGGTGGCTGTCATGTGGTCCCACATAAATTTTATTGAGATCTGACAATGGCATCCATGATAAAAACATATAAGTCTTAAATTTGTATTAAGTAAGCGCGACAAATGGACGAATAACTCAATATCACGCCAACCGATTTCGATGATTCTTTTTTTAATCGAAAGCAGGTGCTTGTCACGTAATTCCACATAAATTTGAACGAGATCTGACAAGTAGTTTTTGAGTAACTTTGAAGTCGGTTATTTTTTGTTAGTAAAATTTAGATTATACTAGCTGCCCGGAGAGACTTCGTTCTGTCAAAAGTTTTTTTTGAGATGTAAGCTATCCTATCTTTCAAGTTGGATTAAACTGCACACGGTGTGTAAATTTCATTAAAATCGGTTCAGTAGTTTAGGAGTCCATCGCGGACAAACAATGTGACAACGTAATTTATATATATTAAGATATATGTTGCCTATTGCTATTTTTAAAAATGAAAATATCACTACATCAGTCTCTTAAACCATCTCCTACCATAGGCTCTGCAGACTTCCTAGGCATCAACCACTACACATCGCGGCTCATCAAGCCGTCCACGACACAGCACCCGGTGCCATCGCTCTACGACGACGTGGCAGCCGAATCTTCTTTTTATACCTTTCTAGCAGTAGGCATTTGGCTCTTTCGATTGGAATTTAAATTTTTGTGATTTAAAAAAAACACCATAAATTATGCACCATATTATCATTTTCACAAGAGGCTTTTTATACGAAAGCTTATTAAATTTTTCACTAATGCATTAATTCTAATTCTAGTTATTTTTACTAGATATAATACGGGTAGATACTCACAATACACCGATATTTCAATCCAGTTGCAAGGATCGTGGTTACATCTGAACTCAGCCTGTAGCCGTATTGTAGTAAAATGTATTTAGGCCACGATGAGTTAAGTTTAAAGTGTAGTTTACTGGACTTACATACAAATAACTAACGTCCCAACTCAGAGTCACTAACGGTTACTTTAATCGCTCCTTAGTTAAGAATCACCATACAAATTCTGTACTAAGGAACGATTTAAATAACCGTTAAGTGACTCTGAGTTGGGGCGTTAAACGTTTAACTGTTAACTAATAATATAAATTGGTTATGTGGTACGATCTATGTTACTACATTTAGGTTCTTATGAAGTGAAAGCTGTAGTAAAAGTCAATCAGGTTGCAGAGATACTTAATATCTATGGTTATTCCTCTTGTGACTACTTCTATTCCTTATTGGAAATGTAGAGATCTAGTATTTTTGAATTTAGTAACGCAATGTTTACGTATCACTGGAAACTTTTAATGAAATGTTGGCATTGGTCAATGTGAACAAGATAACTGACCCTAATGCAGTGACGATAAAATATAAAGCCGATAAATTTTATCCTAAAGTACTGTGAAAGTGAAATAACGACTTGCTGTTAGGTCTCTACATTACGTTTGAATACATTGAACATTACATGAATACATTGAACATTACATGAATACATTGAACATTACATGAATACATTGAATACATTGAACATTACATGAATACATTGAACATTCTTTTACCAATTGAAAGCCACATTATTTGTGAGTGTCAATAGCTATCGGATTTTTGGAAATTCAACCCCTAAGGGGTAAAAATAGGGGTTGTAAATCACTTTCATACAAACCAACTTTGTCAGTTTTAGGGCCCTCGCCGACGACGACTTTTCGTAGCGATGCTGTCGCGCGTTTCATGAACGCGCAACAGCATCGCTACTAACGCTTGTTAGTCGCATTTGCAACGCGCTAAGTTTGAGTTTAAATGTGAAAGTTTATAGTTATGAACAAAAGTTAACTTTAACAAATTTTTTGGAAAATCATTCCATAAAGGATTAATTTAGGGGATTGAACACACTTTATCATTTTTGAAATTAAAAACATTAAATTTCATATATTAGCTCCAGATTAGAAAAAAAATTGAAGTATTACGTTTTTTTGAAATATCATCACCTAAAGAGTTAATTAAGGCGGAGCAAGTTAGTATGGAAACTTTGTCAGTTTTGAAGTTAAAAGGGTGAAATTTTATAGTTTAGATAATTTTATAGTTAAATACAAAAAAAACTGTATCACGGTTTTCTCGAACTTCATCCCCTAGGGGGTAAAACTAAGGGGTTTGAGGAACTTCGCCATTTTTGAGCTCAGAAATGTGAAAATTAATATGCAAGTTTAAAATTAGAAACAAAAATTGATTGTAATTGTTTTTTTTTTTGGAAAATTATTCCCTAAGGGGTAAAAACAGGGAATGTAAGTTTGTACGAAACATGGTTATTTTCGAACTCTGAAATATGAAAATTAATATGCGAGCTTATAGTTAGAAACCAAAATTAACTTAATAAAGGGAGAGAGGGGAAGCGGGAGAGAGAGAGGGAGAAGTTATTAGGGATTGTTGGTGATACGAAGTTCGCCGAGTCAGCTAGTGGAACATAAAAATAAGTTTCAGAAAAATATACGTAGCTTTGTCCTGATCTCTACAAGTTTTTGGTTATTATAGCAGATTAAAATCTAGATTTAGATAAGGAACTACAAAGTTTTAAACTGTATTTGTTCCTTATCTGGATATAATCTTATATAATTCAGCAGTGAAATGAAAACCGTAAATACCAATTGTTTCAAGGACATTATTATAAAACTGTACCAGTTAATCAAGTGGTGACTACGTTATCCGGAGGCTCGAGGCGGTTGACATTTACGTGACATTTACGTTGAGGCCATTCCTTGATCACTATACGTGAATATATTGAAAAGAAATCAAGATCGTTTCGATTATGATGATTAAAACAATACGTATGTGTCAATATGAACGGAATTAGTTAATTATCACGTACAGAATTATGCTTTTCCATAATTCTTAAAGAAGGTATTTCATAATAAAGGAATTTGATTGGAACTAAGGATTTTAATTTTATTCGCAGTGATTATTCGCTCGTTAAATGACATATATATGAGAGTTTATCGACTTATTTCAATCTTGTATGACATTTCGAGTAGGTATCTCATAAAAATATTATTTTATAATAGTTTTGAGTGCTAAATAATTAATTATAATTATCTACACTATATCGATGTTAAGGTAATTAATCGATGTTGTGTTCAAAACAAAACCTTCAGTTAGGTAGATTGTCGTAGATAAGACCTATTTCATTTAACGATCATGGTCGTAATATTAAATATCAATTTTATAGTCATAATATGTACATATTTTATAGTCATACGGTAAAATGTTATAGACTAGAATTACATCAAATTTTAGTCAAGAACTTGTCGGTAACACTACCTACTGAACTTATTACAAAAAAAAAAAAAATTTTAACCAACTTCAAAAAAAGAGGAGGTATTCAATTCGACTGTATTTTTTTTATGTTTGTTACCTCAGAACTTTCGACTGGGTGAACCGATTTTGATGATTCTTTTTTTAATCGAAAGCTGGTGCTTGTCATATGGTCTCACTTAAATTTGAACTAGAACTAACGAGTAGTTTTTGAGGTTATTTTTTTCTTGGTAAAATTCAGATTATTTCTGAACACATAAACAAGCAGACGAGCTATCTAACGATAAGATCACCGTCGCCCATGGACGTTAGGACATCAAGACAGCAACAACACCAAAATAAATGTACCATCGATATATTGCCAAGTAAGAAAGAGAAGAGAGAAAAGACTAAAAACTATCTAGTTATAAAGTACTGTGGATGCAATGCAAAGGACGCTCTGTATACGTTACGTAGACTGTGTGTGTTGGTGGTGTGGCTAGCTGTCAGCACTGAGCACGCCTCTGACTACGTCACTGCAGCGTGGTGGCCGACCTTCGCTCGCTACACGCGAACAGTCGAACACTTTCACCATACTACCACCGTTAGCCCACTTACGTACCGCTAACTTTGTTGCTCTACTACTCGTACGTACAGAACCGTTGCATAATAAACAACTAAATGCAAATGCCAATTAAAAATTAATAACAAGACTTCAGACACGTTTTTTTAATATCTGTATCAAATTATTAACTGGAAGACTATTCACGTTTGTAACTTGACAGCGGAGTTTCAAAATTGACGTCCGAGTTCTAGGATCACTTCACTTCGCAAGTGCGTACTAGATGATTAGAGGATGACATATTTATTATTCTCGATCATCGAATTACGTCACCGTCGAAGCTCGTGTCCAATTGTCAAACGAAAACTTAGTCAAGAGCTATCGCGTTCTCGAGTAAACTAAAGATTTTTGAAATAAAAATAAGTTATTTTTGTTATATTTTAGTTATTAGGTACTAATAAATACCATGGCTCGTTTATTTTTGTTCAATTATTTATTAGAAGAAGCTTACTCTTTAGATTGTGCTGAAAGTCGACATCAAGCGAATGAGATTCGTAATTTTCAATTAATTAATATGCACAGAGACTTTGTTTTTAACTACCGGTTGTCGGAAGAGTTAATTGATAACCTATTGGAAGATATTAAATATCTTATGATAGCACCTCAGTGTCGAAGACATGGATTATCAGCTAAAGTGAAGGTTAGTAAAGCAAACCTAACTTTCCCTTCTTTCTTACAAAGGTTAATTGACGATAACGACCCTGCCTGCGAAGCGAGTGGTCCCGAATTCATATATGTATATTTATCCCCTATTTCACCCCCTTGTGGGTTGAATTTTGGAAAATCCTTCCTTAGTGGATGCCTACATTATAAGAGGAATATCTACGTGTGCGAATTTTATGTTTCTAGCCCAAAGGGTTTGGCCTTTTTGTTGATACATCAGTCACTTTTGCTTTTCATATATATACATTAATAAAGGTGATTGAAAATTATATATTTGAATTATTTTTTCAGTTATTATGTGCACTCTCTTTCTTTGCTAATGGAAGTGATCAAAGAATATGCGGAAAAAACATTCATTCCTATATGTCGCAGCCATCGGTTTCCCGTTGTCTGCATGTGGTTGTTGAAGCACTCAGCCATCCAAATATTGTAAAAAAATACATTCGATTTCCTCAAAACTTTCAAGAAAGGCTTAAGCTGAAAGAAAAGTAAACAAACATTTTCAAATTTTAGCTACCTGTATAAATATAAACGCAGGTATTAAAAAATGTAAATGCCTGTAAGTTATTATTATAGCTTTACCGCGGCAGTCCCCGGGTGCCACACGTTTTTTTAGTATTATAACAATAAATCATAGAATTTATAAGAAATGTGTAAGTGCCTATATATCAGAAGGATAAAATATTTTACCGATTCGTTTATTCATACCGAGGCGAGGCCATCTTTAGTCGTTTGACGTTTGAGTTTGAGACTCCCTTCACTTCGCAAGTGCGTACCAAATGATTCGAGAATCACATATCAAGATCTCGGACTCGAACTTCAATTTTGACACTCATCGCGGAATCCGCTCTCAAGTTACAAACCTGGGGGCTTACCATGAACTCTTAAAACAGGTCAATATTAGCCGATAATTGGCCTGTCCTGCTATATCCTACCATGATCTGGCTAAAACACAGGGCAGCCAGCGACCACGTCACCGTAACAGGACAGCGGTCACGTGACTTCAAAAATGATCTTCTGCCCTGCAATTCGTGTACCATGATGCGATTGTTGACGTCTTGACATCAGAAAGTGGCATATGTTAACGTCAAAATATTACAGCTCACCGAAAGTAACATTTATTGTCCTGTTTCGGCTATTTCGTTGATGATGATGAAACACGACGGGATGCAGCCATAATTCAAATACACCATCATCACAAAATAAATACATTTCATTTGTTTGGAAAATTTTAAAAACATTCATTGTACTTATGCTTTTTAAATTATCGCTCCTAACCCCGGTCACTCACATGCGCGCAAATGTTTGACATTTTTACGAATGTTTGCATATATGTGAAGGGTGGTCTGGCAAATGGGTTCGCATATGAATATACAAGCCCATTTCCGCTTCCTCCTACACTTTGTTCACGAATGTTCAATCTTGCTGTTGTTATTATGTTGTTGTCATTAAAATCCATTTTCAATACAGAAAATAAATGGTAGTACGATTAGACGCCACGAACCACGAACAATTAAGAGATACATCACCTTTTTAGTCGTGTGCGCAACTGGTCGCACGAATGTGTGGGAGACTACACTAAGGTTCGAGGTTCACGCGCTTTGATGTGCGAGACAAAAAACCGACACAGCTTGGAAAACCCCGAATGCCTCGAAAACTTCGCATAATCATTTGCGAATGTCGTCCCACACTTGTGGGTTCGCGTATTCGCGCGAATGTGAGTGACCGGCATTATAAATCACATATTTTAATAGACATTTAGACATGTCACTGTGTCAAGTGTCAAGTGGTGTAAGATTACGTTCAAAAATGTAAGCATCACTTAGCGATAATTTTTTTGGTAATTTTAGAGAACGAAAGGTTAATAAATCACAACACTTAAGTATTTATAACAAATCTCAAAATCTTCAATTGAGATTGTTATTTTAAACTTTTAAAAACATCAATATTACGCATTCATTTGAAAACCGGTAAACCGATAAAACGCTCTATTTCAGAACATAATTAGTACAAATCAAGTACCTTGCATGTCATAGACTAAGATGCAGGACAGAAGTAGAGGCATTGCAGGTCATCGGTAAACGTTCATGGTACAAAATACACTCCTGTCAGGTTTTAGCTACAAGCTGACCTGTCCTGAACATGACACATTTTATTAGAGTTCATGGTAAGGCACCTGAATAGCCCTGCTGATCTTAAACAGAATCATATTTTATTTTATTCTAGTAACCGCCCTTGCTTTACTTCGGTTTTCGTAATAACTCATGTTATCTAGAAAGAATAGAAAATTCTATGTGTGAAAAAAAATCGATCCAGTTTTTGAACATGCACAAAAATACAAAAAAGCAAATCCTTCTAATTTATAATATTAGTAATTATTTTTTAACTTTATTGCAAAGATAAGCGTACTTAAACCTATAAATAAATATCAGTTCCAGTCTCTCTTATTGAAATTTCTTTTGGAAATGTTTTAAAGCTGCAATAAAATTGAGTGAATCAATTCATTTAATAAATTGATTGTAGATTATGTCGCAAAGGAATTGCTTATCAGGTAACATGGAAACATGCAAAGTAGACTCGAATGGGCCAATGAGAAACAAGGCTCATCCACAGTTCATGTCTGATAACCATACGGCACGGTATTGTAAATATCGATTTAACTCACAATAAGATAAATACATAAAAACGTCTTATGTTATCAACTCAACACAATGCAGTGCAAGTAGTAATAAAGTCTATTAAAACATGACATGTGTATCTCTTTTGCTCTTAAATCCATTCATTGGAATTAAAGTTCGTACATATTAAAGACGTATTGGGAGCAACAATAAATAGAGCAATAATATTTTTACTTCGAACATATTATTTATTTTAAACTATTCAATAGTTTATTCTTCAAGTACACATAGGCAATAGTTTAATTAAACTAATACAACTAAAAATAAAATACTATTACTTACAAAATAAAAAAGATCTTAAGTAAAATAAGTACTATATTACAAAAGTATATTTACAAGAGATAAATGTCATCCAAAATTCCCAGATTAGGCATTGTATCCAGAACGCTGGCAGCATTGCCCCGCTGAATTGCTAAACTAATTCTTTGAGCAAAGTAGCTGCCAGCCTCAGGTCTCCAGAAGTGCGGACTAGTCGTTTCGACATGTCTTTCATGAAAATAATATTTTTTATATATTTAAAGATACAAACCGGGCAAGTGCATGTGAGCCCACGCGCAATGTAGAATTCCGAAGTAGTAAGTTATCGAATATTATGCATTAACTACTTATGCTAACTGCATAGCCGTGATAGTTTTCGTTGTAAATTCATCATGTAACCTATTTTTGACAATTTTTTCACTTGTCCAATTCCAACCGTCCAATTCCAAGCAAATTTCAAAAATGGTCTTAGAAGACCCATAATATTTTTAACCGACGAAAAAAAAGGAGGAGGTTCTCAATTCGACACGTACCTATATATTTTTTTTATGTATGATCACGCAGCAATCGGCACAGGGTGGTCCGATTTTACAGGTTTTTTTTTAATGGATATATGCCAAACCAATGACAAAACAAACGGTAAAAAGATGTGCGCCGCGCTGCTGCTGCCGTGTGCATCGCATGCCGCTGCACTCATAAAATGAACTTTATGTAATTAATTTTGGTTGTTTGTTTGGCACGGTCTCAAAATTATTTATTTACTGTTAATTTAGGATCTTAATTTATAATAATAAATGGTTTATTTTATTTTTCGCACTTCAGCTTTTTTTTCGTTGGTTTTATTTTTTGTTAAAAAGTAATAATTGGAAGACCTTTTCAACGATATCCCACACTATGGGGTAGATAACGAAATAAAATGTCATCCTCACGTTATCTGTAGGGGAGGTACCCTGAAAAAAATATTTTTCATATAAGAGTCTTGGCGCTATGCCTCTTACGGACAGACGGACGGACGGACATGACGAGGCTATATGGGTATCTATTATAGGTACTAGGTATACCTACATGTCTATGGGTTCCGATTTTACTTCGGAACCCTAAAAAGAAAATTAAGGATCTTTATTCATTACCATTACAATAAATATTGAGAAAGTACAAAGTATTAATAATTTTGCCCATCGCAATTACGTGCGTTGACACAAAATTTAAATGTAATGATTAACAAAATATTTTTACATAGTATTTTGAATTTAGACGTGATGTAATTATTACGCATGCGTGCTCAAGTATGAAGTACGTGTACGTCGTGTATTAATTACACGCAACGCTTCGATCTCGATACTGCTTGTATTACAAAAAATCAGCTGTTTACACATTTGTAACAATTGAACCAAATTGTATCGCTATGTATCATCAAATCACCTTGTATAATGTTTTTGTTTCAAGGTCCTCTCGTCTGTTATTGAAATACAAAGGTAACTTACGATGTAAATAATCTCACGCGATTACTATCTTTTATGACAGTTCTAATAAAGTTTTTTCCCAGTATAACAAATTAATATTTTTTCCTAAGTTCATAATATTATTCCAGTACGTATGCTATGCCAGATGTAAAATTATATGAATAAAGAACTTGCTTGAAATTGCATATTGACTTGAACGCCTCGTGTACCGATCGCTTTAATGTTTATTTTTCGGAATGGCACGTTTTTTAGGGTTCCGAAGTAAAATCGGAACCCTTATAGTTTCGTCATGTCCGTCCGTCCGTCTGTACGTCTGTCCATCTGTCCGTCTGTCGTTCTGTCCGTCTGTCCGTCCGTCCGTCCATTCTGTTCGAAGCAAAGCGAAACTTGAAGTTTTCCAGGCAGGTTTTCTATTGGACAAGTACATTAACATTCTGCCCGTAAAACTTCAAGTTAAAATTTTATTGCGATTCGTTTGGCCACTTGTCGGTTTCGTTTAGTTTTTCCACTTGTCCGTTGCCATTCGTTTTTCCACTTATCCGTTGCCATTCGTTTTGCCACTTGTCCGTTTCGATTCGTTTTTCCACTTGTCCGTTGCGATTCGTTTTTCCAGTTGCCGTTGCAATTCGTTTTGCTACTTGTCCGTTGAAGTTTCACTTCTTCTATGTGTCCCAGCACACATTTAAATTTTTTTAGGGTACCTCCACTTCAGGTAACGTGAGGATGAATTTTTTATTCTTTGCGTACCCTATCAATAGTATCGTTGAAAAGGTATTTCAAAAATATTATGGGTCTTCGAAGACCACCTTTGGAATTAGGGGTCCGTTTGCGAAATATTTTGCTTTATAGTGCTGATTTTAGTTAGAGGCAAGTGTCTCCCCCCGTGCTGGGTAAACTGTTGGAGTTGGACAAATAAAAAAAAACTCAAAAATAGGTTATATTATGATGAATTTACAAGGAAAACTATAACGGCTATGTTAGCATAAGTAGTTATTGAGTAATAGTCGATAAACTTACTACTTCAGAACCCTACATTGCGCGTGGCCTGACACGCACTTGCCCGGTTTTTTCATATAAATAGAGCAATTTAATACTTTAACCTATATGTAATGCCAGTTCTATACGTTGGCCAACATTGTGGCGAATGTAGTCGCCAATGCCTGTTGGCTGTCATGTAGAGTGGGTGTTTATGCCTAAGATAGGCACAGGTTTGTATTGGAAGATGGCTCTCAAGTTTTTTTTTACTTTGTCTATCTGCGATCGGCTTTCTAGCTTTAAGGAGATTTGTGTGTGTATCATTGTCGTTAATGGAGTGACAAATCCATTGATTTGCCTTGTCATGGCTTGAATTGTTTATGTGTTGTATTGTTTATTATTTATTATTAACTTATGTTCACTTTTATATTAGTTTGTATCAAGAAAACACTGTTTTCCAGTTGTTCACGGATTTTAGGTACGAGCCCGATGTTACGTGTTCACGACATTTGACATTGACATTTGACACATCCTCGCGTCTCGATAAGTTTTGAGACAAGAAAAAACTATACAAGATATTAACAATATTACATTAACAAATTAACATTTTTTCGAAATACTCTTCTTCATTCTCTATTAGGGTTCCATTCACCTAAACTAACAAATAAAAAAAAATTGCCAGTCTTGATCCGATAGGCCCGAAATTGCGACTTCGTAGGCGGCCACGGCCTCTTCGGCACACGAAAAAAAAATTCCCTTTTATTTTTTCCTTGATTATTGGGAACAAAAAGAAATCACAGTGAAATCAGGACTGTACTGTGGATGGGGCAATGTTGAAACATTCAACACCGGATTCCTCAAGAAACGCCTTTGTTCTGAGGGACGTATGTGACGAAGCGATGTCGTAATAATACAGATACGTTCCATTTTTTTAATTACGAGCATCTCAAAACTTATCGAGTGACCTACGTACAAAGTAGCGTAGGTACAGTTAAATAATGTAACAAATCACAGCAAAACACTCTTCTCATAGCAATTTGTAAATTTTATCGTAGGTAATGGATTTCGTATACGTCACATAGGTAATCGTATTAAGTACGATGTGAATTATAATATTTACGATTTAGTATGTTATTATTTTAAAATAAAAGGTCATATCATATTATAATTTCTGTGTCGTATTGATATTACATGATACATATCATTATACCTATAACATAAATGGCTACCCAGCCGGGAATCGAACCCAGGAGCTTTTCTTAGCAGGACCACTGGTAATAACAGAATTGAACGGAAGTTTTATATAATGTTTTTTTAATTGCATTGCAATTGCATTGCTTGGCCATAAATCATAATGAACAAAGCATTAGTCTTACCTATATAATGTAAGCAACTTGCAGATGCCTCCAGTGCAGTCATAAAAAGGCAAGTCAAATATAGGCTGTGATATAGGGTTCTGTGCTGGAAATAACTGATAAGAAATGTTTATCATCACCAGAATTAAATGACTGGAAACAACTTGCTCGCGTCTTTGTGCCCGCCTACCTAAGTAGTACGATATAATACGGGTGTTTGTTTACTAAGCTAATGCGCTGTAATGAATAAGCTATAATAACTATAAAATTCTTTGAAAAATTCTTCATCACCATTTACCAGGCGCTACTTTAGGTTGTATTATCATCATGCATTAACTTATTTCATGTAAATAAACTTTGTAATCTGCTTCTAAATTCAGAATTCGTTTATTTATAGTATACATACAGGACCCAATCAAATAACTTTAAATGTTTTCAAAATAATCACTTACAATTATTACAAATACGATTACGATACAATCGCCCATTAGATTTGGTGTAATATTTGCACAGATGTGTTGTCAAGGTGTATTTGATACGCGTTACGATTTTAAGCCCCGTGCAACATGTGTGCCGGAATATATTAGTTAAATAAACCATTATTGAATCAGATTCAAAACTTATGTAACACTTTCCAATCCTGAGATCCTTTTAGCAAATAAATGTAGATTTTTTTTTATAATTTAATAATTCAGATCGTATCCAATCCTTCTTAATTGGATTAAGCCGATCCTAACCTCTTATTGATTTAATAATACAAAAAGGAAATTTAGATATATTTTTAAAATAGGACCAAGTGAGGTGAGGTGGCTAAAAGTGCCCCAATAAATTTCTTAATAAAAACATTGGAAGATGTAATTTAACATAGACCAAAAGCAGACAGTTCTTAGACTGAGTGGCCTTCTAGCAAAACTGATCCGTCAAGATCCCAACAAAATTTGGATACTTATTCGTAATAGCCTAAGAGCTACTGAACCATTTGACTTAGTGCTTGTTCACACAGAACGCGCGGGCGTGGGCGCGGCCGCGGTAGACTCTACATACACCGCGCGCGCGTTTTGATGTGAACACTTTCATAGTAGGTCATATGTATACATACTTGCAACCATCAAAATGGGTTGGCAATTTTTTTTACACTAAAACATATGTAAATTACAACATATTAAAATTGTAGCCTTGTGGGAGTGGGACAAAAAATTTTTATTTTTGCATTTTCAAAAATTTAATGGGCCATGACGCACGCGCGAGATGCCTGCCAGAACGGTACTTTCTTGATTGACTGATCATAAAATATCATTTAAAAAATTTCTAGTTTTGTGGGAAATGGGTTAATCAAATGGTTCACTAGCTCTCTAGCTATAAGATCAGCGATCGGGCTGTGAGCACTCCATGTCCAACAATGCGTTGTTGATATCACCTATCATTTAGCAATAACTATTTAACATGATGCGACCAGTATTCTCGTTTAGGCACAAGCTATTAAATTAAAAAGTCACAGATAAAGTGAACGATTTCACGTACAGTCTTATATCTCCAATCTCAATCAAAACTACTTTTACTATCCAGTGCGGTTACGGGCTGAGGCCGAGTTTATTTAGAAATTTCTACTGCTTGTAGTCGAAGTTATTCAATTTTCGATGAAACTGACTGAAGCTCAGTTATTAGTTAACTTATTTGCCGAAGGAAGAGTCCCAGTTATGTCTGAAAGACGTTTTGTCTCGGATGATTGATGTGGACGTAGTGGGTATGACAATAATCTCTGTTATAACACTTATAACCTCTGTTTACATACAGTATCATTGGTTATAACAATGAAAATAATCTCACAATTTTTCTGAGCGATGTTATTTATTTTAGAAACTATATTAGAAATAATTAACACAAGCTTCATTTTCTATTAGTATTGGTCCACAATACCCGACAGCTACAAAATATGTAGTTTACACATTGAAGTATAATGTCATAGAATAGACATCTCGAACAAAATGTGTGTCCTCACTGGGAGGTTCTATTTTCAAAATTGAGCCCCTGTTCTCCTTTCAAAATCGAACGAATCCATTGGAAATTGAAACCGCGCGGCGCCAATTCATTGGAATATACATTGTGTTCGCGGTGTCTGTTCTATACGCTAGTAATAATACTTCAATGAGCTTACAAAATATTTTTGTATGTGTTATAAATACGTTATTAAATATTTCTTTCTACACTTAAATAAGCTGCTTATTAATCATGTATCATTTTTGTAAAAAAAATATGCCAGTGAACCAAATTTTCAAAATAATATAGATACCATCAGTTATATTTCTATAATATAGATTTGATTTAAAAAATGACGTGCATAAGTGTATCAGTGTTACCCGTTTGTTCGCACTTCTATATGAATAACGATTTTGAATTTGATTAGAAGTCTAAAAGCTTTAATGACTATATCACCATAATAATAACTCACTTGTTCATCATAATAACTATATTGCTTTCATCTTATCAACCTACATAACGATAAGAATAATAAATACAAGTTCTTGCCGTTACCAATCTTCACTTTTAATAAAAATAGGTATCTACACCGTAATATTATACTACTTAACTGGCACCCATGGCATACAACATTTATAACGGGTAAGTAACAAAGATTAACAACATGATAATCAAATTTATTGAATAAATATTGTTAATAATATTTAACCATGATTTTGACAAGAAATCACATGTGCATTCGATTAGTTTTGTTGTAACTGCAACATAACTTAAGTTATTTGTTAATTGTAATTATTTTATTGACTTTCGATTAATTTTCGACTAGATTCAGTTTGACGCACTTCCTTCGTCAATTACCGTCAAACTTCTGAACAACGTAAAATCAATAGATCGTGTTATGCATAGGTGTTACGTCAGTACTTCACAGCCTCGTTGTCTATGTCAACGTAGTCGAGTGAGAATATTTCATAAATATATTTCTTTATTCAAATGTTTCTTTACGGTCCGAAAGCTCAAAGCTTTCTACTTGGCCAGTGAAGAATGGAAGCGATGATCCCTCTTGTGACGTATTATCTATTCTGTGGTTATACCTGGAGACCACAATATAATAGTGAAGTGACCCGATACCGGTCTACTCGTTAGTCGTTTGTTACGTGTTTTTTATCCGTGGGTCTTTTGTATGTTTCACATGAGAGTTCCCTTCGCTACTTCGTCATACTAATAGTATCTTATAACAATACAAATACAACAGGCTATTATAATTATGTCTATCGGGTTTAAAAACTAAGCCTCAAATTGTTAGAGGAAATCCAAGTACAGCAATTATAGTTTGTAACACGGGTGATTAATATAATGTTTAATTTTAGCAAAGTCATAATTTGCTATTGTTGGTTACTGTACTATATTAGGAAACTACAAACTTACTCAATAAATTTAGGTTACCTACTTACATAAAAACAAAAATTAAATTCGTAAATATTGTTAACAAAATATTATAAGTACGTCGCATAAAAAGCCACGAGCTTTAATATCCATCACAAAATGTCTAATGTCAAAACTAAAACATGTTTCAGTACAACGTCTGCTGGGTCAGCCAGTAGTGTATAAATATTTATTATGTCAATAACGTGCTATTATATGAACAATTAAGTTTTGTTAGGATGATAAAATATGCTCATAAAATTTATAGTTCACGACAAAAAGCTTCTGCATATCGCTCTACATTAATATTAAACAAAATCACTAAACTCATAATCAAAACTCAATTTATCATGCCATTTTCATGCACATTTTTTTAAATATGCATATGTGGTCTGAATAGTAAGAATCATCTATCAAAGTTCATGTTTCTTGAAACTTGTTTTAGCTTAAATGTTTCATACGTTTGTTGTTGTTCATTTGTTGGCAGACCTAATAAATAAATAAAAAATAAAATAACCTACGTACCGGTGTTAATCTCGCTCAGTGTTAAATACATTTAATACACTGTATTTTTTGTTTGAAAATTGCATAATTGCAATGAATAACATCAGATTAAGACAAAACTTAGTGTTGGGAATATTTTTAAAATCGTCCTTAAATCATTATAATTTTTTATCAGTATGAATATTTTTCATTACAGGTCATCCTCAGGTTACGCGTATAGTCTGTAGTTATTGCAAATAAACTATAGAGTTACAGGTTAGCTGATCAGAACTAAGCATTCATCAGAAACTGCAGGCACATTTTATTTACCTAATTGTAGAGACGGACTTCTTTTTTTTACGAAAATTCTTTGCTGATGAAGAAAGAGTCTCAGATGGAATGCATAATTTGGCAAGGTTACTGGACTGGCAAATTATCGTACATATATTTATAAAAAATATATGTAATTGAAAGGGAATTGACAAATGTTGCGAACTCTACCCTTTCATATGAACATCAATAGCGCTGTGCCCACGACTTTGCCCACGTTTTCCGGGATAATAAGTACCCTATATCTTATTCCAGCTCATGGTCTACCCGTAGGTATATTAAATTTCATGAAAATACGATCAGTAGTTTTTGCGTGAAAGAGCCAGAAACATCAATACAAACTTTCCCATTTATAATATGAAACAGAATTGTTTAATTAATTTTAATATAATTTCCTGTTTAAAATAATAAGAAGTGCTGTAAGAAATTAAAGTAATTACAAAATATTATAGTATTAAGTAATTGAATGTTGACATTGGTTAGGTATCTACATGAATTTACGACACTAAAGATAAAATACACAGTTATCACACATCACAGCCTAATATCGGTATTAATTTAAATGTTATGTTTTTTGATATGCAATAAAGAATACACAATTATAGATGGTTGAGGCCGCCAAAAATGATTATGTTGATGCAGCAGTTTACTTTTGCTTTTGATGACAGATTATTTAGTTAATAAATATAAAATCTTTTCTTTTCTTGGGCTTTTCGTGGAGACCTATTTTAAAAATAATCGACGATAAAATGGTCTGGTCAATGCGTTTCATACTCGAAAGTCTCCTTAGCGGTAAAATTTATAAATACTTTCTACAAAAAGTTTAAGAGCCAAAAATAATAATAAAGTCCATGACGAGATAAATGTTAAGGTTAATAAACAAAGTGATAAATATGGTTATAATATGTTAAGATACATTTAAAAATATGCATAAACGGATCATTATTTAGAATTCTTTTCATCCCGGGAAATGGATCTACTACCTCGGGGTAAGAGATAATTTATGTAATGGTTTCGTAATGAAATTAGATACGTACATATTTGTTAAATAAAGTTAATAGAATAATACCTGTGTACACCTGAACCTTACAACAATAATAGATAGAGTTAACGTGAAATTTTGCGAGAATTGGTAAAAGGCATAGGAGTAGCGATATGAGGACGGTTTACTAATCAAAAAAATAAACGTGACAATATGATATAAAATAGTTACTACTCATAATTCCTACTCTGCAAAACTTGCTTTATTTTAATCAGCTAAATATATTTTGTCCACATTGTTTTGTTATTCGCTTTTTTAAAATTATCACTGCCGTTATTTTAGCTACAGATAAGTTATAGTGCTTGTGCTTAAAAGCATAAAATTATGGAACATGTTTTGTATACAATTATCGATTTCCACGTTATCAATTAAATGACCAAAATAGCAGTAAGTATGCGTTTTCGACAATTTCACCACTTTCTAAATCAGACGTGACTTGACGTGAGATGTTTACCGGAAATCGTAAACAGGATATTATATAAAGCAATCCTTTCTTAAAGACATTTGATAAGTATTACTATTACAAGTAATATTTGTTAATTCATGTTTTGATTCACTTCTCGCGTTTGGAAGTAAACCATTAGCTTGATACTGCAACTAAGTACCTAATTCGCCACGTCAAGAAATCAGACCTTGATTATAGCTCTATAGATTCACAATGTATCTACTCAAGTTATTTTTGGCTATAGTGGTTTAAAATGCAGAGTCCTAAACTATTAAAATAATTGTACATAATTATTAAGAATACATAATATCATGAAGTGGTAATAATGATGTAAGACTTAATAAAAAAACTTGTTTCTTGAATGTTGCAGAAAAAACACATTTAAATGGACTTAACGTGATATTTTAATGAGATTCTAATTTAGGAATAGATCCCAAATTAGAATACCTAATCGAATTTTTATAAGTTGCACCTTATTACGAGCTCAGGTATACGTTTACTTTCAAACATAATATCAGTGGAAATGCACATAATGAAATACCTATGCAGTAAATATGTATTTATTATAATGCATTTAATGACAGCGAATATAATTCTATTATCGTCGTGAATTCTTATCAATTCCATATTCGACTACTACTTTTAAACAGTCGTTAATCATCTTATTTGAATGCAAACTTAGATTTTGGCAGGATAAGAAAATAAATAATGCACATCACAGTTATACTTTCAAGATACATTGCTAATACTATTTGTCAACCTATTCACGTAATTTAACAAAGAATTTGCCTTTCACTTAGCATTCAGAACTGACACGTAGATAATTGTTTTTGTGTACAATGGATCAAACTTACCTTGCGATGGTGCAGTAGGATTGGGTAGCACAAAATAAAATCACTGTGTTATCATGGTTGGAACAAGGAACAAGATTGTTTCGAGAGGCGAAAGTGATAGTTTCCGCGAAACGTAGCGCGGTGAGAGAATGAGTTGAAACGTGTCGATTTAGATATGGATCGTAGCGTGCGGCCGCGGCGCTTGCAATCGCGTCAGGCAGTCGACTGGCAGTGCCGCCGGACCAGTACTGCCGCCAGCCAGCCAGCCAGCCAGCCAGCCGGATGCCTCGACAGCCTCCCCGCGGACCACTTGCGCGAGTCGCCGCCCTTCATGAGCCAGCCCGAGAATTCAGTGTTCCACGATCAGAGCTTACGCTCGCTCTACCCACACACACTACATTGTAATGGTTTACTCATTACAGAACTAATTACAGGAAGCCTCTATGAAGGGTACCCACGTATGTTTCAAAACCAAAAACTATTAAAACACGTTTAACACTTTACAAAAACAATAATATATGCGTGTTGTTAATTATATAAAGCGACACATGCGATGTAAAATTATATGGATCCATTATGAACAAGTTAGTAAGTAATAAAATTGGTTACAGTATAATAAGCCGACCTGGTGCCTTACCATGAACTCTAATATAATGTGTCATGTTCAGGACAGGTCAGCTTGTAGCTAAAACCTGACAGGAGTGTATTTTGTACCATGAACGTTTACCGATGACCTGCAATGCCTCTACTTCTGTCCTGCATCTTATTCTATGACATGCAAGGTACTTGATTTGTACTAATTATGTTCTGAAATAGAGCGTTTTACCGGTTTACCGGTTTTCAAATGAATGCGTAATATTGATGTTTTTAAAAGTTTAAAATAACAATCTCAATTGAAGATTTTGAGATTTGTTATAAATACTTAAGTGTTGTGATTTATTAACCTTTCGTTCTCTAAAATTACCAAAAAAAATATCGCTAAGTGATGCTTACATTTTTGAACATAATCTTACACCACTTGACACTTGACACAGTGACATGTCTAAATGTCTATTAAAATGTGTGATTTATAATGCCGGTCACTCACATTCGCACTAATACGCGAACCCACAAGTGTGGTACGACATTCGCGAATGATTATGCGAAGTTTTCGAGGCATTCGGGGTTTTCCAAGCTGTGTCGGTTTTTAGTCGCACATCAAAGCGCGCGAACCTCGAACCTTCGTGTAGTCTCCCACACATTCGTGCGACCAGTTGCGCACACGACTAAAAAGGTGATGTATCTCTTAATTTTTCGTGGTTCGTGGCGTCGAATCGTACTACCATTTATTTTCTGTATTGAAAATGGATTTTAATGACAACAACATAATAACAACAGCAAGATTGAACATTCGTGAACAAAGTGTAGGAGGAAGCGGAAATGGGCTTGTATTGTATACTCATATGCAAACCTATTTGCCTGACCACCCTTCACATATGTGCAAACATTCGTAAAAATGTCAAACATTTGCGCGCATGTGAGTGACCGGGGTTAGGAGCGATAATTTAAAAAGCATAAGTACAATGAATGTTTTTAAAATTTTCCAAACAAATGAAATGTATTTATTTTGTGATGATGGTGTATATGAAATTTGCCATGGCTGCATCCCGTCGCGTTTCATCATCATCAACGGAATAGCCGAAACAGGACAAAAAATGTTACTTTCGGTGAGCTGTAATATTTTGACGTTAACATATGCCACTTTCTGATGTCAATACGTCAACAATCGCGTCATGGTACACGAATTGCAGGGCAGAAGATCATTTTTGAAGTCACGTGACCGCTGTCCTGTTACGGTGACGTGGTCGCTGGCTGCCCTGTGTTTTAGCCAGATCATGGTAGGATATAGCAGGACAGGCCAATTATCGGCTAATATTGACCTGTTTTAAGAGTTCATGGTAAGCCCCCTGTTGCGTCAAACGCTTCGACCCCACCGGTGAAACACGTCACGTCCGTTTGCTCCTCGCCCGGCTCGCCCGGCCCGCCCGCCCAGACGCCCACGGAGATATAATGCTTACATGCTTCCAGTTGAGCTTTTAAAATAACATCCGATCAATATCTGTAAATACAAATGTAGGTGTAGTGATAATTAAGAGTTTGCGACAAAATTGTTAGTGCATTGTATTGATGGTGTAAATGTAATTTTGCATGAGCTTACGAGTACAGTCGGCCGCAGAAGTAGCTTAACATTATAGTACTTTGTAATAGTAACTGTTTCTACGGTTTCCTAGCAACATTTATGACAAATTCAAGAAAACAAATTCAAGAAATGTAATGTGACAAGGTACTAAAATGTTAAGCTACTTCTGCGGCCGACTTTACCTATTAATGTCTTTTAATATCTATTAATTTTAATTGAGGTATAGAGGTATAATTAATATCAAAAATAATTATTTATATTATATTTTTTACTTGTTACAAACCACGTGATAGCGGGATGCAATCTAAGATGGTGAGCATTAACTTAGTAAAAGACTCTTTTCTTGAATACTCCCACGTTAAGGCGGGCGGGAAGGCGGGAATAGCTTTTTATAGTCAGCGCTGCCAATAATATGTACCTACTACCTTTAGAACCCAAGCCCTATTGTGGGTAAGCTCTCAAAAGATTAACATAATAAAAGAGAGAAAAAGTAATGTGTACCCAAACTAAAATTAGTACGCGATCAAGTATGTAATAATCTTATAAATAAAACACAAAAAATGTTTGTGTGTGGGGATGTCCTTTAGAGACTTTGAAACCATCCAACCATTAAGCCCCAAAATGGTTTCATTTGAAAATCATTTGAAAGGCGATAACGCGAAGATGTTTTGAGACCACTAAAACAATTCTTTAGGTACATTTTTGATTTTCGACTTTTCCCACACAATATTTTTTAACGTAAGTAGTACTTAGCACACGCCGGGAATCCATTAGTACAAGAATATTTTTACATACTAATACATATAACACATTACATGGAAACAAGTTTACTTTTACTTTCGTAACGGTCTAGTCTGATTAGCATATTACGATCTTCACATTCATGAAATTTCATGAAGACTGCAATATTTCATATTACAATGCTGGTCATTGCGTCTTGAAACAGTAAACCCAACTATTGAGAGATCAAACTTATTCGGATACAGCTATAGTTATTCATTTCTTCATAGATTCCCTGATTTTTTAGGGTTCCGAAGAAAACCTGTCTGTCTGTCTGTCCGACTGGCCGTCCATCCGCCTGTCCGTCTGTCTGTCCGAAGCAAAGCGCCGAGACCCTTAGTGCTAGAAAGCTGTAATATGGCATGGATATACATATTTATTAAAACTCCAGAATGGTAGAATAAAATATTGAAAAACATTTTTTTTCACGGTACCTCTCCTACAGGTAACGTGAGTATGCTTTTTATTCGTCGCATACCTTATAGTGTGGGGTATCATTGAAAAGGTATTCCAAAAATATTATGGATCCTCTAAGACCATTTTTGCAATTAGGGGTCCGTTTGCAAAATATTTGGCCTTGAAATGCTAATTTTTGTTAGAGTCAGGTGCCCCCCCCCCTGCTGGCTAAACGGTTAGAGTTGGACAAGTGAAAAAATTCTGAAAAATAGGCTTTGTGATGAATTTACAAGGAAAACTATCACGGCTATATTAGTATAAGTAGTTAATGAGTAATAGTCGATAAACTTATTACTTCGGAACTCTACATTGCGCGTGGCCTGACACGCACTTGCCCGGTTTTTATGGAAATAGCCGGCAAACGAGCTGATGATCCACCTTATCCTAAGTGGCCATCATCGCCATCATCAACATCACCAAAGTGACAACAACATCAGCGACATCAAACATCACTGATGCGTTGCCGGCCATGAAAGAGAGAAGAATAATATTTCTGAAAAAATAACCGACTTTAAAATTATGGATAACTCAAAAACTACTTTAACAGATCTCGCTTAAATTGGACCACATGACAAGCACTAGCTTTCGAATATACAAAGAATCATCAAAATCGATACACCCAGTATCTTACCAGTAGTTATGAGTACACATAAAAATCCAAAGTCGAATAAGAACCTCCTTCTTTTTTTGAAATCGGTTAAAAAGAAAGAAAGAACTGGCTCTCAGGCCCCCAAACACGACGAGTCGGTCGTCGTCGAGTAGCGGCTGACTATCCAGGCGGTCCGGCGGACCCTCTCTCTTGAAAAAAAAATTTAAGCTTTCAAAATAGGTCGGCGGTAAAGTCAACTCGACACTGAAAACTTATCTGCCACTGTGCATTGTCCTATCAAGTAATAGTTTAAAAAACTAAACGGTTTCATATTGCCAATGTAGATAGGTACCTACTAAAGAAAAAAATTAGGATTGTGCTGTTAACCATTAAGGAGTTCCCACACACCACACCACACCTGATTGTGGTTTAGTGAAAATATAATTTTCGTCCGATCTTAAGTTTTTAACGGACTTCAAAAAAGGAGGAGGTTCTCAATTCGACTGTATTTCTTTTTTTTTATGTTTGTTACCTCAGAACTTTGGACTGGGCGAACCGATTTTGATGATTCTTTTTTTAATCGAAAGCTAGTGGCTGTCATGTGGTCCCACATAAATTTTATTGAGATCTGACAATGGCATCCATGAGAAAACTACATAAGTCGTAAATTTGTGTTAAGATGTGCGCGACAAATTGACGAATAACTCAATATCACGCCAACCGATTTCGATTATTCTTTTTTTAATCGAAAGCAGGCGCTTGTCATGTGGTCTCACATAAATTTGAACGAGATCTGACAACTATGTAGTTTTTGAGACTTTGAAGTCGGTTATTTTTTGTTAGTAAAATTTAGATTATTAGAACCCAGGGTTTATTCGTGTTTGTAATGTATGTATGGACGGACTGACGAGATGTGACTGATCAAATGTGATATGCCACAGGCGGATTATAGTAAAACCCATAATAATTATCATGATGATCAGTAACCCAAGTCTCTAGTAGGTAATAGATCTACTGGGGGAACTATTATTTTAACAAAAGTATTAGGTACTTTTAACAACATTCTAAACTACTGGGCTTGTTTTTTTATTTTCAGTTTTTTTTGGCAGTCGGGTGTTTTTTTAAATTATTTTTTATGTTAATGTTTAATTAAATAATAAAGGCAATTTTAATAAATAATGTTTTTTTAATGAAGCATATAATATTCAACATCAATTAAGTCATTAATCATGTTTCTTTTAGTGTTATGCACAGTGATAAATGAAGGTGAAGATAAGATTAAAATAATACTTTCAAGTTGAACGTGTGAAACGTTCGATATTATTTCTTAGCTCGATATTGATAGAGCACATAATAATTGACTTCTTTCATAATCACGTAATGTTTTATTATTTCATATGACTTTCAAAAATATTAACATTTTTAATACAACTAAATTTACCTGCTTACATACAATATTCATATTTTTTTAAATAATAAACATACAGAATAATAAGTTTTTTTAATACCAATACATAACACTAACTATGTACATAAACTAAGATCGCTCTTGGTACCAAATCAACGTAACACATGATGCTTAAAAGAAAAGTAGCAGTCTTCTACCACTTTTGATCCTTATGTTAAACTCGTCATTATTCATCACTGGGGTAGGAATAGGTAGAACCTGTAGGGATGTAGGTTCTTAGCTGGAAACCGCGATAGGTCGTGAGGGTCCACTACCCGTGCTCAGACGCACCATGGCGTCATAGATGACGGCTTGTGGTACTAGACTGCTTCGCTGCACTACCGATTTGGTAGACTGCCGTGGAGTATCTGTATTTATTACTCCACCCTGTAAATAATATCCACAAGTTAACAACTTATTTCTCTTCATTATAATATAATTATTATGTATATTATATACCTACCTACCTATGTTTTTAACATGCTAATCAGTATCTACAGTGCTGCCACCGATTATATTATTAAGGCAAGTGTCTGAATACACAATATAAAATGCGTTACTTAAAAGAAATCAAAAACATAATCATCTCATCTAATATATACAAAAATCACGGTCACGGTGTGTATATATATATATACCTAGTATGTGGTCGCACTCCTACGAAACGGCTCGACCAATTATTTTGATTTTTTAATGTATATTTAGATTTTAGGTAGATATGAGAATAGGTCGTAAAACTCGTAAAGTATATTTCATACCATTAGACGATTAGCGTATCCAGAAAATTTTTGGCAGAAAAACGTTTGCCGAGTTAGCTAGAATTACTATACATATCAAGGAGCGAACAGATCATGAGACGGTAAATAGTATATTCACGGCCGTCCATGTGAAGTTGAAGAGATTCAGAGCAAAAGTTGCAGAAATACAGATGCATTAAATTCTGAACTGCAGTTCGGCAACTAGACCAAAATACGTAAAAACATTTTGTGATTGATTTTTAGGGGACTAGTAAATTAGATTGACAGTCCAGGGAAAATCCGACCCGACCTATATAATATGACTACCACACCAGAGTACCACACCGTCATAATTAAGCAGATTTGTACAGGAATTCTGCAACGTCCAAAGATTAAGACTGAACGTCGACTGAACGCTTAGTCCCTCGGTTTGTATTAATTGTACCTAGCTATACCACAGAAGAAATAATAGTATTATTAATAAGTAGAAACATTTCATTTAGACTAGATATCTCATAATAATAATATATTTTCAACACGATGTTGTGTTGATGTGATATTTCTAATAACAATAGGAAATAATATTTTCTTGCTTGACAACTTCATTCACGTTGCACAACTAACAATACATAATTCACTGGAGACTAACTTCGTCACCTCTCATCACGGTAAGTCACTCTACGGTAAAATTCACTTGCATATTATGATTTTCATAACACAGGAAAAGAATAGTATATCTTCAAAAAATCATGAATACCCAATGTTAACAAAAAAGAAAATTTTACATCACATTCTCACCTCAGTTTTGCTTATCAAAGAATAAGCCACACTAACAAGCATAAACATGGTATATCCGCCGATGCACGCTATCAATACTATAAAGTAAGTTTGATTAAATTGTTCACCAAGAGACATTTTAGTGTAATATCCGCTTGTAGAACTTGATTACTTTAGACTAATGTGTGGAAATTACAAGCGAAATTGAGTGCCAAAATGATTTTCCTTTTATCATGCTTGATAAGGTAATTGGACGAGTTGTGCAAGGCATGATAAATTGATTTATTGAATAATTACTTTTTAACAAAAAATAAAACCAACGAAAAAAAAAACTGAAAAGCAAAAAATAAAATAAACCATTTGGTATTATAAATTAAGATCCAAAATTAACAGTAAATAAATAATTTTGAGACCGTGCCAAACAAACAACCAAAATTAATTCCATAAAATTCATAATATCGCACCTTTGGTGGAACAAGGGCTCAACTGCACTTTTGTAATTTTACAGGAGAGCCATTTTAAAGTTTTTTTTTTGCATTCAGAGTCGTATTATTCGTCTTTGTATTGCTTCAAAGTGTTTGTTCTTTGCATGAGATACGAGTGATACGACCCATTTATTTGTGAATACGGCCATGTGCTTTGCATGTGTAAAATATTTTTTTGTTTAATTTTTGTCATTTTACGATTTTTTGTAAGATGTGCCCTTGTACCACCAAAGGTGCGATATTATGAGGGCAGCGCGGCAGCGGCATGCGATGCACACGGCAGCAGCAGCGCGGCGCACATCTTTTCGCCGTTTGTTTTTTCATTGGTTTGGCACCGCCTCAAAATTATTTATTTACTGTTAATTTTGGATCTTAATTTATAATACCAAATGGTTTATTTAATTTTTTGCTTTTCAGTTTTTTTTTCGTTGGTTTTATTTTTTGTTGAAAAGTAATTATTTTTTAATTTTTAGTTGCTATAATACTTATAATTAATAATAAATTATTGATTTTATGAATTATAGATTCAGTTACCAGGTAAAAATGTAGTAGATGAAATATCAATCATCCCCTATTTTCGTACCTATAGGGGTAAAATTTTGTTTCGAAATTTAAACAAGAGTAACCTCAAGGTACACACTATTCAATAAAAAAAGAATCATCGAAATCGGATCATCCAGTACAAAGTTATTGGGGTTAACATGTAAAAATTCCGGGTAAAAAACGGGTGAATAATCAATCATTCCCTATTTTCGTACCTTTAGGGTGGGAATAAAATTTTCAAAAAAATATGGGACCAACTTCAGGACATACTCTATCCAATAAAAAAAGAATCATCCAAATCGGACCACCCTGTGCCGACTTCTGCGTGATCATACATAAAAAAAAATATATACGTGTCGAATTGAGAACCTCCTCCTTTTTTTTTCGTCGGTTAAAAATATTAAATATTATTATTTTTAACTCACGGAACATTTTTCTTAAACCATTCCATTTCTTATTCACCCAACATTAATTTGATAAATACACCAAAATGGGCCCCTTATAAGAAATGGTTAAACAGACGTACCTACTTAGCTTGTGAAGTTTGACCAGCATTAAGATATATCTATGTAGTTATGGACTTGGCAGGACACGAACACTTGAAGGCTGGAAAACTAAAGCCTTACTAATTGTCATAATAGAGTAAGAGCCCAGAGCAAACAAACAAATTCGTCAGTTTTTGCGTTTAAAACGTCTGACAATCCCTCTGGTCCATGAAAAGTGTCTGACGCTTTATGATACTAGTCTATACTATAATAAAACTCAAAGGGCAAATTTACTGTACATTGAATATTTTTTAAAAATTTTGATTAGGGGGCACTTCAATAACGTGTTAGAGCACAAAAATATTTTTTTTAGATTTATTGTCTGTCTGTCTGTCTGTCTGTCTGTCCGGGCATCATATGAAAACCCTTGAACGGATTTCGATGAAAATTGGTAAAGTTGTTACTAATCTTCTATACTATAATAAAACTCAAAGGGCAAATTTACTGTACATTGAATATTTTTTAAAAATTTTGATTAGGGGGCACTTCAATAACGTGTTAGAGCACAAAAATATTTTTTTTAGATTTATTGTCTGTCTGTCTGTCTGTCTGTCTGTCCGGGCATCATATGAAAACCCTTGAACGGATTTCGATGAAAATTGGTAAAGTTGTTACTAATACTCCGCGTCATATTTTAGGATACTTTTTATCCCGGAAAATGAAAAGGTTTCCCCGGGAAACGGGATGAAAGTTTGTATGGAATATTTTTAAAACATCAACCGATTTGCTTCAAATTTGTATCAAATGTTCCTTGCTTAAATTTATGGAACATGTATTTTTCAGTTTCTCAAAATTTTGCTAAAAAAAGAAAAAAATACAAATTAATGTGAATATTGCTTATTTTTCAAAACCCGCTTCTGAAGTAATCCTTTGTGATTTTATCGTGGGTTTCAGTATATAAATTACTAAATATAAGTACTTCAATATAAATTCACCGTTTTTGAAATTTCCTTCTGCAAGAGGTACAAATAAGGTAAAACATAATTTCCATATGCGAAACTGCGGGCAACAGCTAGTTGTAGAATATTATTCTAAATAATTTATTTGTACCTCTTGCAGAAGGAAATTTAAAAAACGGTGAATTTATATTGAAGTACTTATATTTAGTACTTTATATACTGAAACCTACGATAAAATCACAAAGGATTCCTCCAGGAGCGGGTTTTGAAAAATAGGCAATATTCACATTAATTTGTATTTTTTTTCTTTTTTTTTGCAAAATTTGAAAAACTGAAAAATATGTATTCCATTAATTTAAGCAAGGAACATTAGTTAAAAATTTGAAGCAAATCGGTTGATTTTTTAAAAATATTCCATACAAACTTTCATCCCATTTCCCGGGGAAACCTTTTAATTTTCCGAGATAAAAAGTATCCTAAAATATGACCTGAAGTATAAGTAACAACTTTACCAATTTTCATCGAAATCCGTTCAAGGGTTTTCATGTGATGCCCGGACAGACAAACAGACAGACAGACAATAATTCTAAAAAATATAGTTTTGTGCTCTAACACGTTATTGAAGTGCCCCCTAATCAAAATTTTTAAAAAATATTCAATGTACAGATAATTCCGCGCCATTTCACATACTTTTTCGTGTCCATTATCAAATTACAATATGGAATGGGGTGTTAAAGAAAATAGGATTGCAGTGATCGCCTTGCACAAAGTGGGTATGGAGCCGTCGGTCGGTCATATTCCAGACACTTCAAAAGCTTGGTATCAGCCGTATGTTCGTATATCGTACAATCAACAGATACAACAACATTAGTCTGTCGAAGACCAGAAAAGATCGGGGCGGCCGCGTGCTGTTAGAACTACAAAGGCTATTTTATTTATTTATTTATTTAAGGCATACCAACTAAGTACATAACTTGAATTTTACAATGAAACAAATTTATAACCTAACCTGACTTATTATGCACTTAAATTAAAGGTTTGCACAACATTTTTGCATGACATTGTAATCAGAAGGCACGATACAATATAACAATACAATACAATATATATTGCAAATTAAAAATTTGTAATAAAAAAGAGGGGGTAATTCATTTTAATGCTGTTAAAGCCAGAATTCGTCGAAACCCCATTAGGAAGCAAAAAATCTTATCGCGAGAAATGAAGATTCCCGCTAGGACTCTGTCGCGTATTATAAAACAAGACCTGAATGAAGCTCGGTGCTTATCGTCGATATACAGGACATGCCCAATCAATCTTTACAATTACCTAAAGAGAGTGGATCGATCAAAACGCCTTCTGTCGCGATACGCAGGTGAAAGGCACAGAAATATCCTCTTTACCGATGATAAAATTTTCACGATTGAAGAACACTACAATAAGCAAAATGATAAAGTGTACGCTCACAGTTCTAAAGAAGCTGCTCAAGTGGTAGGGAAGGTACAACGTGGTCATCATCCTGCGTCAGTGATGGTTTGGTGGGGCGTGTCTTATCAAGGAGTCACAAAACTGCATTTTTGTGAAAAAGGAGTGAAAACTTCAGCCAAAATGTATCAAGATACAGTCTTGGATCATGTTGTGAAACCTCTCAGCAATACTCTTTTTAAAAATATACCGTGGACTTTCCAACAGGACTCTGCACCTGGTCACAAGGCACGAACTACCCAAGCCTGGCTTGAAACCAATGTTCCGGACTTTATAAGAGCTGAAGACTGGCCCTCATCTAGCCCAGACCTCAACCCTTTAGACTTCAAATTATGGTCAGTTTTAGAGGACATGGCCTGCTCTACGACACGGCGACATTGAGTCTCTTAAAAAATCTTTGGAGCAAGCAATGGCGAAATTTCCCTTGGAAACAGTGCGTAAATCCATAGATTCGTGGCCAAACAGATTAAAGGCCTGTATAAAAGCCATTTCGAATAGAATATTTTTTTTATTTTTTGCTGAGACTTTAATAAATATGTAGGTATAAATTTTATTAATATTACATTACTTCATTTAAAAAAAAGCATTTTCATTTGTAACAGAACTTATGGCTGGACTAGTTATATATAAAAATCAGCCATGTAAATTTAAGTAAAATAACTCTTATTTTTAGTTACCTTTCTCACCTGGTACCTGCCCAGGTGTCACAGGGCAAGCTTCACAAGCATGCAAGGTATTCAAAGTATGCTAAACGCTACTGAGTAGTTAAGGTTTCATCCATGTGAAAATAAGTCATGTCTGATCGCTCTGGGCTCTGGGACTATAAAGCCCCTATTTATTCTATGTTAAAGCCCTTCTCTTCCAGCGACTGAAGAAATAAGTTCCACATCAATTGGACGCATATTATACATTTACCACGTTCTGATTTTCATGGCCTTTTTTGGATTTCTCAGGGTTCCTCCCTACAGGCAACATGAGGATGATTTTTTTTATTTATCGCGTACCCTATAATAAGAAATAATAATACGTAGTAACAATAGTATTCAAGAACTATCCAAATCAATATAATCTCGATGGGCTCTACCGCCTAATTTAATCACTTCTATCATTCAATTATTTCATTGGAGTACTTAAGTAAAAGCACAGAAGAAATAATACTCGTATTACTTATAAATAAGTACCTAAGTAGTAAAAGATTCAGTTACTATTAGGTAGGTATATTGCGTAATAATTAGGAAGCTTCTTGTCAATGATAGTGATTATTGAGTAGATAAAATTAAAGATTATTGAGACATTATCATTACATATGACCATACATATGACGTAGAATAACGCCTGATATAAACTGTAAACTATTTCACATGAGACTGATATTTTTTCTCATATTTTTTTTGAATTCACCAAGAAATACTAACATTAAGCTACCAGGCAACAAATTAAAATCATAATCCATCCATCCATCCATCCATCCATCCATCAGCCTTTTGAGGTCCACTGCTGGACATAGGCCTCCCCTAATCTACGCCACTCAGACCGGTCCTGAGCCTTCTGAATCCAGCGGATACCCGCTGTCTTCTTCAGGTCATCGGTCCACCTGGTCGGGGGGCGTCCTGTGCTCCTTTTACCGAGGCGTGGTCTCCATTCGAGGACCTTACTTCCCCAACGGTTATCGGTCCTCTCCTTCGAAATATGTGGCCAGCCCATTGCCACTTCAGCCTGCTAATTCTCTGAGCTATGTCGGTCACCCTCGTTCGTCTACGGATTTCATCATTACTGATTCGATCGCGTAGAGAAATACCAAATCACAATCATTAGAATGTAATACATAATTTAAGCACAAATAATAACAATAAACATTGTGATAAAATTTTGTCCCGTTTCTCGTTACACTGTAACTATAAGATACTTAGTGCCTGCATAATATACGATTGCATTGATGTACTAAAATGAAGACATTGAAATGGGAAGGAGACAATTTAAAGGCGTACAATCTTGTAATAAAAAACCGGCGAGTCGGACTCGCGCATCGAGGGTTCCGTACAAACTTGTAGAGTCGAGCATCGCTATCAAGGAAATATGTTATTTTTAATTTCCGCTGGAACGATACCTACTATTTTTCAGCATTAAATAATTCAACAATTTCCAAGGCTACCAACCTAAAACACCTAAAACCAACCCTTAACAATTTCGTTGTTCTTGGTCTTCTTTAGAAAAAAATATGAAAATAGGATCTTCCGAGATAATTTATTTTTACTGACAATTTTTTATATTTTCCGATCCCGATTTCACTATCCTTCTGGGGCTTCTGGTCAAATACGCATTTTATTGCCTATTACCTAAATTTTAAAATATTAGGTATAACTAATAAGGTACGTATTTAACGAAATATACTCAGCAATGTTTCAATTACCATTACTCACCATAAACATAAATGGTGTATTACCGTGAAGCTAAACGAATTTATAGAATACACAAACGCTCTATTTGCCTTCAACAGCTGTTTTTCGGGCACAGAAGAAATAATAGTTTATAGTTCTTATAATAGTTCGGGTCAGACGTTGATTTTTACACAATCAAATCAATCGTGTCAATTGAGTGCCTTAACATTCGTTCGAATAGAGTGAATGTCATTACGGAGTACAGAGCCATTGTAGCCATGGCTTCACGCAATTGTATAATGTATACAACGTAATATTAGGACTTAAGAAACTCATAGATATGCTGCCCCTATAACCAAATCCTTACATACAAATTCTAGGCGATTACAAACAATACAATATTTTATACCTACGTAAGTATTATTTGTTTATCTCTTTGAATAAATCTTATATCATATCTCAAATCTTTGATAACTAATCGTTTCTATAATATATTTAATAATATAGCATAGATTAATCTATGCTAAACGGCAGTCTTTTGCAATCTGAGTTCGCAAAATTTTTGTATTAGTCAAACTGTTGCCTAGATCAAGAACCTTAATTTGTTAGACTTTCTCAAAGAAAATCAGCAATCCCTTTGAGCTGTGAAAGAAACAAAGTTTCTAGTCAACGCAATTTTATTAAAAGATACAGCCGGTATTGAGATATTTTGGCACTTACAAGGAAATCAAAACTTGAGTCCCGTTAACCTAGAGTCTTATTTGGCAAAAAACAATGTCTTTTAACAAGTAGGGTAAAAAATCCAAACACCGAAAATTTTTAGCATCGTCCATTATATATACTTGGCAACGTCACAAAAAAAAAATACTTTTACTAAAAAATTAAAAAAAAAATTGAAAAAAAAGTAAAATTGCAATTGATGAGTTGCTGGTGACTTAAGTCGATAAATGAGACTGACAGTTTTCCAACGGCAAAGTAAAGTTTTTTTTAATTAATTCAATTTATACAAGAGCTTTTTGGTTCTAAAAGTTTATACGGAACTCTCGATTCACAAGTCCGACTCGGTTTTTCTTTTCTTATTCGTTTATTTCGTATTCAGATTTAATTATTTACTATTATCGGAAGATAATAGATAAAATTAGATGTATTCATTTAAATAAATAATACCACAGTAAAAGGAATAAATAATACAGTATTGTTGAAATTAAGATAGGTATTTACGCCTCATTGAAATTATGTTGTCGTCTTACTTACCTTGAAAGTAAACCAATCAAGATGCTCCAAACTTAATTTATCCTTGACTTTCCTTTCCTATTCAAAATATTCATAAATAAATCGTACAATTTATTGATCTGTGATATCATCACTGACTCTTTTCGTCAGTCATGTTAGCCATGGGTTTGTAACTTTTTTTTGATTGTAGTTATGTCGTGCATCCCGCACAATTAAAATAAGTTCGTACCTAATACCTAAGAAATCGTGAGTTCTGTGAGTAAATTTATTTAAGATTGAATTCTTATAAAGTAGAATTTTAATTGAAACTGAAATAATAGTAATAAGTTAGGAAGGTGAAACAGACGACGTAATTTTTATGATAATTTTATTCAATCGTGATAAATAAGCATTCCCAAATCAGTATCACGCCTCTAGCCACATCTGGCACCTCTGATTGTTTAGCACTACCGCTTACAGTAACCGTTGGCTTCGATAAAAAAAATGTACATTGCTAGTTACAACGCTGGCGTAACAAGTCTCGCTTTTGTCTGCTAACGCGGTTCGGCTGCTCCGTTTCAAGTTTTAATTTAAAAGTGATAAATTTTAACTCCTCAACATGTCAAACGCTTTTATCATTGTGGTGTCCGTTGCGATAACTCTTAAACTGATGTTTTTAAGTTTTTCGTTGTATTACACGTTGAAAAATGATGAAAATGTGGATAAGCAGGTAAGTAACTAATAATAATAAAATTTTGTCATTAACTTTTTTATATTAAGAGTTAAGAGTGTTAACAGCTCTACGGATTGAACCCATCGTAGGATAATAATAATATTATGATGATGCAATAGTCGGTATTTGGAAAGCTGACTTTCGATTTTAAGACAAAACGTTGAACTTAATAATCTCGAATATTATCTAATGATTTCTGTCCTGATCCAACCTGAACCTGATCCAAAGCCTTCACATTGCCTAAAAACATTCGACACGGGTCGCCTTTTTTACCCGTCTGCCAAGGGTTATGTTTTTATCTTTCAGTAATCCATACTTAACACTTGAGCAGCGGTCCGTGAGAAAAGCATACGAATAAGCCTGAATAAGGCTGATAACAGATTGTAGCCATATTATATCATACCTAATCATTGAAGTATAATGTCATAGAATAGACATCTCGAACAAAATGCATGTCCCCGACGGGAGGTTCTATTTTCAAAATTGAGCCCCTGTTCTCCTTTCAAAATCGAACGAATCCATTGGAAATTGAAGCCGCGCGGCGCCAATTCATTGGAACATACATTGTGTTCGCGGTGTCTGTTCTATACGCTAGTAATAATACTTCAACGTACCTAATAGAGATAGGTACCTAACAAGTTAAAAACTTAATTTATTGCAGAAACTACTCCGATGAACATTAATTTTATTCTATTCTATATATTATTCTATTTATATTTCTGTTCATTTTCTATTTTATTATATTCTATATTTTAATATATTGGTTTACGAAGTATGTAAACTGCCCATGGATAATTCGATTTAGGTACAATTATTTTCAAGTAAGTAGTTAGTTAGGCATGCTGTTATTATTGTTTATCGGTTTCAGTTATTTCTTGATACCTACGTACTTATTTAACTTATTGTTAGAATAGATAGATGCTTTTTAAAAGCAGCTTAAACTTTAGATAAGTATTTTTAAAATAATCAAAATAATAGTAATCACAATTAAAACTTTAAAAAACCCGCCTGACATCAAAAAAGCTATCATGATATATTTTTTTGAAATCCTTATGATGATCTCTTTAATTTGATACCCATATTGCAATGCATGCATATGCATGTCCAAACAATGGTATCTCACAGTTAGGTACAAGATACGCGCGAAAAACATAACCCTTCTTTGGCAATCACTGGCAATCAGGTAATAAATAAAGTGTCAAAAGATACGAAAATGGTAATGTTAAATTTAACTTTAACCGACACGTTAACTTTTACCTCGTGTCGAGCAACCCACTCTACTACTTACGAGACATCCTGTATATTTTCGTTTTGATCGTTGCGATAGTATGTAGTAGGTACAATATACATACATTAATACAAAAATATACCTAGATTACTTATCTACTTACGGTTAATAAAATCAAACTACTTACTACTCAAGAAAAACGTGTGCTCTGGGGGGGTATTTTATCATATTCGACGTGACATTTTCGTGATCATATTTTACTGGCAATCGTTCCAATTGACTGCCGCTGCATTTACCTACGTTACTGCAGCTCGAACATTCTACCACATATTGATATTATCTTTATTTTTGTAAAACAACACTGCAACAATGACAATCCACAACTAAGTATGAATCATAATTAAACATATCCTTATACCTCCTAGGTACATGTTGCCATCCGTCCTAGTTTCCTTGTTACTAAATGATGTTTAGGGACAAGTGCGGCTCTATGAAAGGCGGAGTAGGTACAATGAACTAATATACTAACGTACAGCGGAGTACCTACACTGAAATGATTCAAATAAAATCTACAATTTTTAAAACCGCGTTCTTTTTACTCAACCAATCGCTTCCACAAGTTATGCATGAAGTTTGTTGCCTGGAGAAGTGGAGACCACATGCCGTATGTTTGATTTGCGAAAAAACAGTTGAAGATTGGTAAATGATATTCTTTTAAATTAAACCACAGAAGAAATAATAGTACTTATAATAATTAAACTACATACCTATTTAAAGATTTAATTGAGATACTTTACAGTTTACAGCCATAATCTCAAAGTAAAATTATTTGTTATTAATTTTTTTGACGTGATCCCCATCACTGGTATGACTGGTATTAACCATCAACTGGCTCTCACCAAGTTTTTGTGGAAAAACTAAAAGACAGGCTCTACAAGTCTACACATTCCCTTCACGAATTTTGAATAAATACAATTTTGGCTATGATATTCATTGTTATCATAATTTAGAACTTAGTTTTGTTGGCTTTGTTATATTTTTTCTATATACATATATAATTGCATGCATTGGCTTGCGATGCATTGGCGATTCCTCTGGTATTGCTCATGTCCATAGGCGACGGTGACCACTTACCATCGGGTGGCCCGTCTGCTTTTTCGTCAGCCCCTCAGGCTATAAAAAAAATTAAAAATGTGTGCAATTCACACGTGGTAGAAGTGAAACCTTCAAAATTTTTGTTTTTAAGATAATGAGACGAATGTAAAATTTCGGGAAGATGATAAATGTAGGTTTCACTATAAATAATCTACTTCACTCCGCTCCGCTCCGCCCCGCTCCGCTCAACTCTAGTCTCCACTCAACTCCAGTCTCCACTCATTTCTAGTCTCCACTGGACAGTTTCGTTTCATAAAATTTCAAGTCACCCCCGTACTAAAGAAGTTTTCACATTACAGTACAAGTATTACAACACACGTTTCATTGCGCCGCATAGTGTTTCTTTGTATCCCAGATCAGGGGTACCTTGAAACAGAACAATGGTCTCCGTAGATCGTCAAAAAAATGGGTTAGAGTTGATTTAACCTATAGGTAGATATCTATATTAATATATAAAGAGGAAAGATTTGATTTTTTGTTTGCATTGAATAGGCTCCGAAACTACTGAACCGATTTGAAATATTCTTTCACTGTTAGAAAGCTACACTATCCACGGTGAACATAGGCTATATTTAAAAAAAAAATTAGGGATCCTTACTAAAACTCCAATAATGTACCTAAACCAAGGTATAAAAAAATATGAAAACCGAAGCAAAGCGAGGGCGGCTACTCGTATTATACAGGGTGTTTCAAAAGTACCCGTAAAGCTGAAAGGAGGTTAAATGGAGCCTTATAACGAGTCCATTCACAATATTTAAGAACCGTAGTAACGCTGTATAACATACCCCAAAATAATAAAAAAAATATTATTATTTTCACTGATGTGCAAACCCTATTTCAGTAAAATCAAAGAGTAAACTACGGAGAATGTACCTACATTTCTACCTAATTCGCGGAACGACAAAAATTTTAAAAGACCTAACTTAACGAAACAACCTAAACGAACACCTACTTTTTCATAATAAACGTCAAATTTACAAAAACGGCTCAACAAAGTGAGCTCCGCCTTGCTCAATACACAACCTCGCTCGTCGTGATATGGCTTGTGCGGCATTTCGCACCATCGTCGGTGTTATTGATGCGAAAACCGATCTAACACGCTGTTCCATCTCGGCAACCGTTGGGCAATCGTCGAAATACACTCTGTCCTTCACATAACCCCACAAAAAGAAGTCCGAGGGTGTGAGGTCTGGAGAACGAGCAGGCCATAGCACCGGTCCCCCGCGGCCGATCCATCCTCATGGAAAGCAACCGTTAAGATGTTCTCGTACGTTGCGAGCAAAATGTGCCGGAGCTCCATAGGAGGAAATTTTTGAAGCCAGTACTTGAGTATAATGACATCCTTGTATTGAGGTAGCAAACATTTATGAATGAAAAATAGAAAAACTATTAAAGTAGATAATTATTAGTTAAAATATGTACGTAGACCTTTCTGTTAAATAATCTGGGTCCCCGACATGACAGCTTACTAGGGTTGACAAAATTTTTGGCTTTGATAATTAATTATATTTTTTACGGGGTATTTTGAAACACGGTGTATAAAACACAAAAATGCTTTTTTCGTTTCATTGTGCCCCACTTCTCCCTACACGTATTTAATCACTTAAAATTTAGTTATCTATGTACTGTATACGTATAAGCCGGACATTTACAGTTCGGCAAAGCGGGTCTCTACTTTTACTAGGTCTTAATTTTTGAAAATTAGAGATGCGTTCCAGGATTCGAACTCGGGCCGCTGCGTTCGGGAGACCAACCGCTTTCGATACCTATCGATCGAAAGTATCGTTCGAACCCTAGAGCCGTCAATGCCAATTTACGAAGGTGTTGCCAGATGGGGCTATTTAGCGCTAAATCTCCGTTACCGAGCGGCGACAATATTTTATCCGTTGGCTACATGTAGCCGATCGGTTAAAGTCTGAGAAGCGTTTCATTTATTAAAGAAAATAGAACACTAAAAATGACAATGTGAAGTCATCCTTTGATACATTGATTTACAGTCGAATTTTGACCGCAGAGCGGGTCTCTAGTCATTATAATTTTGTAGTGATTTTGTACAATAATACAAATCTATGTGACCTTCAATGAAGCAATGGCGACTTTTTGATGCTGGTAGTTTCATAATAGTTTTATAATTCGTCAGTTTGCATCATGATCACTTACATTCAGGCACAATTCAGGGATCCGTTTGCGAAATATTCGGCGATATCGTGCTAATTTTGATTAGAGCCAAGTGCCCTCTGTCCTCTGCTAACTAAATGGTAGGTGTTCACGGCAGTAGGTACCTAGTAAGAGTTGATGAACAATTAATTACATCTACAGAACCCTGTAATGCGCGTGGACTGACACGTACTAGGCCGGTTTTTATTGAGGGACCAATAACAATTTCATCAAAATAGGTTTCTACCTATCTAGTACTTTTTATGATGTGGACTAAAACTTGTATACCTACCTACCTAATTTACATTCACATACACCTACTATGTATTCGAATTTGCCGTGGGTACCAAAGTTACCAAACATAATATTATCTAATCATCACATCTTTTCTCATCATCCTTATTCATCTAATTTTATATTTATTTGTTTCAGAAATTCCAACCGGACGCTCAGAAGAAGAAATTTATGTTAACCCTTAAAGTCGCATGATGATTTTTGCTAATAAAAACAAGTAAAATCAATTTTAATGGTTTATTAGGTTTATAAAACACGTTAGAAAAATACAAAAAAAAATCTACACTCAACATTTTTTGGAAAAACGTATGTATAATATACCATACATTGCCACTTTTGCTAAAAACAGTAAGATATTGGCAATGTATAGCATATTATACATTGCACCATATTACTACTTCATATGATAAGCTAAGAAACAGTTTCTACCCTTAACGTAGCATAGATGTACATTGCATTTAGTGCAGATAGTACTCGCTTGACCACCTTTACAATATTTACATCGTTGATACCCGGTCAACTGAGGCCAATGATCATATTTATCATAACGCACATCATCAAGGGGCCTCTCGGCTATCGGTTTCCTAATTTTCTTCTTTTCTGGTACAGATTCCGTGTCTTTTACAGGCACGGTTCTGTCACGTTTGAGAAGTCCCGCATAGATTTCATAACGAAAGTCTTTCAAGCGATCTTGCTTTCTCTTTTTATTTATTTGTTTGTCGTGTCTACGACGTAATAGCCAAGCATTATTTACAGATATGTCCAACAATTGGGAAAAAATATTCATATACCATCTGTGAGATTTTATACCAGTGCGGTATAAAGCTATCAACATGTCTGCCAAATCCACACCTCCCATGTGGCGATTATAGTGCTTGACAATTTGTGGACATGTTAAGTCTACGCGACTTTTCGACTCTTTGCTGAATCTTTTGATATTCTCAAGAGGAAAAGCATCAACATAGGAGCTTACTAGCCTAACATGCTTATTATCAAACCACTTAACCACACTCAATTTGTTTTCATTACAGACCACTTGAGTAAAGGCCCCTCTTCCCTTTTTTTGTAGTGATTTATCGTCAATCATTTTACATTCTGCATCTTTCAATCTATTTTTTCTTACAGTTCCCAAACTAAATATACCATAGTTTTCTCGCAATATATATATTAATTCTAAAGAAGTGAAGTAATTGTCAAAATAAACGACACTACATGGCTGATTTTTAATTGTTTTGCATAGTGCTATAACTATTTTTCCTCCTACACCCAGCGATTCTTCTTCATTTGTGAATGCCACACCTCTAAACGTATCATCGCCAGCGTATAGTATAAAGTCGTAAATTATGCCAGACACACCAGCTCGGACTAAATTTTTAAAACCCCATTTACTTGGCTTGTTTGGGTTATACTGACGTCGACTACCCGCTTTTTTCCCCTTATACGGTATCACCATTTCGTCTATACTGTAAGTTTTTTCTTCTTCGAGAGATAAACATTGATACCGTATGCAGTCAATTAGGGGTCGTAGTTTATAATAGCGGTCTGAAGTATCAGCTTGAGTGTTGTCAGTGAAATGTAGGTATCTCCTCAATTGTTGAAAACGCTTCAAAGACATGACATCTGCAATTTTAGCATACCTAAACGACGATTTCCAATAGTCTTTGTACGAAGGAAAAACTACTATACCCATAAGAATGTTGATAGCTAAAAAATCTAATATTTCTTCTTCTGTAACTTTTATTGATTTGCCGGTTTCTTGAACGCTATACAAATTGGTATGCGTCATTAGATGGGTCACCATATATCTGGGAAAAAATCGATAAAAATAGTCTAAGGGTGTCCAATCAGTAGGAACATCATCATAAAAAGTAGGATTAGGTATTTCAGCCGTGTGTTGAAATGACACTTTCTTCCAACGGAAACGTAAGTTTAGCTTTTTGATACAGCGTCTTTTGATTCTATTACTGCCAACAGAAGGCACAATACGTTTTCTTTGTCCACGTGTCCTCAAAGGTGTGTCAGTTGTCATGGAAGTCGATGGTTGAACAGAAGGTACAGATCGTATTGAAGAAATTGAAGGGATTGCGTCATAGTTGCATTGCGTTGAGCTAGGGAATACGGCGTCCAGGATTGGTGTAAGTGGAACTTGGTTAGTTTCTTGTTCAGCTTCGGAAAGGGCTTCTGCATTTGTTTCTACCTCCTCCTCCGAAGCGTTAGCTAATGAAATGGGGCTGTCTAAAATATTGAGCCTTTCATATGATGAATTTAACGACGGCGGCGGTGAACTCGCAGCTGTTCTTGCTTCGTCACCACTGCTCGAATCATCACTGGGATCAGATCCAGCATTTAGCGGAGGTATCAATGACAAAATTCGTCTAGCTCTTCCGTGCATTGTAGTCTAAAACAAAACAGAACAAACATGCATGCCAACCCATCAACCAAATAAAAGCCAAGACATTATTCATGCAATTTGTGGAACTTGTATTATACCAAAGTAACAAAAATCTGTTAGTTTCAAACTTTCATCTTAGTAGTAAAGTCTATTATACTTTGCAAGTGTTAATAGTGGTAAATAGCAGCGACTGTAGCATTGTATAGTATTCTATACAAATAAAATCGTGGTAAATATTACGTAATGGTAGCATTGTCTAGTATACTATACACGTACAGAAACAAGTGAAAATAATTCAAATAACACATTTACCAGGTAATTCAAATAATAAAATGGTTAGAATAACTATTCACCTTTACGATTTATGCATATGAAATCTATAATAACAAGTAAAATCACGAAATTAAACAAAACTCACCTTGATAATAATTTCTGGCCACGGTTCGTTCGTTAATTTTCACAACTGATTTAAATTTGCCACAGATAAACTACTAATTGTCATTTTGACATAGAACATAACGTTCAGAAATGTGATTTGTAATGAAATATTACAAATAAAATTAAAGGAAACTGTATAATATTTTTTTAAAGTGAGACGTATATCATACTATGCAAAATCACTTTAAGGGTTAAAGTGGAAGCAAATGTCGCGTTTCTTAGTCCCTAATGTGTACTGTCCAGCTGATGTTGTTATAAAGCGTTAAAATTTTTGTATGTGGCTCATAATTGAAACTCCTGAACCTTCGACGAAAATACAATACTTATCTACCTATCAAATCTATGCATCGCTTATTGCATATTGTGTGGTTTTAATTTGAATTACTATCTTAGAGAAGTGGCCATAGATTTTTTTCGTAGTTTCGTTTTTATTTTGATTTTTTCAAACTTTTTCGACCGAAGTAGATTCTAGAATCTAGGCTAGAAAAAAAGCGTGTTTTCTTGTGGTCCTACTAGTAGAAATCTAGGTCCTACTAGTAGGACTGAAATCTTACCAATACCTTAAACTATGTGCTATCACCCTTTATTTTTCCTTAAATATTCTAACTTGGAAGCTTTTTCCGTAAGTGAATTTTATAGAGATGACGCGGAGGTAGGTACTACTCGTACATTCACTTAATGTGTCTGGAGATTGCTTGACTTGTTCAGACTTTGGACACATTCATAATTACTCAAATTCAGCTCAGGCTGCAGTCAGTACCTAACTAGCATTTAAGGTGTTTCAACTTTCAATGTTCATATTTTTTTATTTGGTGGTGGTAACCTGTAGCTCGAGCACGAATATTTGCGAGAAAGTATTCGTATGGTTAAGAGGACACCGTCATGGGAATTTATGCATAAAGTGGGCGTGGCCACCATCTTTTGTTTTCTATGTTCAGATTTCCGACCGTCATTCAGGTCACAAGAACAGCACAGAAAAACTACGGAGTAGTACTTATTACTAATTTTTATTGCATATAAAAATTATAAAACAATTACTTTAAAAAAAAATTGAACCCACGAAAAAAAACTGAAAAGCGAAAAATAAAATAAACCAATTAGTATTATAATTTAAGATCCTAAATTAACAGTAAATAAATAATTTTGAGGCGGTGCCAAACAGATGAAAAACAAACAATTGCGGATCAAGGATAGTAGAGTAATGACTTCTTGTATAAAAATTGTCAGACAGCACCTACTAAGCGTGCGCTCGAAAGCGAACAACATAAGCGCCAAACTTTTTTTATTTGGTTTTTAAAAACTACTATATGGATTTTCACAAAAATATATGTGAGTTTACATTATTGACATCATATTATAATTTTCAATTTCAAATGTCAAGGGAAAACAATAATTATTAAAAATTTCTTTTTTTCTTTTTCTTCTCTATTTCTTGGCTGGCAACGCATCAGTGATGCCTTTGGTGTTGATGAAGTCCATAGGCAACGATAGTTACTTACTATCAGGTGGATTGTCAGCTCCTTTGCCGGCTATTTCCATAAAAAATAATTAAAAATTGTCATATAAATTCTTTCATTGAATAGTAGCATTTGTCAGTTAACCATTTAAGTAACTCTTTTTAAATTAAGTGAAAGTTAAGATTTTAATGTTTTCAATGATTTTATTGTTATATCTTTACACACATGACATGAGTCGAATTTTTTGAACGTATCGCTGATCGAGAAGGTGGTACCATGGTACACATAGTCGGTTAGGGTATCTGGTTGCAAAATAACAATTATTTTTCTTTTCCTGAAAAAGGTGCAATCTCATATATGCATATACCTACCAGTCAATGACACTAATTTTTGCTTCATAAAGAGAGGTTTGCAGCTAGTGTCTGAGGTAACATTACACATAGCGCGTATACATCGTTTTTTAACAATGAAGACTTTATTGAAATCTGTAGAGCTTCCCCATAAAACTATACCATAACATAAATTAGAGGCAACATCAACATAGCCGTGGTAGGCTTTTAAGGTTGCTGACATATTACTTATTTTTGGTAGAACGAAACGAGAAATTTTTGTACAAAGTTTGATGATGTTGAAGAGAATAAATAATTTAGACACGGGGTAGCGTGTAAAGCCAATTTCAAGCTAACAGAATTGGCGAGCAGCACCGTGTGTATTATTACAAGAACAATTTGGAGCCACTTTTGACTACCTCATAACTCAAAAACTATTCAACATAAACCTGTCAAATTTGGCTCATTTATTGAAACTTGCGAAATACATATGTGTTCCAAATTTCATATACACATCTCGAACGGTTATTTAGATATTAACGTCCAAAAATCGTCACTCACTCACTATCACTGACCGACCTATAGATCAAAACTCTAACTCAGTTCCAGATGACCTAGAAAGTTAAAATTTGGCATCCAGATAGGTAATCGGGTGAATACAAAGAAATAAATCAGAAAATAGTAAATTTTTATGATTTTATTATAATTTTTCAAAAAATTGTTTCTATTCGAAACACTTATAATGCCTGAAATTTAAGAGTAGCAATCAAAATTTGATGACATCTGGTCATTAAGTGGATTTCAAGGTGAATATATAACGAAACATATCGGTTTTAGTACTTTGTAAAGCTTTCAACGAGGGGAAGATGTTCAGTGTTCCAAGTGCCCGTGGGAAAGTGCATATCATTTACGTATATTTAAGTACAGATTAGTGGTTTGTCCAGAGATGTTATTTCCAGTGTATTACGTCGTTTCATTTTTAATGTGTGAAAAAATATTTTTTTCTAATCTTGTACGGCGTGTACACAAGAAAATTTTGTATTATTTCCGAAATTATAAATTATTAAATTCTCCGTTAAATATTTGCCGGTAACCGAGTTATTTGGCGGCCCGGTTAAAGTATCTCCGAAAATGTCTTCGTGTTCGTTCAAATTGAAGAAGTTGACGGGACGAGCGAATTACTCTTCATGGAAGTTTGGTGTGAAAACGTATCTACAGCACGAAAACTTGTGGGATTGCGTAGAACGTCTGGACGGCACCAAACCAGATTCAAGTAAGGACGTCAAAGCCCGTACAAAAATCATCCTTCTTCTCGACCGCGTGAACTAAGTGCATGTTCAAAATGCTGAGACCGCGAAAGATGTATGGATGAATCTTGAGAAAGCCTTTGACGACAACGGCCTGACTAGAAGAGTCGGACTATTGAAAGACTTGGTCACAACTACGTTAGAAGGTTGTGGTAATAGTATTGAAGAATACGTGAATAAAATAACAAGCTGTGCAGCATCAACTTTCAGATTGAAGACGAGTGGATTGGTAGATTGATGTTGGCCGGACTCCCCGATACTTATAGGCCAATGATTATGGGTTTAGAGAGCTCTGGAATACCCATCACTGCGGAAGCTATAAAGACAAAACTAATCCAGGAGGTTAAAAGTATAGAGCCCTCGACTTTTTAAACTAACAAAAAAAAGTATAGGTCTGCACGGGGCCAAAGCCCTCGTTGTTTCAATTTCACTAAGCATGAACAAATAAGCCGATACTGCATAGCTCCGAGAAAGTCCAGTACTAAAAATGATGTAAAGAGTCAAAAGTGTAAGAATTATAATACTTTTATTGCAGCTTTTTCAGCATTCACGGAAAACAGCATGAGCAATGACTGGTATATAAATTCCGGTGCAGCAATGCACATGACGAATAGGAGTGATTGGCTGTATGATATTCAGACTCCTCTTATATCTAAAATTACTGTGGGTGACAAGAAGTCGCTGCCTGTTGTGAGTATGGGACATGTTAATGTAAACTGCGGTGATAATAAAATAGAAGTTCGAAATGTCCTCTATGTGCCAGATATAGCTGTTAACCTACTCTCAGTAAGTGTAATTAGTAAGAGTGGAATCAAACTGTTGTTCAACAACAATTACTCTAAAGCTGATGAAGTTGGTTTGTATGAAAGTGACTTCCAACCCCTATTTTTATCCCTTAGGAGATGAATTTCAAAAAATCCGTTCTTAGCTGACGTCTTCCTGGCAATCTCCTTGAAAAATTTCATTTAATGTAAGAAACTACTGAACCGAATAAAAACCGGCGAGTCTCCTTTTGCTTTTATATATATATATAATGTATTACGCAACTGAACAGTAATTTAATTATTCATTCTCTTACATATCATCAAACATTTTTATTTAAATACAAATAATAAAAATATAAATAATTAAACAAAACTACTCCATTTCTCTGTGCTATTTAGTTTTCCCCATTTAACGTTTTGACAATCATAAGCAAATGTCAAAAACTTTATACGTTACTTCAAATTCTATATTAAAAATCGTTTAAAAAATAGCGCAGAGAGACATACGTCCGACGTCCATGAAGACCGCAGTCGACTGAACGCACATCATAAAGACAGTGTGGGAATGAGTTTTTGTATGAAAATTGTGAGACAGCTATACTGAGCGTGCGCTCGAAACTGACCGACGTAAGCGCCAAACAACGTTTTTATTTGGTTTTTAAAAACTGCTTCATGTTTTTTCACAAAAATATACATGGATTTAGATGTGATAAGGTTCTATGTTTTAAAAAGAATTCCGTGCAAAAATTACTTAAAATATCGCGGTGGCAAGCTATAATGTAAATAATTAGACCCTACTTTATGATTTTTTTCTATCGAGAAAATTTCACGTTATCGTGTTTTCATTTTCGAGCAGATTTAAAGTAGATAGTCAAGAAACATATACCTAAGTGTTACACTAATAGCGTATAAACTTTACGAGATATATGGCAAAGAAAATCAACCAAACGGGCGCGGTAGCGCCTTAACGTAAGCAATTTGTCAAATTTGTATGGCATTTTAGTACCATTTACGTACGATAGGGGCGCTTTTGAAAAAATGCCATACAAATTGCTTACGTTAACCATACGAATACTTTCTCGCAAATATTCGTGCTCGAGCTACTGATGTGAAGTGATCACCGCAACATACCTAATTTATCTGCAGACTGCACTAGTAATGTTGTCGATTAAACTGGATACCTGGTATAGAGCCCAGCGACCTCTAACGGGAGCACCTGCCATAACCACGTCCATTTGATTGTTCTCAACAGATTGCACTACATTTAGTTTTTTTTTACTATGGGTGTGCAATTATTTTTTAACCGACGAAAAAAAGGAGAAGGAAAAAAATGGTCTCAAAATTATTTATTTACAGCTAATTTAGGATCTTAATTTATAATGCACTTCAACACTTATAACTTACTCCACCCTGAACAATACGGCTTTACCAAAGGCCGTAGTACAACAGATGCAGGTGCTAGGCTTCTTAAACACATCTTTGAGGCCTGGGAGAATTCACAAAATGCCATAATTCTGTGACCTGTCTAAAGCATTTGACTGTGTTGAGCACGAAACACTTCTACTTAAGCTTAGTCACTACGGTATCAAGAATAATTCACTCAATTTGATTGCGTCGTACTTGAAGGGTACAATCCAATGTGTTAGTATAAAATTTATATGATCCTAGAATCGAGCCCTGAGGTACACCCATAACAAATTGAGATCCCGATGACTTGGTATCATTAAATGATACCAAGTCATCGGGATCTCAATTTGTTATGGGTGTACCTCAGGGCTCGATTCTAGGCCCCTTTCTTTTTCTAGTATATATAAATAATCTGCCGTATTATATTAAGAAATATGCAGAGATTGTCCTGTTTGCTGATGACACTTCCCTTATATTTAAGACGAATAGAAATAAAATGAATTTTGACGATGTAAACAGTGCTCTGTTGCGAGGGTATACGTCCTCCACAAGAAGTAATTGATAATTCCCAGGGCTGGGCAGGTCCGTAAGTGAAATAAACTCCCAAAACATACAGGTAATTATGATATAATCATGTAATCCCATAAACACGTAACATCAGCAGTATAACACCAGCACAATTGATATTTTTAGTACTATAATATTAATACTTTAAAGGAAATTGAATTGAAAAATTAACATACTCCTCCAAGCTCCTTTGAGGGAACCCAGCTGACAGATGCATTTTTGTAAACAAACCGAACTGTCAAGATTTAAAAATTTAGAAGAAAAATGCACCTGCCAGCCGCAGTTGCAGCTGCAGCCTGCAGTTACACTGTCTCGTTTATCACACTGGTTTACCTACTACAAATAATTTGCTGCTAAATGCTAAAAAAGCTAAGTGTGTTGAATTTTCACTACCTAATGTACGGAATGTTAGTAAAAGCCTCAAATTAAATAATGAAATTCTAACTATGGAAAAATCCACGGTTTTTTTGGGTGTCACCTTAGATTCTAAACTACAATGGGGCACCCATATAACGGCTCCCGCGAGTAAGCTAAGTGGGTCAGTTTATGCCATTAGAAAGTTAAGACAGTTTACTGATGTAGAAACTGCTAAACTTGTTTATTTTGCATACTTTCATAGTCTCATGTCCTATGGTATATTGATGTGGGGCTCAGCGGCTAACGTTAACGTTGATGCTATATTTGTTTTGCAGAAAAGGGCAATCAGAGCCTTAGAAATTAAAATCACACGAATCCCTGCGGGAGAATTTAAAGAAATAGGCATATTAACAGTAGCCTCTCAATTTATTTACAGCAATATTATATTCGTAAAAAACAACTTAGGCATGTTCAAGCAAAACAGACATAATTTGGTTACGTCATCGTTTCGCCTAAGTAGGGTAGGTACAACGTTCTATTATGGGGCTCAGTGTACGTTTTTTCAATAAATTACCTAGGTCAATACGTGATTTACCTATCCAAATGTTTAAGAGATAGGTATGTGAAATCTCAGCTAGTAGGCAAAGGATATTTATAGTATAAATTAATATATTAATGATAAAGACGCCTGGAAACTAATGCCGCATCCAGTTCCGCGTGGGTTAGAACATATTATTATGTAACCTTATATTTAAGTCTATGGTAACCTTTCATGATTTTAAAAGATGTGCGAGGAGTTTCTTTACGGCTTTTCTTCTCCTCCTTGACAAAGCACCCTTCCGAAAAGCTGGTAGATTAAAAAAATTACGTGCATAAGTGTATCAGTGATACCTATATGAATAAAAGATTTTGATTTGATTTAATACTAAATAGTTTATTTTATTTTTCGCTTTTAATTTTTTTTTTCGTTGGTTTTATTTTTTGTTAAGTTATTACTTATAACAGTAGGTACATATAAACCTTATTATATGGAAATAGCCGGCAAACGAGCTGACGATCCATCTGATGGTAAGTGGCTATCGCCGCCCATGACCATTACCTACACCAAAGACATCACTGCACCAAAGGCATCACTCTACTACAGCCCAACTGGTGATATAACTTTCCATTATGATTTACCATTTTCCTTATTAGTTTATGTAAATAAATTAAAAAAAAAACGATTTTATACTTAAAATATTTTTTTATTCAACATAATTAATATATTAAAATGCATAATTCCAAAATATCATTGAATAATGTTAATATACAACTGTACAGAAACAAGATAACTTGACCTGTTTAACATTTGTTAACAACCTATTAAGCAACTACACAGCCCCACATTGTTATTTATAACTAAAATCTGTAACCATCAGGCAATTCATTTCTCTTGTAAATTTAGACCACTTCACAGTCTTCTTTACTAAGTTGAGCCTGATATTATTTTCCCTCAGCCGAAAAGCTTCTTTTATAACCAATTTATTGAATTCATGCACATGTGGATGATTTGTGTATTCATCTACATCAATCCACTTGCAATCTTTTACCTCTCTTTGGGAGATATTAATTTTTTCCGAAAGCGCCTTCAACATAAGCAGAACATAGATGTCTGAATTACCATACATCATGTTATGTGTATGTCTAAATGTTATTATAGATTGGAATTCTGAATCAATTCCTGTTTCTTCTTTAACTTCCCTCACTGCTGCTTGCTCAATGTCTTCCCCTGATTAGAATATAAAAGATAAAAAAATTATGTACATTGTAGGTAGGTACATATCATGTTCTGTAATTACAAAGTTATCTATGTTTGTTAACAGTTAACATAATTATTATGTTCATCAGAAAAAATAGTCTCAAAGATTTTATCGAAGGTCATATAGCTAAACTGACCATTTTTCTAACCACAAAAATGTCATCGGGCGCCTTCGTGTCATTGAGGAACGCCTACGGAATTATAATAATTTAGTATTTATAGCTAAAAAAATGGTCGTCGGGGACGCCCAAATAAGACGTATTTGTCTCAATTTATAGCTAAAAAAAGTCATCGGGCATAAATCTTGTAATTTCAATGAATTCCTTGTCCACAAGTAAGTATATAAAGCAAAGTAAAACAAAGCGGGACTTTTTTGATCTCGCAGGGGACAGCGGGACAGACAGCCTCAAAGTGGGACAATCATGGTCACCTTAGTTATATCGCTAGTTTCTTATTATCAGAGTACTATTAGCAGGATTTTATGTAACTATAAAGACTGATAATTAAAGTTGACAAAATGAGCTTCGAGTCCTGGACTGGAGTTCCGAGTCGAAACTACTGAGTCTTCAAAGCTCGAGCCCTAAGGGCTCACAAGTCTTATCCAGACGGACGGACATGGTGAAACTATAAGGATTACGTTTTGATTAGGGAGCACTGAAATTACAGTATTACGAAATGAGCCCTGGATGCAGAGCTCGAACCTCCATTGCAAGCCTTTATATAATACTCAAGACAAAGGCTCGAGGCCCCCTAATAAGGCTCGAACCTTCAATAGCTCTAGACTCGGGAGGCTCGAGCCCTTTAACAACACTACTTATAACGATGTTGAAATACCATACCATATTACAAACAAGCAACCTAGAAAATAATTTGCGACATCAGAAGTAACCATCAATCAAAAACCCATAACCACTCAAGAAGCCCCAAAGGGACTCGCTTATAAATCTAATTTTCTACTTATAAACATCAATCTAGTTACTCTTAAATATATTGGTGGCTTAGCAGCAGTTTTTCAGTTATGAAATACTAAACTCAGTAAGTGTAAAGTCACAACCATAACATTTAAACAAAGCATATTACATACAAATATAAGATCTTATTCTATGTTAACACACAAGTATTGTTGAATCCACCCTAATGTAGACTTCATCTTGTCAAAGAAACAAAATCAATTACCTCTTTCAACATATCCTCCAGGTAACTTCAAATGTGGATAGTCATAGTGCTTTTCGGTCACCGCCAATATTTGGTTTGTTTTGTTGATCACTAAGGCGCCTACTCCCAGGTTTGTATGACAAGGTGGCGGAAGGTTCGGTTCAGTGTCAGTTGGCAGCCACTTGTACATCATCACAAAGTCTTCTCTGGCATGATGAAAATTAAAACCTTTCTAAGAATATCAGTTTTATGTAGTAAATTAAAAAATTATCTATATAGCAAACAAAAAATGGATATAAAGAGAAATTTCAATCTGTAATAATATTATGTGTTGTCTACTTGTGTGTAGGTCATACACATTGAATAATCCTGTTCTTTTAAATTCATATTTCATAATGCAGAAATGCTGTGTTGAAATAATATTATAAACTTAGAAATATAACTTGTAACTGATTATAATATGTAATTTTATCGTGAGATCCGCTATGACTGTTATCTATAGTCTATTATACTCACTTTGGCTAATGAAGGGACACAATCTGAATCCTTAATATGGACCTTAAACCATACACATCTTTTACCTTCCTGTAACCATTTGTATAAGGATTCTGTAATAAAAAGCTATGTTTTCAAATATTTAACACTGGTACATATACATAAATAGGTCTTATTTAAAAAAAACAATGTGTGAATCTTAAAACACAAAATCAAGATAGAATGATATAAGTTATGTATAACAATGGAACACTAGCCTTACAGAACCAGATAAAATATTGATTTCAGTTGATTTGAATGATCTAAGAACATTGAAACACAAGTAATAAATATTTCATAAACTGTATGTAAATATAAAAATAACTTCTTGTTAAGTTTTGGTTTATAAAGTTTATAAAACGTTTACCTTCCAGTCGCTTGTCAAATTTTTCTTTACAGGGCCGTTCATTAGTGGTATCAACAGTGATTCCGTTAAAAATATCTTTATCTCCGGTAAAAGTAAGATCGATAGATGAGGTGGACAAAGTCAATCTAAAATATTGTGCACTGTTGAGATTTGTCTAAAATAAAACCTTGAGAACATTCATATCACAATAATACAAAAAAAATATTATATTACCTACCTGTATGTATTAATTGTTGAAAAATTTAATAAGGTTTTTAGCACGTATCGCGGTATAATCATCATTTTATTTATTTAAAATATAAATTAAGTATACACTATTTTCATACTATTTTCGCATTCCTTGCCTTAGAATTTTATTTTTGGACAATTTTAAATTGTCATAAATTGTCATTGTCAAATTTGTCAATTCAATCAATCCATGGAGGCCGCGTTCCACTAGACGCTCACAAGACAAGTCACATGCAAGTCACTGACTTTCAACTAATTTATAGTACTCTGTGACAACCATAGACATAATACTACTAGACTTGACAAGCGGGCGTTCTTTGAGTCACGCTATTAGAAAGAGAAAGAGACCAAGGAGACTCGCGTAACTCGTAAGTAAGACAAGATAGGTTTACCTCCTGCCTTTCTTCGCAGCGTGACGGTTTCACTTACATATGCTCAGATACCTTGCCTAGTCTAGTAGTATTATGTCTATGGGTATATATCTATGGTCATAACGATCAGGGCGCGTTCCACTAGACGCTCAAAACGCTCACAACTGTCAAATTAGTATGATATTTTGATCGTTGTGAGCGTTATGAGCGTCTAGTGGATCGCGGCCTCTGTGTGTCAGAATCTGTCACTTGTCAGTCAAAGGTCGGCCGTAGGGTTCGAAATATCGGGGCCTCTAGTATCGATAACGAGTACTCGTGCAGTATCGAGGGTAAGGTATCGATACCCAAAAAGAATCGGCCCTGAAGTATCGATACTACTCAGTATCGAGTACTGAACTTGCGAGCATCACATTAGGAACTAAAAAAAAGGTCATCGGCAGTTAAGTATTAAACGATACTAAATATGTATATTGGCAGCACTGGACACGGCCCACAGTATTGTACACGACCGTCTAAAAACTTGCATTGACAACACTGAAAAGTACTCAGTATTATAAAAGTACTCGATACCGGCGTTTCATATGAGTACTTGCGTTGCGAGTGAGTACAGCCAGTACAGGTAAGAGTATCGAGTACTCAGTATCGAGTATCGCGAACAAAAGTATCGATACCTATCGATCGAAAGTATCGTTCGAACCCTAGAGCCTTCAATGCCAATTTACGAAGGTGTTGCCAGATGGGGCTATTTAGCGCTAATGTGGCTATCTTCGTTACCGAGCGGCAATAATATTTTATCCGTTGGCTACATGTAGCCGATCGGCTATATTCAGTGTACTGTGGGCCGTGCTGCCAATATAATATTTAGTATCGGTTCAGCGCTTGGACTAAAAAGGGCTTAGCTTTCTCAACAAAGTGATATGAAATTAACTGCCAATGACCTTTTTTTTAGCTCCTATACTTCGAACCCTATATTAAGTGCGATTTGCAGCCGAAACAAATGTAAACAATCATTAAAATCATTTTAAAGGGTTTTTAGTTTTTACCAACTGGCATGAATTTGTACACCAAATGCGTTTTATTTAGATGAACTACTCAATAAGGTATTTCTGAATTCTTAAATAAATACATATTGATCGATAACAATTATAAAATCCAAGTAAATGTGGAAATAAACAAAATTAAATAACACTGTCATCATCATCATCAAGAAGCGATTTGAAACTTTTAACTTATTTTACTACTTTATCTTAATGAGTGGTTTGCCTAAATAAAACGCATTTGGTGTACAAATTCAAGTCAGTTGGTGAAAACACTAGAAAACGATTTTAATGGTTTGTTTAAATTTGTTTCGGCTGCAAATCGCATGGAGTATAGATGGGGCTATCTCGGGGCTACACGCGCGCTCCGGTAAGGTTAGTCGAGAAAAAATAGTCTGGCAACACTATCTTAATGTCACATGTCACTTTTAGTTATTTAGTGGTTAGGATTAATTAGGTATTGATAAATGATAACGATACGGAGTCGTACGTAGCTGTAATAAAAATAATTCTAATCAAAAGATTACCATTTATTACGAGTCATGACTTTTGAGGGGACTAGCGACAGGTACGATGGAATTACGGTTGATTCCCAAAGTGAATTATGTGACGTGAAAATGCTGCCTAGTCGAGTAAATGGTAAAACTTAATTAATTTTCGGCTGAAGCTAGCTAGTCGTCCGGTAGTCGACGAATAAGTTAATTTTAATCGTCCTTAAATTAATATCGTTACATGATGACTTTTACAAGACGGGGGGCTTCACCCATACAATAATAACGTCATGATAATAGGGCTCCGTCACAGATGTCGCGGAACCCGGTCCCGTTTTTCCGTAAATAAAAATAGGAACCTAGGCCTAATGTTCGGTTTAGACGTATTAAGTAGTTAACTAAATTTTAAGTGAATAATTTTTAGTGTGCATCCACATGTAATAATTTAGGAAAGTTCTTTAGTTCATACAGTTCTACTTAATTATAAATATTAAATATAAATATTTTACTAAATTTTAATTAAAAAGTGCCTGTCCAAACTCCAAACGTGTTAAGTGATAAGCCCCGCCCACCTACTTAACAGAAAATAGAAAAATTTCTAAATTACTTGTCTACTTGATTACTAAACTACTAAATTGTCCGTTTACATGTAATAATTTACTCTAAATTTAGTTAACTACTTAATACGTGTAAACCGAACATTACCTATTTTTTTTAGGAAATAGCTGGCAAACGAGCTGACGAACCATCTGATGGTAAGTGGCTATTGTTGACCATGGACATCAGCAACATCAAAGGCAGCACTGATGCCTTGCTGGCCAAGAAAGAAAGAACTGGCTCTCAAGTCCCCAGCCAGAACACGACGCGTCGTTTGGCGGCTGACTCATGCTCAAGGGTAGTTATCCAGGCGAAGCCCATGGAGAAATAATAATAGTTGTAATTAATTTTTATTTTATGGTATGCTTTTTGAATTTTCAGAGTCCTTGAGGAAATGGGAATATGAAAAGAAGAGATGCATATGGTTTAAAGTAAATATTAAAGATGCTGAGTGGGTCCCCATACTTGCAGAGGTACGATTATAGCATTACACATTTGTATTTTTTAGGAGATAATTTTATTGATCCATGCTTTCAATTTAAAAATGCATGAAGTTTGAAGTAACAGTTTAGGATGTATACCTTTAAAATGGATATATAAATAGCTGGCTCACAAGATACTGCTCTATATTATTACTCTTAGTAATATTATTAATGTGAAAGTTTATGAGTTTGGATGTTGTTGGTGTTGCAATCACGCAAAAACGGCTGATCGGATATAGATGAAATTTGGCACACATAGAATACCTAGAATAAAGTATAGGATACTTTTTATCCGGAGATATTGACCTGTTCCCGAGGGAGAAGATGTAAAATTTATGGTAATAGCAGGCCTGGCGCACTCCGCATTTTAGCTATGATGTTACAAGTACATGCCGCATACAACGTGTCTAATTCAGAAAATTCATAATGGCTGTCATACGTTCGTAATCTATCACACATATTAAATTATAATAAGACGTGCCGCCATGCCTAGTCGTAATACAAGAGCGAGAAGCATCTACAACTTGCTTGCTCTATGGATATTATATATTACAGTAACATAAAGTTCACAGACTATATATATTCCAATATACTACAATAAGTATTATTGTGGTATTATTAATCTACTTAGGGGCCATCCATATATGTATGTATTACCAGACCCCTCTTTCCCACTGGGCACACTGGGCACGTGCCCAGGGCCCCGTGATCGAGGGGGCCCCCTAGTTCCTGCCAGATCACTAAACGATAACCGATATTTATTACCGATTTTTTTTTTAATTCGAATAAATCGAACCTAAAGTACTGACTACAATATCAATTTGCTTATTACTTTTTGCATGCGCAAAGCTGCTCTATTCTCGCCCAAAAATTAGGCTTTCCGATTTCAGCATGCTTAGATAAATCAACAAAAATAAATCTAGAAGCTTGCTTAACTACTTTCTTTGTATATATATACTAACATAAAAATAGTGTTCTGTCAAAGTCATAGGGGTCATGGGGGGGGGAGGGGTCATTTTGTTACTGAACCAATGGGAACGTGTGGCGCCCTAGGCCGTCGCAACCCCCCCCCCCTGCTAATATGCCCAGGGCCTCCAATGGTTTAAAGACGGCTCCTTGTCACAGATGGTCACATTTGTGAGATCTCCCCCCCCTAGTGTGACGTCACATATTATGAAATTTTACACCTATACTCCATGCGATTTGCAGCCGAAACAAATGTAAACAAACCATTAAAATCGTTTTATAGGATTTTTTACCAACTGACATGAATTTGTGCACCAAATGCGTTTTATTTCGACAAACTATTCAATAAGGTATTTGTAAATTTTTAAATAAATACATATTGATCGATAACAATTATAAATTCCGAGTAAATGTGGAAACAACCACAATTAAATAACACTGTCATCATTCAAGCACTTCGCAATGAGAATCTTATTTCCAAGAAGCGATTTGAAACTTTTAACTTAATGAACTATTTTGTCTTAATGAGTAGTTTGTCTAGAATCTAGACTCAAGATAAAAAGCGTTTCGTGTACAAATTCCAGTCTGTTGGTGAAAACACTCGAAAACGATTTTACCGGTGTGTTTACATTTGTTTCGGCTGCAAATCGCATGGACTATAGAAATTATTAAATTAAAACAGCAGTTCCGAAATAAGTTTTATTTCCATCCAATTGTTTTTTTAATAATTTAACTACACAATATACCAATTACATATTCGATTTTGAAATGTGACGTCACAAAGTTTAGAACCCCCTCCCTCTCCTTGTCACACAATGTAAAGCCCAATGCATACGTATTATCGGGGTTTTTTCTCGTTCCGTACGGGACGTGAAGTTTTTAACCGACTTCAAAAAAAGGAGGAGGTTCTCAATTCGATTGTATTTTTTTTTTTATGTTTGTTACCTCAGAACTTTGGACTGGGCGAACCGATTTTGATGATTCTGATTTTTAATCGAAAGCTGGTGGCTGTCATGTGGTCCCACATAAATTTTATTGAGATCTGACAATGGTATCCATTAGAAAACCACATAAGTCGTAAATTTGTGTTAAGATGTGCGCGACAAATTGACGAATAACTTAATATCACGCCAACCGATTTCGATGATTCTTTTTTTAATCGAAAGCAGGTGCTTTTCATGTGGTCCCACAAAAATTTGAACGAGATCTGACAAGTAGTTTTTGAGAATTTGAAGTCGGTTATTTTTTGTTAGTAAAATTTAGATTATGTTTATGGAAACATCGTTTCATAGAAAATGTAGGTATACGATAGTGCATACGCAGCGGAACGGACGGGAACGGGGCACGCACTTATATTTATGCTCCGTCCCCGTCCCGTACGGGGAAAAAACCCGTTACGTATGCATTGGGCTTTACACTACATCGACCCCCCCCCCCCCCCCCCTACACACACACGTTAGGGGGAGGGGTCGTAATTTATGGATGGCCCCTTAGCAACTGAATTGGTGGTATACCTATATGTACCTTCAGTCCCTCAAACGAGCGTGACACTTCATCCCTGCTATAAAATAAACATTCACCCCATTCACCAACATAATAATATCAAAAGTAAGACTATCTTAGGAACATACTTAACAGCATCTACACGTTTTATGTATATTTTATACATAATGGGGTCTCCCATTCGGATTTCCACACTAGGTTATCATTGCGTATAATTAATATAATAAATAGGTATTTCGTCTGCGGAAAAATCATCGAAAACATTTCATCGAATTACAATTCGCCGAACACAATACATCGAAAAAACATTTAGTCGAATAACAAAACGTAGAACAACCAAGTCGTCGATTGACATTTCTTCGAATAGCATTACGTAGAACAAACATTTAATCGCATGACAATTAATCGAATTACATTTCGTCGAATTTCATTTCATCGAATGGCGATTCATCAAATGGACTGCCATTCGATGAACTGTCATTGAATGGCAATTCATCGAATGACAATTCCTCGAATTGCAATTTTTCTTGTTTAAAAGATTTAAAGGTTTAAACTTAAAGGTTTTATTATAAACAGAAACAATTTCATGTTTTTTGTAACTTTTTTGTATTTCTTATTTTTTGATCAATAACAATTTAACATTTTTCTTACATAAAAATTTTAGGTTTACTTTCTTCCTTGAATCATTTTTTTAAAACGTTTACGTTAGTGACAGAAACGAATCGCTGCAAAACCGATTCCACGTAGTCTTGTTTGCCCTACTCCTAGAGTGTAATGTTAACCCGCGTAGGCGCGGAGGAGCGAGGCGGCCCGCGAGCTAAGGACCAGTTGGTTTCAATGCTCGCCGCAGCAGCTGAGGCTGGCCGGCCCAGCCGGCCAGCAAGCCGAAGCTGCGGTGGTGAGCATTAAAAGCATCTGCGACGATAAGCTCGCGTGGGACCGCCGGAGCCCCGCAGCGCTGGAGCCGTGACAGAAACTGTGCTTGCTGCATGTTACATGCTGCTTACGTCTTAGTGTTGCCTTTCAAGGATGAGTGACGTTTGAAATAATAAAAAAATAACGATCATATGAAAATTATATCATTCGATTCGGCCAATTGTGATTCGATATATTGTAATTCGATATATTGTCATTCGATGAAATGTTAATTCGATTAATTGTGTTTTCGATGAAATGTAATTCGATGAAATGTTTTCGATGATTTTTCCGCAAATCAAATATGTATGTAGGTACTATACGTATATTGATGCTCCATTTATCAGTAACAAGAGGGCCCGGGCGCTTAGGCCTTTGTATTCCTATTTGATAGTGTATATTTATTAGAATTATTACCTATTCGGTAGCTGCGGTTGATGTCGTTGCAAACATCAAAGGTTCAACCACAACCACAAATAACATTGTCGAAATTAACATTTTATTTCACAATAAACATTGATTGTGTCGAATGAATTTTTTTCAGTCTTCGCTCAAGTAAACATCAGTAGATACCAATAATAATATACTAAATCATCTGTATTTGTACTAATTATTTACTTAGTGCTTTATTTAAAAAGGTATTTACTTCTTGGTATTTACTCTACTTAATCACAATAATTCAACGTGGATCAATATCCACGTTGAATTATTGTGATTATCGTATTATTTGCCGTAGCATTTTGCGTCATAAGACGATTTCACCTGTGTTAACAAGTGTAATATTTTTTACTCTGGAACATTCAATACTGAAAATATTTTTGCCTTTCACTATGATTATGATCAGAAAATATTAAGAACGATAACACATGTACATACGTAAACGAACTTATAGTATAGTATTATATAAACATAAACAGAACAATAAACAACAAATAGAACACAAAAATAGACTTTCAGTTCCAATCATGCATCAGCCTATGGACCGTAATACGAATCACTTTTGATCTACTTCATAGCCTAAGATCCGGCCGCAGGATTAGTGCGCTCATCTGTTTTTTACTACAAACCAAATTTTTATGCATATTTATAATGAGGAGAATATATAATTACTAGGTTGCCTATCTCCGCCGTAGCCGGTCCCAAGCCCGGATGAGAAAGGAGGAGGGTTGGTTGGGAGAGACGCAACCTGCCGTAAAACGTCAACGCCGAGTATCGGGCGGCGGTTAAATAACCCGACAACTCCTTGACTACTTGAAATTAAGGAGCGGCACCCAGTGGCCGTGAGGAAAACATCAAATCACCTCTAAAAGACTGACGCGGAAAGACTTGGGAACCTACCGTGCTTATTTTCCCATGAAAACCCCACTATGCAAGTTGAGACACAGGATGCGATTTTGTTGGACGATCCGACTAACAATCGGCGCCATCCAGTAGCCGGGCTAGATGGTGTGAAATTGGCTACCGAAGTTCCTGAGGAGGTGAATAGCCAGGCCTCTGATGGAAGAAATGCTTCTGGCTACAAGTCTACAATTATAAATAACACCTCGATACGTATAGAACACCGTATCGGAACATGGAATGTCCGAGGACTTCTAAAACCTGGAAAACTAACCATCGTGGAAAAAGAGATGGAAAATCATAGCCTTAGCATACTCGGAATCAGCGAGACACACATGCGTGGAAATAGCCACTTTAAAACATCTACAGGGAATACCATGTACATACTTCTCAGGTTCCTCCGATTCAAGTCTGCATGGTGTCGGAATTCTACTACCTCCTAAATTAAATCACTGTGTCCTCGGCTACAATCCGGTATCAGACAGAATTCTTACCCTCAAGTTGAATACCAAACCATGTTTGCTGAATATTGTGCAAATATATGCACCTACTTCGCAAAGCTCTGAGGAGGATTTAGATAATTTTTATGGTACACTCGGGGATACATTGAATAAAATACCTAATCGGGAAATTACATTGCTGCTCGGTGATTGGAATGCTAAAGTTGGAAACACAGCCACAGAAGCTGAGAACGAATTTAGGCAAGTTGTGGGCAAGTTCGGACTTGGCGAAAGAAATGAGCGTGGAACGAGATTCTTAGAATTCTGTATTGACAGAAATCTATGTATTCTAAATACTTGTTTTCAACACCATCCACGGCGTCTTTATACATGGAAATCACCAGGCGATAGGTACAGAAATCAAATTGACTATATCTTAATCAACACCCGGTGGAGAACTTCTGTATCTAACGCTAAAACATTTCCCGGTGCGGAGTGTGGTTCTGACCATAGCCTGCTTGTTATAAAACTCGCACTCCGGTTAAAAGCTCCAAAGAAGCATCCACCACCAAAGCCAAGACAACTAAGGACGGCAGAAATAAACAAATTCCAACAAACATTAGAAAATAAATTACGTGAGAATCCTCTAGAACCAACACATGATGCAAATGCTCATTGGGAACATCTGAAGTCTCATATCAATAATACGCTTAGTGACTTCACAACGGGTGGAATAACGCAGAAAAAGAAGACCTGGATACAAGACAGTACTTGGGAGCTCATTGAACAAAGGAAAGAAATTAAAATCAAAGGTCTACAAAACCCTGACGTAATGGCTGAATTTTCTCAACTCTGCAAGAGAATAGATAGACAGTGTAGGCGAGATAAAAATAACTTTCTCAATAACATCTGCAGTGAAATTGAACAGCACGCTAAAAAGTACCAAACAGCCGACCTGTTTAAAAAAGTGCGCCTATTATCAAAACAGTTCAAAGCCAAGACATGGGTGATAGAGGATGTAAACGGGAACCTGCTTCATGAGTAGAATGATATCGCGGAAAGATGGCGTAGATATTATGAAGAGCTCTACAATGACAGACAGGAAGACACCGAATTCTCAATAGACTGGAAGTTACTGACAATGGAACCATGTATCCAGCGTTCAGAAATCACGTCGGCTATACAACAACTTAAACCTAAAAAAGCTCCAGGTCCGGACACTATTACTGCCGAAATTCTTAGGTCCTTAGGTGACAAAGGCATCAGTATGCTGCACATGATATGCAACAAAATTTGGATTACAGGCGTATGGCCTAAAGACTGGACAGAATCTGTCATCATTCCACTCCATAAAAAAGGCTCAACCAGTGATTGTACCAATTATCGTACGCTATCCTTAATGTCCCATGCCAGTAAAATCCTGCTTCATGTTATAAATAATCGCATTCGATATTATCTCAATTGGCAAATCCCGCAGGAGCAGGCTGGATTTGTTAAGGGTAAAGGAACACGCGAACAAATTCTCAACGTAAGACAGATTATTGAGAAAGCGTACGAATACAATACACCTGTCATCATATGCTTTGTAGACTTTAGCAAGGCCTTCGACTGCGTCAAGTGGAACAAGTTATGGACAGTCTTAAAAGAACTTGGAGTACCACACCATCTTATTGCTCTGATACAAACGCTATACGTTAATACTCAAGCGAGAGTTAAAATTGACAGCTTTTACTCCAAACCCTTAAGCCTTAGAAAAGGCGTACGACAGGGCTGTATTCTCTCTCCAATTCTTTTTAATGTGTATGGAGAATACATTATGAGGAAAACTTGCGATGACTGGAGTGGTGGTGTAAGCATTGGTGGTACCAAAATCACCAACCTCCGTTATGCTGATGATACCACGCTGATTGCCGCAAATGAAGAAGAAATGTATTCTCTATTGAACCGAATGGAGAGAGTTAGCGCGGAGCTGGGGTTGTCAATAAACAAGTCCAAAACTAAAATCATGGTGGTGGATCGCACTAAACAGTTGGAACTCAGAGGAATGCTTGACCTCCAAATAGTAGAAGACTTTGTATATCTGGGTTCCAACATTAGCAATGATGGAGCATGTGAAAAAGAAGTGCGTCGGCGGATTGGTATGGCTAAAAGCGCCATGTCTCAGCTTAGAGCGATTTGGAAAGACAGGAAAATATCAATCAAAACGAAGATGGGCCTTGTACAAACTTTGGTTTTTTCAATTTTCCTGTATGGAGCTGAGACGTGGACGTTAAAATCTGCAGATCGCAAACGCATAGATGCTTTCGAGATGTGGTGCTATAGGAAAATGCTGCAAATACCTTGGACAGCACATCGGACCAACGTATCAATACTAAAACAACTAAACATCAAGATGAGGCTCTCAACCATCTGCCTTAGGAGAATCCTGGAGTACTTCGGTCATATCGCGAGGAAAAACAAAGACAACTTAGAAAAACTCATGATTACCGGTAAGATCGAAGGAAAGCGGCCTCGCGGACGAAGTCCTATACGTTGGTCCGACCAGATCCGGACATCTCTTAGCACTACCTTCCACGATGCTTTAAGGGGCGCTGAAAACCGACACAAATGGCGTGAAGCTGTGAAAAAAATTAGTGGTGGTCACGACCCTCAGAACTGAGGACAACGAAGCAGAGAGAGAGAGAGAGAGAGGTTGCCTATCAAAATTTGGCCGCTAATATTTTTAATTACATTATTTTTTATTTGTTTTTGGGAAAAAATTTCGTTCACTTGTTTTTTAAATAAAACCTCATCTACGTCACGGCACGTATATAAAGATTCTAAATAATCTAAATTTTACTAACAAAAAATAACCGACTTCAAATTCTCAAAAACTACTTGTCAGATCTCGTTCAAAATTATGTGGGATCACATGACAAGCACCAGCTTTCTATTAAAAAAAGAATCATCGAAATCGGTTGACGTGATATTGAGTTATTCGTCAATTTGTCGCGCACATCTTAACACAAATTTACGACTTATGTAGTTTTCTCATGGATGCCATTGTCAGATCTCAATAAAATTTATATGGAACCACATGACAGCCATCAGCTTTCGATTAAAAAAAGAATCATCAAAATCGGTTCGCCCAGTCCAAAGTTCTGAGGTAACAAACATAAAAAAAAAAAAAAAATACAGTCGAATTGAGAACCTCCTCCTTTTTTTGAAGTCGGTTAAAAATCACAGTTGCCGTTGCGCAAACGGCCGCACCTCTTCGCAGCCTGGTGTAAATAGGTATGATTTCGACTCGTTTATACGTTCATAACGTACATTTATTAATTATATCTCAAATTAAAGCTAAATTTTTTCTATTATTATCATACCTATATGGTTGCCTACTAAAATCCGGCCGCAAATAAGGGTTGCTAGCTGTTAAAATAAATTAAAAATAATTTAATTAAAAATACTAGCATTACTAGCGGCCAAATTTTGACAGGCAACTTGGTAATTATATATTCTCCCAATTATAAAATTAATTAAGCATAAGAATTCGGGTTTGAGCAAAAAATCGCCGGATATCTTTAACAGCCAGCAACCCTTATTTGCGACCGGATTTAAGTAGGCAACCATATACGATAATAAATAGAAAAAAAATAGCTTTAATTTGAGATATAATTAATAAATGTACGTTATGAACGAATAAACGTGTCGTTTCATTTCAATGACCTTAAAGATGTCACATAGAAGCATGCATTAAATGTACCGATGTTATTTAAAGAATGCTATGGTTCGTTTGTGTACCTAAACGTAATTCTCTTAATGGTTCTGCTGGTTGTTCTAATTGCGGAATAACTTTACGGTTTACCTCCAGCATTATAGTTGTTCTTTTATTTTCTGCGCATCGCAAAATTTACACGCTTTGTTAATTTTGTTCCTTTTTAGAAGCTTGTGGCTATTGAGACTCGCGAGTTGTGACTCTCATCATACTCTAGCAACAGCCCGTCTCCGTCATTCTGTTTCATGAGCATGCTAACGTCGTTTACCTGCTCCGGCGTAGCAGCTCTTAAGCTGGCTGAAATTATTCCTCACGACGTTCCCTTTCATTTTTATGAGCCCCCAGCAGCTCGCTGGGACGCCAAATAATGAGCATGTTGCTGGTGTCGATGATGTGCCTGTTTAGACAGCCCTTAAGGTAGCCTGCCGCTGAACTTATTCCTCACGACATGGTCGACATGCAGTATGATTTTTTTTAAATCCTTAGCAACTTGTGCAATAAGCACGTTGTCGACATCAATGATATCCATTCTTTGGGATGAAAAGCAGGATACAGTAAGTTCACAAACATCCAAATTCCAAACATCTATACCTAACATCTAAATTTTAGGAGGATCAGGATCCAATTCTAAATTCCCGCGGATGAAGTCGCGAATAGAAGCTAGTTATTTAAATAAATAATTCATTTTTTTAAGTTAGATAGGGCTTATTATTTATCCATGAACTAACTTGGGAAAACAAAAATATTTTATTATCATGTTAATAATTGGTTTGGTTCCATTTTGGTTCATTCATCAAGTCATTCAAGAGTTAGGTCACTAAAAGAAAAAACATATATGGCTGACTGAGGCCATACATGACATAAAAAATTGGTTTTGACATAAAACAATCTTTACAGAATGGATTTAACTTCCACCATTCCAGGGAAAATTTTGTTATGATGTACAAATGGCTGCCAAAAGACAGTTCTAGCAATCTTCCACCTGCTTGTCACACTAATCTTGGTGTGGGAGGATTAGTGCTCAATGATTGCAATCAGATATTGGCAGTCACTGAACAGCACTTCAATACTCCACATTGGAAACTTCCAGGTGGATATGTAGAAAAAGGTGAGTACATAACAGTACTTAATTGCTGTTGGAGTAACATTATTTAAAAGATTAGACCAAAAGATCATCAAAGAAACAGTCTTCAAAAATAATATTTTAAGTACCTATACCTATAATATTTGAAGAGTTCTCGCAATTCCTCTCGGATCTCGACACTTCATCCGTCGGTTCATAATCATAAACTATGGAGATCTGAGGTAACAGTCATTAGAATAAAATTTAACAAAACTGAATACCTCCTCCTGTTTTGAAGTAGGTTAAAAAATCAAATAATTATGTTGTAAGTTGTAAATGAAACATTATTACTATGACTTGGACATTGCTATATAATTATAAAAACCAGTTTCTAAGGCTCCAAGTTTAAGTGGTAATGTGGCTGTTATTTACACTGGATTGAAACTACACCTATGAAAGCAGACTTAAGTGCTGGGCTATGAAATATCATTTTTATATTTCATAAAATTACAGGTGAAGACATAAAAGATGCAGTTATAAGGGAAGTAAAAGAAGAAACTGGAGTAGATGCTGTATTTGAATCCATGGTAACTCTCAGACATACACACAATGCAATGTTTGGTAATTCTGATATATATGTTGTATTGTTGTTAAAGGCCACTTCTACTAAAATAGAAAAATGTATGAATGAAATAAAAGATTGCCAATGGATGGATATACAAGAGTTCCTAAATCATCCTCATGTGCATGAATTCAACCGTTTTATAGTGAAACAAGCACTGGATCTAAAGAACAGAAAATTTAAAATGTCCCTTAATAAACAGAAAATAACAATTTCAACATTTACTAGAGATATAACTTCTCTCGTCATAGAAGATGTACAAAATGATTCCTAGACCTAATTTGTCGAATCGAATATAAAATAGGTATATATTTAATATAATATATATAAAATAAATATTTTTTATTATTTCAAACGTCACATCCTTGAACACCACAGTTTCTGCGACGGTTCCGATGCTGCGGGACTCCGATGGTCCCACGTGAGCTCATCGTCGCAGATGATTTTTTATTCTCGATTTATCATTCGAAGAATTGTCATTCGATGAATTATTGGTTGTTCTACGAATTGCTATTCGAAGAATTGTATTTCGATTAATTGTCATTCGATGAATAGGTTGTTCTACAATGAATTGTTTTCAGTGAATTTTCCGTGGACGACTGTTTTCATGTCCCATGGACCATATAAACACAACCAACAAACCAACAAAAAATACTCACCTAAAGTTTTCAATATATTAATGACCAAACTGATGAGATTGAATCAAATGTTAAATTGGCAGAGAAAAAAACATCGTGGCCTATTGGAATTTCTATAGCTAGCACAAAACCAACGTTGCCACACTATATTGTTAAGAAACTTCTAAAAAGGTGTGTGGTTTCAATATTATAGCGTCGCACAACAGGAATATCACAACGGAATGAATTTTGGGACACATACATTTATACCTGTAAAACTTTAAATAAGGAAGATAATGGGTTGATATTTGTCAAGAAAAACAGCATCAAAAATCTTCTAAGGAAGTCGGGTTGGGACTTTTTATTTTACGTACTTTTCTAAGGCAACAATTATACTGTCATGTTTTGATGATGAAATTAAAAAATCAAGGTAGTTATTTTTAATGTTTTTCTTAAGCTTACATGTTTAGAAGGTATTAGCAAATACAAAAAAAAATATTTTAGGCATGTAATGGACTCTAATTTTCTTCCAATTTGTCTCAATCCGTCAAAAATTTGATCCTTACCCATTTATTTTTTATTTTTAAAACATTATTTTATTGTTTCCTACTCGTTAAAAGGCCCCATTTAACTTCCTTTCGGTTTTACGGGTAGTTTTGTAAAACCCTGTATATTTAAGTTTATAGTTAAAACATGTATTATGTTATGATTATGAACGACGCTAATGACAGACGACGCTGGGCGTGAGCGCTACCGGCTCGCCTCACCTTGCCTCGGCGTCCCGAAGGCTACCCGCCGAAGCATGCAGAGGGATGCCGAGACACTCCCAAGGCTGCCGACACGGCCTGCCTAAGCATACCGCAGCTTTGTTTTTGTACCTACGATGGCGATCATTGAAATCATACTATTAAGTCTTATTTCTATTCGTCGCATAAAAATCCCTTGCCATGCGTTTTTGGAGTTACGGAATTGTGCAATAGAATTTATGGACTTAGTAATTAATGTACGATAATGACTGTCATCTAAACAGGGCAATATTTTTCATTGAATTGGATTCTTATACTTTATGTTTATTATAATACAATTACTGACATTGCCTTCTTTTATAAACTAAAACGATATAAATTTAAATAACATCTTTATTTAAAAAAAAAAGTAGCCAGTAACAATTATTTACATTTTAAACTTCGTCATAGCTATCAAAACTCATCAAACATGAATTCTGACTTTGCACTTCAATGGTGCATGTATAGGATCGATTTCATCACCTCTTATTGTTACAATTAAAACCTCACTTTGCATATGAAATACATTGTTAAAATGTGATATGAACCCTAATGTTAATAGGCAATGGTGTTTTAAACTTTTTATGGCTTTAGGGTTATATTATATTATACAAAATGATAAATGTTAAACATTTAATATTAAATTATGATACAATAAGAGTTTGTTTTATTTTAATAAGCTTCATCTGCAATTATTGATAGTAGAGTTTGTTACCAATTAAAAAATATCATAATGTGGTATTAATCTTTCTTACTGATTTGTAATAAAGAACTAGAAAAACATATTATACCTAGTACTACAAGTACTTTTATTTTTAATCCAAATCTGGAGCAGTTACTGGTTTTCTTGTAACTTCGCCTTCTTCATCAGAACTGTCCACTTCACCTATAATTGACTTCAATAGCCCTCCGAGCATGGAATTAGGGTCTCTGTCATCTCTTGGGATTTTTATTTCCAACCAGATTAAGCCAATTTTATCCAAGTAATCAGAGTAATTTGGGTCACGCTTTAAATGTACGGCATAGGTTGACCTTAGAATTCTGAATTGATTTCTATTTCTCCTGTAAAAAAATTATTACTTATTGTAACAAAGCATTATCTTAATGTATAAAATCAGTAATAATATTTAGAAATAGAAATAGAAAAAGTTTAGTTTGTCAATCATAATGCAATGCAACAAGTTATAAATAGTTACATAATAATTAAACAATTAGGTACATAACATAACCTGCTGCAAAACCGCTCAACAAAAAAGGGACGCACTCAGCATATGCCACGGCGAACCACGGCTACTGGTTTTCAGTGCGCCCTTTGTTGCATCATAGTTTAGACGAAATGATGTCAGTTTGCCGCATAAGGACAATAAAGTTATTTCAACTATAGTTACAATATTTGGCTATTACTTACGTTTCAATGGCACGTAACAGGAAAAATAAGAAATTTAGTAATGGGTATGGATACGGAGGACCCTTGTCATTTTTTATATCTGGGTGGAGTTCAGTATACTTTGCAAAAGTGGCTGAAGCCATGTTTATATTTCGTAAACAAAGAAATTGTAACACAGCTTGTACTATAAACAGGTCTATCTCCTTCTTGCATCCCCTATTTGTATGCAATTCTATAAGCATCCTTGCATATGTTGTCCCATCATTTGAGTGTAGAAAGTGTCTATGGGCTAATGTGAATTTATGTTCCCGCCAGTATACTTCTGCAATTTTCTGCAAATATAATTTTTTACTTTATCTTTATTACTGTACTGTAGTCAACAATTTAGACATTTACTAACGAACAATTATTATCCAAGTTATCACTAGGGAGAACTCGCCCCTTGGGTGAACCCACCCCTCTCGCCGTTCCACCACTTTTTAGACAAGTATTATTTAGTAAACAAACTAAGTATTTTTTAACATAATTTATCAATTAAAAATAAGGCAGACATAAAATTAAAAAAGAATTAGGATAAATTATCATTAACTGCTGAAACAAATTTTTGTCTTTCTAATTTAAATATTTATATCCATGCCCAATTATAGCTTACTAGCACTAAAGGGCTCTGTACTGTGCTGCAGATGGATGGATGTACATGATGAAACTATAAGGGTTCCGTTTTGACTATGGAACCCTCAAAACGAACTATACTTAAAGTTTAAATTAAGGTGACATAGGTATATTTTATTTCTAAATAATATGAAGATTACCTTGTGTAGAAAAGGATGGCCCCTTTTATTACTATCCATTGACCACTTAACAGCATTTGTAAGAAACAAGTCTCGTTCTGGTATGTTCGAGTTCATCAGTTCAAATAGCTTTGCTAGCTTTTCAATCCACTCTTCACATGGCTTAGTTTCGGATTTGATCAACACCTCTATGACTAATAAGGCCAAATCTGCGCCACTCCCTTGCTGGTCATGCTCAAGTAACAACGTCGAACCTTTCTCCAGCAAGTTTAAGAGATCTGCGTATTTGTTTTGACTAAGATACCTGAAATTTTTTTGAAAACAAAAATATACGAAAGTTGTAAGACAAGACGATTTAAGAAACACCATTGAGAAAGATTTGAAATTACCTAAAATATAGTGTTCTGTACATTTGATGTGCTTCATAATATTGACCAGATTTTACAGATGCTTCTAGTTTATCTAAAACACGTGAAACCCCTCTTTCGCTTCGAGTAGCCATAGTTCCGCAGCTCAATAATCACTTTCTTTACACGATTGTTTCCAGCACTATCACAATTTAAAACATCATGTCTAAATTGACTTGAATAATGAGGAATCCGTAGTTTGACAACTTTCAAAGCAATTGTTAATATTAAATAATTTGCTTCTATTTTAACCAAATTAGAGGTTGTAAAAATATTTTATGAATTGTAAAATGTAAATGTACTTTGCTATACTAGGTACCAGTGTTACCAACTCTCAAAAATATTTACCCCTAAAACTAACTCAAAAACCCCTAAAATCGCCCAAATTTCTTGGAAATCCCCCTAAAATATTTTTTTTGGAATAATAGTAAATATTAATTTAAAAAATATATGTTTATTTATAAATTATGCATGTATTTCTATGCCTTTAGTAAAATGAATTGTAATATAAAATACAGTGATAATAATAAACTTTTTGTTTCTTCATTCATTGCCATTTGGTTCATTAATTGGACTGATAAATTCTTGTTAATAAATCAATTCCTAGTACAATATCGATTTATTTTATAAAAGATAAATTCACAAATACTCATTTTTGGATTTCTCTTTTTCCAGATTGCAGATTAATCTATCCTATTTTTAAATGCCAAGAGTCCCAGTCTCCTTTGATTGGCTAATTTGTTCCAGGGCCTCTTACATCTTTATTTTGATCAATAAATAATTTGTTCCAGGGCCTCTTACATCTTTATTTTGATCAATAAATAACAAATATGAAGTGTCACAAAAAACCCCTAAAAATAACCCTAAACATATTAGACCCCTAAAAAAATCCCATTTTACATATTTACCCCCTAAATTTGGGGGGAAAACCCCTAAGTTGGTAACCCTGCTAGGTACACATTACGTCACTGTCGTCTCGTCACGTCAACACGTCACGTCAGTCACTCAGAAGCAGTGTTACCAGATTAAAATTATACACTACGATTTAAAAAATACCATGTAAATTACCGTGCAAAATAAAGAGAAAATGCTATGATTTTTTGATATTTTTTATTTAAAATTCAATCATCTAAAATAACAACTTTCTCGTATATGGCTGCAGTCATTCCCCCCCACCCCCCCCGCGTCATATCGAAATTCCCCTCTTTCCCCATAACACTATGTCCATAGATTACCCCCACAAGATACCACATACAAGGCAACTGACGCGCGGCAACATAGCAGTGCTTTTGCTATGCATATGAAGCTGTACTAGCATTCACGACATTAGTATCGACCAAGACCTTTGACCCGTATACACGCGGATCTTTCAGAATTTAATTAATTTCAAAAAAGCATTCGCTGATGGAACCATGGCTTATTGCAGAGTGAAATGGTGTGATAAATCAGTGCGTAAAAACAGTTACCAAAACGATGGCATATCATTTCATAAATTATTATTTCATGTTTATTTTACAAATTTTCTTCTAATGAAGCAGAGTTCAACTTATGCTGGTTTTGAGAGTGACATTTTGTAAAAATTTCATTCCTAATTCAAAATAATTATCTTGTTTCTGACTAAAGACAATACTAGGGAAGTGAATTTTTCATTTTAAACGCGTATCGATATTCATTTTGAGGATATTGCTATGAAATCGATAATTTCTAACAAGTTATACCTAAGTGGGATAAAGGTTGCTGTAGTCAAGGATAACAATATTATTTATTATATGAAAAAACATTGTGGTAATGGTTTTATAGATTTCCTAGATACCCCGAGAGGACGGAAAAATGTATAGAAGCAATGCACCGTGGAGAGGGATGGTTTCCTACCAAATACAGTGTCGTTTGTTTAACAGAGTTTCAAGACGTGCATTTCTATTCTTCTTGATAAATATACTAAAGAATGTTATTCACCCCTGTAATTGGCACTCACACTAGTCCAGTTTCTATAGAACTTATATTTGTAATGTAATGTATGTACTGCTGTTGGTGTGCTAATAAAATAAAATAAAAAATAAATAAATAATAAAATAACACACTTTTCAGTTGACAGTTTCTACTATATGAAGAAATAATCATCGAAGGTTGATGGATTCAGTTGTATCATCGTTATACCTACCAGTTTAATATTAATATAATATTATATATTTATTAAAAGTATCGATATTTTCATTATAAATAATGATAATAACAAACATCGATCGTACGATTAATCGATCATACATACTCAATCACTATGGACGGGTTGAGCTTGATAAATTCCAAGTTTGAATTTTAAATATCCAATCACAGCGTATCTGTTTCGTACCCCGCAAACCGCACCTTCCGCAAAATTGTGACTTTGAATTCTAAGAAATATTCACTAATACGGAATCTATTGGAGGTAATCTATGACTATGTCTAAGCAGTAATTTATTTAAGTAAGTATAAGTAAAAAGAAGCTCACCAGGATAAATTGAATTAATTCATCAATCCAATCAATGATCTTCTAAATATATTACAAAAAAAAATCCCCCTAGAAAATTCCTCTAAAAAAAGGTAACTCTTGAAACATGCGTCAAAAAATTGTACTTCTAGTGCGCCCCTAAAAATACACATCTTCATCTGACTTACCCCCAAAAGGTGGAGAACCCACAAGCTGGATTTTCGTTTCGTTTTACGTATCTTTTTTTAATACAAATTAACCTTCTGAATAATTATTTATATATTGACTGTCAAGGTAATTCATAATTAAAAATACCGTAGAAAAGTACACAGTAGTGAAACATTACCGTAGACCGTGTTTTAGCCAAAAATACCGTGCATCTACGGTAATTACCGTGTACCTGGTAACACTCCTCAGAAGTGAGGTGAGAAGACCATAGACATAATACTACTAGACTAGACAAGCGGGCCTTCTTTGCGTCACGCTATTAGAAAGAGACCAAGGAGACTCGCGTAACTCGTAAGTAAGACAAGGATAGGTTTACCTCCTGCCTTTCTTCGCAGCGTGACGGTTTCACTTACATATGCTCAGATACCTTGGTAAGACAAGGATAGGTTTACCTCCTGCCTTTCTTCGCAGCGTGACGGTTTCACTTACATATGCTCAGATACCTTGCCTAGTCTAGTAGTATTATGTCTATGGAGAAGACACTCATCAAGTCATCACTCATGACATGAGCATGACACAATGCCACAGACTATTCCCACTTCCCACTCATGACTCAACTCACACGTTCTTTCAGTGTCATAGCTAGCATAGCATTCATCGCGCCCTCTGTACTTTGGTCCAGTGAACTAAAATACCAATATTATTTACTATCAATCTATCTATAGGTACATAATATTATGTTATCGCTATATTAATATGTCTTATGTGTTAGGGGGCGTCCTTAAATTACGTGAGGTATTTTTTTTAATTTTCTGTCCTTCCCTCCCCCCCTGGTGAGATGTCGTGAGATTTTATTCAACCCCCTCCCCCATCCCCCAATCTCACGTGAGATTTTCAAAATGTGGGTTTCTTACGTAAACACGTTGGATTATTATTGTAAAAAGAAAAAAAATAATTGTTTCGTGCTTTTATTTAGTGAATGATCTTAATCGTATTACGATTACGCTTAAGATTAAATCTTAAGCATGTACAATTTGGATTAAATGGACCAAAATAGTATATTTTTTTTTTGTTTCTATCAGAAAAAAAATTGCGTGATATTTGCCGAGACCTCCCCTCTCTCCAACGTAAGATTAGATGAGATTTGACTCGACCCCCTCCCCCCCTTAAACACCTCACGTAATTTATGGACGCCCCCCTTACGTAAGTATGTTAGGAATGCATAGTAAATAATATGTTATAAAGTATAGTGGACACCAAAAATATATTTCTATACACAAGGATTATATGTATAAACATTGTCTAAAAAATTATATAAAATACTTTAACGATGAATTCGTCTCTGCTAAATATTTTGATTACTAACTATTTTTATTTCCCTGAAACAGTCCAATATAATAATAATAATAATAAACGCTTACACACTCATACCCCCACAGTAGGTTTTTACCGTCGCGAGTGGCATGGACGACACATATAATACATCACACCCATTACCCGAGTACAAATATTTATCTGTCACATAAATATCTGCCCCGGCTGGGAATCGAACCCAGGACCCCTCGCTTCGCAGGCAGGGTCGCTACCATGGATATATTACTCTAAAGTCTAACTGGATAGTTAACTTCGTAGTGGTACCTGACGAACGATGACATCATATACATAGGTAAGAAGGAGCATTTTTGTATTGTGTCCATATTATCTATAGTCCCAGGCTATATCATTAGATTGCGATTCTTTATAATTGTTTAAAAACATCTAAGATGTAATTATAACATAGATGTACCATAATTGTGTAGGTAGGTAGGTACCTTAATTTTCAATTTACTCTTAACGTTTCCGATTAATATTTCTACAAAATTAATGGACAAATTTATACTTGATAAAAATTGGTAGCGATACGATTATATTTGAATTTCTGGGTCGGGTCGGGGCATATGAAATAACTTGCGTTTTAATTTTAATTACCTCGATATTAGTTATTAACAAAAAAATAGGAAAATGATCCCTTTTTTCCGATTGTGGCACATCGTTATTTAGGAAACAATACAAATTTGCAATACTGGAAATGTCAACTTACTTTGCGGAAAAAATAATTTTAAAACAGTATAAATTACAAGTAGGTAGGTACAGTGTGTACGACAAGAACGTGACCGGCATATTTTAAAATCTTTGAATGAAGTTTATATACCTAATTACTTTTTAACAAAAAATAAAACCAACGAAAAAAAAAACTGAAAAGCAAAAAATAATATAAACAATTTAGTATTATAAATTAAGATCCAAAATTAACAGTAAATAAATAATTTTGAGACCGTGCCAAACAAACAACCAAAATTAATTACATAAAGTTCATATTATGAGGCAACGGCATGCGATGCACACGGCAGCAGAAGCGCGGCGCACATCTTTTCACCGTTTGTTTTTTCATTGGTTTGGCACCGCCTCAAAATTATTTATTTACTGTTAATTTTGGATCTTAATTTATAATACTAAATTGTTTATTTTATTTTTTGCTTTTCAGTTTTTTTTTCGTTGCTTTTATTTTTTGTTAAAAAGTAATTATTTTTTAATTTTTAGTTGCTATAATATTTATAATTAATAATAAATTATTGATTTTATGAATTATAGATTCAATTACCTGGTAAAAATGTAGTAGGTGAAATATCATTCATCCCCTATTTTCGTACCTATAGGGGTAAAATTTTGTTTCGAAATTTAAACAAGAGTAATTTCAAGGTATACACTATTCAATAAAAAAGAATCATCGAAATCGGCTCATCCAGTACAAAGTTATTGGGGTTAACGTGTAAAAATTCCGCGTAAAAAACGGGTGAATAATCAATCATTCCCTATTTTCGTACCTTTAGGGTGGGAATAAAATGTTCAAAAAAATATGGGACCAATTTCAGGACATACCCTATCCAATAAAAAAAGTATCATCCAAATCGGACCATCCTGAAATTGGTCCCATATTTCTCGCTTGAAAAGCGGAACATGATATCGACGTGATGGATTGGTCCTCACAGTCCCCTGATGCCAATCCAATTGAAAATTTTTGTTCGTAGATGAAGATTAAAGGAAGGGCAAAAGATACAGTAACGGTAGCTGAACTAACTCATGAACTGAAAACTGCGTGGAGGTCTTTACCTCGCAGCTATGCTAAAAAACTTACGGAAAGTATGCCACGAAGATGGCAAGCAATTATGGACGATAGTGTAGATTGGATGTCATATTAATATTAAAGCATCCAACAGCAATAAAATAACTAATTGATAACAATTTTATGGTCTGGTATTTCTAATTCTAAGGTTTTCACTAAAATTTGCCGGTCACGCTCTTTTCGTACATAGTGTACCTAGGCTATTATTATTTCTTCTGTGATTATACCCACACAGCAATACTCAGTTACCCATGGGCAATACAGGAAATACCTGTTTAATACTGTAGGTAGATACAAATGTATTGCGTTATCTTGTAATTTAAACATTTTTTACACGCTTTATATTAGCTTCACCTGTATGTTTGTTTGTTTGTAACTTCTCTTTGAACTTGACCCACTTTAAACGGTCAGATTTCTTTCAAACTTCGTAGACTTATCGAGGATCGATGGTAATTCAATATTTAAAGAAAAAAAGAAAGAAAGAAAGAAAAAAAAACTAAATTTCATTTAAATAAATCAATCTAAAAAATGAAAAAATAAATAATAGTTTAAAAAAACTAAAAAACACGCTTTTATAGAAAATCAAAAAAAAATAGAAATTAAATTTTAATTAAAAAAGCGGCCAAGTGCGAGTCGGACTCGCCCATGAAGGGTTCCGTAGCAGCAAGTAACATAATATAAAAGTTCTTGAAGTTCGTTGTAACTTTGATCGAGGTAAATTGCGGTTTACGATTTATGACGTATTAAGAAAAAACTACTTACTAGATCTCGTTCAAACCAATTTTCGTTGGAAGTTTGCATGGTAATATACATCATATATTTTTTTTAGTTTTATCATTCTCTTATTTTAGAAGTTACGGGGGGGGGGGGGGGACACACATTTTTCCACTTTGGAAGTGTCTCTCGCGCAAACTATTCAGTTTAGAAAAAAATTATATTAGAAACCTCAATATCATTTTTGAAGACCTATTCATAGATACCCTACACATGTATGGGTTTGATGAAAAAAAAATTTTTGAGTTTCAGTTCTATGTATGGGGAACCCCCAAAATTTATTGTTTTTTTTCTATTTTTGTGTGAAAATCTTAATGCGGTTCACAGAATACATCTACTTACCAAGTTTTAACAGTGTAGTTCTAATAGTTTCGGAGAAAAGTGGCTGTGACATACGGACGGACGGACAGACAGACAGACATGACGAATCTATAAGGGTTCCGTTTTTTGCCATTTGGCTACGGAACCCTAAAAAGCGTGGGGTGCAAGGTGTCAATGAGTAGAAGGGATAATATCTTTAAAAGCTCACCACGCTTTTTTTACAATTACATACACGATTCATAGTTGGATTTTCTATAAAAGCGTGTTTTTTAGTTTCTTTTTAAACTATTATTAGGTGGGTAAATATTATTTTCCTGGATATAATTTTTTTTCCAGTCTCATATTCCAACCAATGCAATTATTGGATGGCAGCCAAAGTACATATGTGGGAGCTAGTAAGTACCTACCTAATCCAAAACGTTTCAGTATTTGCCAAATTCACTGTTGGTATTTTATCAAATATCGACGCAAATAACGGCTCTTTAAAAACTATTAAAGCAATTTTTACTGTAATACGGGTACTCACAATATAATTATTTTATTTTATACGCCGATATTTCGACCCAGTTGCAGGGATCGTTGTCACGGCTAGACCGGCAACCGGGTCGAAATATCGGCGTATAAAATAAAATAATTTTGTCGTGAATACCCGTATCGTATTACAGTAAAAATGTGTTCAGTCCACGATGAGTTAAGTTTAAAATCATGTATTAAAGCAATACCTATATTATTATTCATACTGTAAGCTAGTTTTTCTTTCTTCAAGGTAATATTTATCAAACTTGATTGAATAGTCTCCAAAAATGAATACATAATTTTAGGTCCGTGATAATAGCTTAAAAGTTTGATTGTAGGACTTTTTAGAACATAGGCTTTTTCTTTTTTTATTGTATTGTTTCGAAGTTAAATACCTAAGGCTGATTACGTTTGTATGTAATTTGTAATTGTTTTTTTTTAATATTGTTAGTTTTTATGACATTCTTTTTGACATTCCAGTGTAATGATAAATAATATTGTTGTAGTAATATTGCGAATAAGTTAATTAGTTAATAATTGAATAATGTTTTTCCTTTTAAATACATTGACATTAATTTCCTTCGTGACATGTCTTAAGCTAATTTAATTTAATAATAAGAAATATATTAATGTATGCGACTCACGAAGAATGCTGTTTGCGCCTATAATTGGAGTAACACTTAACCTGTATTTTCTATTGTTGATATTTTTGTATGACTGTATTAGTGTGTACTTTGTTGGTGCAATAAATAAATAAATAAAATAAATAAAAAATAAAATATGTGAATCAGTTAGTAATTTTTGCAGTTAAAGCCTAATAAAAAAATACGTAAGAACAACTTGCGAGATTCCACACAGCTATGCTTTATGCTTTGTAGTATTCAGGCCTTATCTTACTAACGATAAGTACTTAGCTACTTATGAAATTTAAAAAACTCCTCTACCATGACTACTTTTATGTTTGAGCAAGTTATTAAGATCAGCCTTACGAGAGACGTTATTAAGCTTACGCCGCAGTTCGCTATTGGAAATCCTATACCCCACTTTCTACTTAACTTCAAATATTTTGATAAAATAAATATTTAAGACTTAAAAACTTCAGATCATACAATAATATTACAGGACGGCATTAACGTTATTTATATTATTGACTTCGCATCGACATATTCTATGTAGGATTGTAGGTATGTCTCAATAGTAGCCTACTTAAGATGTGTAGGACCCACATTGGCAAAAATACACGCACCCTTTTTAGGGTTCCGTAGCCAAATGGCAAAAAACGGAACCCTTATAGATTCGTCATGTCTGTCTGTCTGTCTGTCCGTCCGTCCGTATGTCACAGCCACTTTTTTCCGAAACTATAGAAACTATACTGTTGAAACTTGGTAAGTAGATGTATTCTGTGAACCGCATTAAGATTTTCATACAAAAATAGAAAAAAAAAAACAATAAATTTTGGGGGTTCCCCATACTTAGAACTGAAACTTAGAAATTTTTTTTTCATCAATCCCATACGTGTGGGGTATCTATGAATAGGTTTTTAAAAATGATATTGAGGTTTCTAGTATCATTTTTTTCTAAACTGAATAGTTTGCGCGAGAGACACTTCCAAATTGGTAAAAAGTGTCCCCCCCCCCCCCCCCTGTAACTTCTAAAATAAGAGAATGAAATAACTAAAAAAAATATATGATGTACATTACCATGCAAACTTCCAACGAAAATTGGTTTGAACGAGATCTAGTAAGTAGTTTTTTTTTAATACGTCATAAATCGTATACCGCAATTTACCTCGATCAAAGTTACAACGAACTTCAAGAACTTTTATATGTATTATGTTACTTGCTACTACGGAACCCTTCATGAGCGAGTCCGACTCGCACTTGGCCGCTTTTTTTAATTATTAACCTTTGGGGGCGTCCATAAATTACGTGAGGTGTTTTTTTAAACATTCTGTCCCTTCCATGGTGAGATGTTGAGAGATTTTATTCAACCCCCTCCCCCATCCCCCAATCTAACGTGAGATTTTTCAAAATGTGGGTTTCTTACGTAAACGCGTTGGATTGTTATTGTAAAAAAAAATGCTTCGTGCTTTTATGTGAAATTTTATTAGTGAATGATCTTAATCGTATTACGATTACGCTTAAGATTAAATCTTAAGCATGTAAAATCTGGATTGAATGGACCAAAATAGTATTGTTATAGTTTTGTTTCAATCAGAAAAAAAATTGCGTGATATTTGCCGAGACCCCCCTCCCTCCGACGTAAGATTAGATGAGATTTGACTCGACCCTCTCCCCCCCTTAAACACCTCACGTAATTTATGGACGCCCCCTTTTGACAGACCCCATCATAACGAATTGTACAGCTTACGAAATAATTAAAAAAGTCAAAATTACCAAATCAAGCTGTACCTACCTGAGTCTGTGTAGGTATACCTAGAGAAAATTACAAAAAAATATTCAATGCAACATTTGACCCTAATAAAGTTTTATTCTCATTACCTGTACTAATAAATTAATGTGTTGGTTAGCACGGTAAGCGGGGAATAGGAAATAAAATTTATTATAATATTTGGTTAACGGAATCACCAATAAATCAGAGTGCAGTGGTACAGATGGTGCAATAAATTAAATAATAATTGTCCTAAATTCTAAAAGTATGAATACAATAATTATTGGGCTATAAAATAATGCGAAGAAAAACTTTACTTAATTGCCTACTGGATAAAAATAATATTAATTGTATCACTAATTAATTATTATTATAGACGAGTTAATAGTTTAAAAAATAAATACACATTATACCTATATAGCCACACAGCCAAACTTGTGTGGTGTATCAGGTCATGCTTATCACAAAATGCATTGTAATCAGAATTAAAGCAATATGTTATGTAAATTGTAAACTAGGTACTTAAGATGAGGAAGTATGTCTAATTAGGCATGCAAGATTTAACCCAAACAAATAAACAACAAACAGGGCAAGTTGACTAAATCGGTTAAAAATTTAGTTTTTAACAAGATTGAGACAAAGACAACAATTTTGCAAGATTTAGTCTTTCCGATGTAGTCTTGGCCAACATATTCACAATATCTACCTATATCTACAGCAATCTTCATAGGTCCCTGGCCTATAAAATTAAATCATTACAATCCGGTTTAATCCCAAAGGTACTCGTGCGTGATTCTATTTGGCTTATAAACCACCGTTTTCTAGAATCAATCGTGAAATATTATCAACGTATTTCGTTTACGTTACGGGAACGTAGGTAGTCAAATGATACGTATTGGATACCTCGCTTCCTTCTTATCTACGTGATCATTTAAGATAAGGTGGCCCCGTATGCTCCATTTGTTAACCCAAAAACCCATCAATCACTCATAGAATTATTATAACTTAATTTAATGTCTTTAATGAAATAGTGACACACTTTAATAAGTAGCAAACTATGACTTAGGAATATCACTGAGCATTCAAATTACGTCTGAACTGTTGGCTAAGCTTCCTAGAAGTGTATTGATTAATTAGAGGCTTAAAGCCCAACATATTGTGTTTGATATCAAGCTTACAATTTCAATATTGCATGAAGCATAATTATAGTGTACGGTATACCTAACTATACCGTATCTAACCGTCTGCGACAACAACATAAGACACGTTCATACTGTATGACACATATTTATAATAATTATACTTAATAGAAGAACGATATAACAAGAAGATTATAATACGTGATGTTATGTAAACTTTTGTACTCCTGTATAAAAATACCTAATCCACGCGCGTAGCAGTCTAAACACGTAGCTGTCTGATTTATTATTATAATTTTATTACTTAACAATTGCACTATTTATATTATGTAAGGAAAAAAATGTATTTATTTAGGGATTAGGTACACGACATGTTTTTGTAACATTATACAAGAATTTATGATTATACAACAATATTTCAGTTTTATAAATTATCAAGACAATCAAGAGAATACGTAGTTTCATAGTATGATAATATATAATTATGCAGAGGTTGAGACTTCAGTTGAATCACAAAGATAAACTTTAAGGAAGACCGAGACACAGGCTGTCCAGAATAATTTAAACTCCGTTGAAATAGCAATTTAACTGCAGCCAGATCCCCAGCCGACGTGTAGTTAGCGAGATAAATTTTCTTCGTTAATGATCATGATATTGAATAAACGAACAGTATTTATGAGTTATGTATAATTATAAACGTTGTAGGTATACTGCTATACACATTGTGTCTAAATGGTTGTCTACCATGGCCGGGATTGAACTGGAGACCTCCTCTTCAGCTTATAGGATCACTACCAACTCGACTACACGGTCATATTGTTTAAAATTTGACTGTAATATTTTAAATCCCAGGTCATAACTGATCGCCTCACTATGGAATTTAAGAAATTTTTGTATTCTCTCAATCTATACTGTGTTTTGTTGGTAAGTACCAACCGACCGATACCCTACTGTTAATATACCTAGTTTTAGTGCGAACTTACCGTTGTATAAAAGCCGCCATGATAAACGACTAAGAAACTGATTTTTACACGGCCGATCTTTTTATAATTTATTGAAAATATGATTAGTACTATTTTTTTTTCATCGCATAGCGGTGTTCTAACTCCAGAGTCAGGTTAGTTAAATTTGGAATCCTGTAATTTTATTATGCAGCGAAGCTTGGAAGCGCACTGCAAAAACCAGTGATTGAAAAGTTATTAAAACTAAATTAAAATCATGTGAAGTTGAAAGCGTAAGCTGAAATCAATTGCACACAGAGTGATTATTGGATATTCGCAGACAATAGAGTTGCAGACAGCATTTGTGTCGGAACTTTTCAATTTCCGGTCGAGCGTTGCACCACATACATTTTCCCTGCGAAACTTTTTATGCCATTTGTACCGCAGTATTACTTAGTTAATGTATGGACTTGTTGAAATTGTCTGCCTAGTTTGTACCACAAGAAGTCATTGATATGTAGCTTTAGTATTCTAAACTAAACCTATCTGTTACTCTGCTGTTGTTTTTCTGTTCTGTTGTCTTTCAATGTGCGTATTGTGATGGACAAAGATACAGGTAACTGGTAAGTAAACTATCTCTGTATTACCAGAATTTCCACCGTATCTTATTATATCCTCGTGAATAGTAAATGAGAGTCCACACTCACAATTGGGGCTTTATAGGGACCCAACTTCATTATTTACCGGGGGTTTATACTTATCAGTATTTAGAGGGTTTCGTTCATGATGCAATTCCTTATTATAATACCTTTAAGTCAAGCTCTATTGAGTTATTAAAATAAAATCGTAGCTTGTATTCATTGTACATATACCTAATTATGTTTCCGGTATATTAATGTATAATTTATTCATTTGCTACTACCCAGAAATTACGATGAACAAGTGCATATTATTATGTCATATTATACACGAATATATTTAAGTAAGTGATAATTATTTACTAAATAATAGTAAGGAAACCGCAGCAACAAAAATACAATTTTATTTGTTTGATTTAAGTATTATAAGTATAGTATAATTATGTAAATTTTTACATTTGCAACATGTAATATGCGAAGAAAATTAAAAATGGACTTGCCGAAATACGACGTTTTGTTTGGTAGCTGACTGAAAGGAAGCTAGGACTTCTTGAAAAGATAATTATATAGGGTAAGCAGTAGTAATGTTGGCCCCACACCAATGAATTGGCCCTATGATTTAAAATCAATTTATTACAAGTAGTATTGGTTTAGGAGGCATGAAAAAATATTAATATTTTTCTGTGTTAACAATACTCTCAAACGTTATTGCAGTTTTTAAAATTATCAGCTAAAAAAACTAATAAATAGATAAATAAATAAAACTTTTGTTACGAAATTCATAAGAATGAAGCATTTTGTAATGATCTTTATTAGTTTTCTTTTTAATTAAATTGTGTGATTCTTATTCATATGTTAATCAACATTGTAAGTATGTAATAATTGGTGGGAAAACATTCAACATAACGTAAAAATATAAATCTTTGTACACCAAGGGTCAATCATTGTACTTTTGACCCCTTCTTTACGTTTATTCCATTAAAGTTGTTTATGAAATAAAATATGATTAAAGTTTTATTCAATTTAAATTACCAGCTTCCCAAGGAACAACTTAACATAAAATGTTTTAAGATAAGGAACCTTATTTTGTAACAAGAAATTGTCAAATCGATGTTCACCTTAAAGGTTCAATCATTGTACTGCTTACCCTATACCAGTAATCAAATTAATTATTAATTATTTAATAATAAATTCACAAGTACCGTCGTTTATGAGCAGTTTGTACCACTGCTCAGAGATCTATGGCCTGGACAAAAACACGGATTGTAAATTTTTATTAAAACTACGTAATAGCCCACTACAGGGCACACTCCTCCTCTCATGGTGGAGGGTTAGTGGCGCGGCGTGGCGTTGCGTGCTCCAGTGACGGACGTTTTTATGCCGCCTGAAAGCCTCCGACAGCTCGATTTTATCATCTGCTGTTGCCTAACGGGACTGATGGCTTCTTGTGCCCTCCAAAGCACGAAAGGGCTTATGAAATTTGATTGTATTAAAAGACTAAATACTAAAATCAATATTCAAATATCGTTGTCAATGTTGAACCAAGTGAACTTGCTATAACTTTGGATAATAACTCAGTTCTAGTGCACGTTACTTCAAAATTTTGAGAAAGGGTCTAGCCGGATAAGTATGACGAGTCGGCCCCCAAATGGGAACCTATATCGAAACTTATGTATAAATATCGCCTTGATGTACAAACACAATTGATGTACTTTTCGCGACCAGCTTCCGCTTTGACCTTGAGATATGGGAAAAAATAACCTCACGCATGACTTTTATTCAAAGTCATATATCTCAAAAATTAATTACGCTAGAGAGTTGAGACCAATGCGAGTCTTAAGATTACATTACAGAGTATATTATATATTTTTTTCAAATTTTTAGTGTAACTTTATGTATAAAAAAAATTAAAAAATAATTTAATCGTAATTTTTTTTCCATCTTCCTTAAGACTTACAATCACGAAAATAATATATGTTATGCTCCTTTACGTGCTCTATTACTCATAAAAATTGCGTGCGAAAAAAGTTGGTGCAACACATCGAAAAAAAAATAAAAAGTGTTTCGCACCTTGTACCTTAGAGGTCTAAACATGACTTAACAGCAACAAAATTTTATCGCTTGCGGATGGAATTGTATAAAAATAAGTTTAGACTTGTTATCACGTTGTCTATTATATTTTATGACTTACTAACATTGCTGGTCATGCATTGGTATCGCTCTTGGAAATGTCCAAGGTATTGATCTAAAAGGAAGCTTTTGACTTAGATATTTGTGGTATTTTGTGGTGTTTTTGTTGTATATTCTCCGATTAAGTGCGTCGAACAGCAACGATCTCCTTTTTGTATGAATATTTGCTTTTTAATGAATATTTGTAATCGTGTTTCTAAACATTTTGTCTTAAGATCAGTTGTTTTTTGTGTGAGTAGATACAACAAGTTGGAATGGAATTTCAATAAAATCATCACTAATATGGTGGCTTAAAGCCATTAAGCGCTCATAGTCCGGCAGCTTGCGTCGACCCTATGTGATCGACAAAGTTAAGCAACAGCGGGCGCGGTCGGTAGTTGGATTGATGACCGCTAGTGGCAAAAAATTCTTGAGCGTTTCCGTGCTTCGGAGGGCACGTAAAGCCGTCGGTCCCGGTTGTTATCATAGGATAACAGTCGCTAAGCCATGTCGGAGGCCCTCAGGCGGTTTGAAAACTTCCGACACTCGGGTTGGCCATAACCCCTCCACCAATCCACACTGGAGCAGCGTGGTGGAGTATGCTCTAGGCCTCCACAAGAGGACAGACCCGTTCCCAGTAGTGGGCCATTAACAATGACTAATTTTAAAATTTTGAAACAAAATACCACATAAATCCAAGTCAAAAGCTTCCTTTAGATCAATACCTTGGACATTTCCAAGAGCGATACCAATGCATGACCAGCAATGTTAGTAAGTCATAAAATATAATAGACAACGTGATAACAAGTCTAAACTTATTTTTATACAATTCCATCCGCAAGCGATAAAATTTTGTTGCTGTTAAGTCATGTTTAGACCTCTAAGGTACAAGGTGCGAAACACTTTTTATTTTTTTTTCGATGTGTTGCACCAACTTTTTTCGCACGCAATTTTTATGAGTAATAGAGCACGTAAAGGAGCATAACATATATTATTTTCGTGATTGTAAGTCTTAAGGAAGATGGAAAAAAAATTACGATTAAATTATTTTTTAATTTTTTTTATACATAAAGTTACACTAAAAATTTGAAAAAAATATATAATATACTCTGTAATGTAATCTTAAGACTCGCATTGGTCTCAACTCTCTAGCGTAATTAATTTTTGAGATATATGACTTTGAATAAAAGTCATGCGTGAGGTTATTTTTTCCCATATCTCAAGGTCAAAGCGGAAGCTGGTCGCGAAAAGTACATCAATTGTGTTTGTACATCAAGGCGATATTTATACATAAGTTTCGATATAGGTTCCCATTTGGGGGCCGACTCGTCATACTTATCCGGCTAGACCCTTTCCGATAACGTGTACGAGCTAACGTATTGCAGTATTTCAATATGCCTGGAAATACAAAGAACTTTCGTGCTGTCAATGTGAAATATCTGTTTTCGAAGAGAGTACGAGTATGTCTAATTTTTTTTTATTTCAGTGTGAACATCTGCTGTGTAAACTGTATAACTATGGGTAAGAGTATTATTTTTTGTTTTATGCTTTGGATAGGTTTTTTTAATAGTGCTTTTCGATATTGAAATAGCATAATGTGATAGGCACGTAATCAATTTAGTTAATTAGGTATCTCGTACAATATTAATTATGTAAACATGGTTTTTAACCCCCGACAAAAAGAGGTTTGTTAAAAGTTTGACGTATTTATATAATTATGTCTGTCTGTGGCATCGTAGCTCCCAAACAGATGAACCGATTTTGATCCAGTTTTTTTTGTATGAAAGGTGACTTAATCGAGATTGTTCTTAGTTATACTTTGGTGAAAGCAAAACTGTCGGGGATTTCTTTAAATTTTAATTTAAAATTATATATTTATGATGATTGATCAGTATCGTAAAAACGTACCTACTAATATACACGTATACCTATAATACTAAACCACTTCAATAAACACAACAATAAAGTTTCTTAAAACAACTGCGTGGCAGGTACAAAATAAATTATGATAATGGTCCCACTCATAGATAGGTACCTAAATTTTTTGTGTAAAATGTTGCCGATCCACAATGTCTTAACTAATTGCCCTCGCTTCGCTTCGGGAAACCTTTATACACAGACAGTTAATATAATTTAATTTAACATAACTTTTTAACTTATGATATGATGATGATATTCTTATGATTAGCTTCAACCCATTAATAGCCCACTATTGGGCATGGGTCTCTCCTCTTGAGGAGGCCTAGAGCATACTCCACCACGCTGCTCCAGTGCGGGTTGGTGGTATGATGATGATATTCTTATGATATGATGATATGATACGGTTGAAGAAGAACTACAAGCGAAAGGCACTTTGAATTTTTACATTTTCAACAAATGCCTGTAAAACAATTAGTCAAGCCTTAACCAGAGTTTAAATCTTATTTAAGTTTGGTATTGAATCTTAAAATAGATACAAATAACTACCTTTTACCCGCAACTTTGCTAGCGAAAATTATACTTTCTTACGAATGACTTCAATCCGAGAGTGTCTAAAATCATTAAAATTAGTAAGTAACTTTGAAAGCAGCTACATAAGGTATGTAACAAATAAATTTTATTATTCACCCCTTATGTTCGGAGATGGCAAACATCGTGGGGTTAGCTGCACACGTTACAGTTTCCCTTAATATTATCAAAGTCTCATTCACACTGTAAGCGTGTTAAACGAAGGAATGTAGGTACCTACAGTGTACACCCAACACATTATGATAGAAGACTCGAAAATAAGTGCCCTACCTCACCGGGACGCCATGGCGACGTCGCCGGCGTAGTTGCCATGGCTACCGTTGGCGTCCGAAGGTAGCCAAAAGAGTAGCCATGGCTTCTCTTCACTCAGTTCGATTATGATGTCAAGAATGGACGTAGAAGAGATCGCACTTATTTGTTACGTACGTCGCTTAAAAATACTACAAGAAAAGAAAAAGAAAGGAACAAACTTTGGATTCATCGTTTTTTATCAAATCGAAGCCGATGTGGTGTTTTTATTAATCTTTATTAAAAAAAATTATAAAATATCCAATGCACTATCCCAGAAACACGGACAATTTTGAATTTTCACAATAAATTTTTCTGTATCGAAACAAATTTTTCCATACATAAGTTGACCAAGCGCCCGAAATGGCGGCCGGTTGGCTACTCAGTGAGGGAGGTGTAACCTACACGCATACATTTTACTGGCGACGTCGCCAGCGCGCCACAGTCTCCAGACTCCACATAGCGCGCTGGCAGTCATGGCTACGCTTCCAAATTCGCGACGTTGCCGCACCGTCGCCAGGTGAGGTATGCGCCATACATTTCAATATGAACTGTTTGGATACGTTGCCGGCGACGTCGCCATGGCGTCCCGGTGAGGTACCGGCCTAAGAATGACACCGTCATATATTATGTTGCAAACTGCAAAAAAGTTAAAACAGTATTTAATGAACGTACACATACAGGTTTAAAAAAAAAATTAAAATGTGTGCAATTCACACGTGGTAGAATGAAACCTTCAAAAATTTTGTTTTCAAGATAATGCGACGAATGTAAAATCAACTCAACTCAACTCGTCTCCACTCAATTCTAGTCTCCACTCAACTCGTCTCCACTCAATTCTAGTCTCCACTCATCTCTAGTCTCCACAAATCTCTAGTCTCCACTCATCTCTAGTCTCCACTCATCTCTAGTCTCCACTCATCTCTAGTCTCCACTCATCTCTAGTCTCCACTCATCTCTAGTCTCCACTGGACAGTTTCGTTTCATAAAATTTCAAGTCACCCCCGTACTAAAGAAATTTTCACTTCAAAAAGTTATAATATGTATCTCAAAGGTAAAGCAGTGAGGTTTTGTAGATAAAGCAAGGCAATAATTGGCAATCATTAACGTTAGGTAGGTATATTCAAACAGACACTAATATGGCTTTTCTATTCTGCGAGGATGACAAGGAAAATGTTACAATTGCGCGATCGCGAAATCCTGACTCGGCTGTATGCTTGGAAATGTGCCAGTTTTAAGAACCGGACGCCATGTACAAAAGTAGCCCTATTCTTTTCGTGGTAGATTTTTTAACTGAGCTTTAAGAACAGAACTTCTCATGTTTAGTTATAAATAGACAATAGTCGCAGCTATCCTATAAGTAGAATCATATTCGTAGGTCATATTCATTCGCATTGACAAATTCTTTAGTCAACCATAAAATGGATCGTCTGCTTTTTTGCTATACATTAAAAAAAACATTTTAGTAAATGCCATATTGTATAGGTTTACCTTTAACATTAATTATTTTCAGCAGCTTTGACATTTAATGAGGCCTTTCAAAAGAGTCCTTATTTGTACCGGAAAATATAATACTTCAAATATGAATGAGTAGTGTTGTTTAAAAATGATTCCGTCTAAATAGATGTTAATTTGTTGCAGTTGCCATTGGCATGGAGGAGCTATAAACCCGCATACCTTTTCTATATTATTTGAAAAGTAGGTAGGTATTAAGCTAAATCAGGACAGGATAACAACCAAATATTTGGACTATCCTGTATACTACTGGCTACTACTACCCGCTAGGTACTGATCTCCATTTAATTAATGTCAAATTCGATATTCACAACTTACATCACCCGAAACAAAGGAAATCCCAATGGAAAATGATCTGTAGTTCCATTTCTGTATTTTCCAACTTTACAAAACTTGCTTTAGAAATTAGTTGTCGCTTTTCCTTTAGAAACAAATCCGAAAGCCAGTTCATGCATGCGCGCACCATAAAGGGAGCATGCCCGGCAGATTTCATGTTTCTGAGCCAGCCCGACTGGTATGCATTGATGAGTTTGTAGACAAGATCGCTTGTGTACACTGCATACACGACACGTGTAATTTCGGTACTTGGAAATTGCGTTTGGAATTGTGGTGCTCAAAAGTAAATTCGATTGAAAATGGACATTTTCTGTGCGTAAAAAAATATTATTATCCACTGCTGTTTAAAAAATATTTAACAGCGATCAGGGTTTATTGGCAAATAATGTCATTTAAAATCAGTCAGTTCGGGCGGAGGCCTATTTACATTATAAAAGTAGGTTGGGACATTTCTGATTGCACAAAAACTCTTTATTATAATTCGATTACGAAACTGGGAGAAAATCTGTTGTGCGGTTGCATTTATGAGGAACTTCCCCAATATGATTTAATTTCCACACAATAACTTTATTATATAACTTGTCGAATCCAATGCAATTTTAATGGCATGTAGCATCTGCTTGAACATAAAAGGGTGTTGACATGTTTTGTTTCAGGCTTTAATATAAATTAACCTACGGCTATATTAACATATTTAAAAAAAAGCTTCAATTGAAATAATTATGTAAGAAAATGTTTCTGGAAAAATGCTACGAACTTCTACACAATCGGTTTTGTTGACAGGTTTTAACTATACATAACTGGAAACGTGGAATCATGGACCGGACAAGCTCGTAGGGATTATCGGGAGCAGTCGGTAATTGGATGGATGATCTATAGTGGCAACATTCTCGGAACGGTTTCCGTCTTTATCTTTGAGTTTTTCTTATCTAAAGCCTGTTGGATTATTAACTGTACACTAATGCATACTTAAACATAATTCAAATGATTTTGTTTTGTGGGTTTACAATCCACATGCGTTGCATACTTTTACATCAAACAATATGTTACTACTATAATAATTATATCTACACGATATTACGTCATAGCAAAATATTTTTCCCCGTGTTATTTATTTTCTGCTAACGTAGGGAGGAGCTCCGTCATAGCTTTGAATAAACAATAATCTATTGATAGAAAACGGGAGCGACGGGTTATAGCCGAGTAAATTTATAACGCCCTATTTTGGTTAAACGTGGATGTTGTTTGAAGTCCATTCCACATAAGTGATATTATTAAAACTCTCGTAGCTTCTTATTACAGCAATTACTACAGGTGCATTATGTAATCTTGGATTTAAGTGTAACTTTCTAAAACAAACTCACGAAGAAAGCAAGTTAAATACAAGCTTTAGAGAAGATGTTACACGTAAATTTTCTTTAAAACCCATATTTTACCGAATACTAATTCACGTACTCACGTATTGTGCACAGGTGCTAAGTTTAATATAAAAGCCAAATCTTACAAAAATGTCATAAAACTGTCTTTGCTGAATAACTTTTCTATTTCCATATATCTATAGATATATACGCTATGACAGTGAAATAAATTTATTAGCAGATTAATAAGTAATTTGAAAGAAGGAGAGTTCGTTGATCCTTTTAATGAGTTATAAAGCACAAACAGGAACGTTACAGACGCTCATTATGCTAATACCTGGCTCAATACATATTCAGTAGACGCATTAGCAACCTCATGATAATGTAACTAGAATTTATATGAAAACATCTGTTTTGCGAAGTAATCAAAATGACTACATTATAATTTTATTTATCCAGTTACATAATGTGTCAAAGTTGTGTTTTTTTTACTGTAATAGTACTCAGAGTCCGGTGGTAACTATTTTAATTGATTCGCAGAATAAAGCTATTTTGGGCGTAGTCGGTTTTTGAGTGGTAGTGTGACCACTAGTGAAATGACGATCAAGACGAATAAGACGTTTGTGCTAATATATTCCTCTTTTGTTGTAGATAGTTTATTTTCAGTAAAAATAAACACTGAAGTAGGAAACATCTTTATTATTATTGAGACTCAACCCTTAGACACTACAAATTACTTTTTTACTCCTTCAGCACTTCAGAGATAGACAGGACTTTAAATCGATCCTAGTTGATATCTTTAGATAAAAGTCATTAATCCAGATCTTCGGGTGGCATAGGATCTTCCGGGTTGAGTTGATTTAGTTAATATTAGATACTGTTAACGTATTTAGTATTAATTGTATATTTGTGTCCCTTCATTAATCCTACTGCACATAGGAGTTGTGAAATACACTCTAGGGTGCCTTATGTAGGACTATATGAGGGTTGAAGTTATGAACTGCTTTGTCAGCCTTCTCAGTTTGTTGATATATTCACTAATATCAATTCAATTGCTTCGGAACAAATATAAAGGTGTAAACATTATAACAGAATTACAACATGAACTAGCCGGATTGCATTTAATTGACATACATTACACGTTACACGTTCATTTACGAATTAAATAAAAAGAACTCTTGCATTAAAGTTTTATGGTTTGATAAAACGGTCTCATAAAATATGCCTGATAAAATGTGTAGCATCGCGTAGAACCGCATTAAAATATTCGCTACGTATGAGTAGTTCAACGGCCGCGCGTAGCAGCGCTACGAGTCAAGTGCTACATTTCGTAGCAAGTAAACCGGCAGCAATTATAAATTTCTACTAGGAATTTGGTTAGAAGTAAACGCGGATCATGTTTTAATAAAATTAACGCTCCGTTTACAAGTTAATATCTACAGTACATTAATTCACCGATTCATTTTTACAATCAAGTATTCAATACGTGATTGAGAGTCATAAGTAATAATTGATCTAGAATTTACTGGTGTGGCTATGGAGCCACACCAAATACTACTAAATACTATGTATTTACTTGTAATAACAACTATAACCATATCTCCATCGGATAAATCAATAATTCAAGTTTTTTTTATGTATTTTAATAAGCTGACTGGAATTTAGAAATAACGCGTTACTCCGTGAAAAAAGTTGTAAGAAGAATTATTACTAGACTTCAAAAGTACATGAATTAATTTTAGAGTTCCTTAAAAGTTTGAGGATAATTATTTCTAATTAACTCATAAAAATATGAGTTCCTTAAACTCTCGATGATATTGTTTTTAAAATTGTTAAGAACTTGAAGATAACATTTAATGATAACATTAAAATTAATTATAAATTAGTAGTTACGTTTTGTTATTAAAAGAAATATTTTCAAGATAATACTATTTTTAACCGACTTCAAAAAAGGAGGAGGTTCTCAATTCGACTGTATTTTTTTTTTATGTTTGTTACCTCAGAACTTTGGACTGGGCGAACCGATTTTGTTGATTTTTTTTTAATCGAAAGCTGGTGGCTGTCATGTGGTCCCACATAAATTTTATTGAGATCTGACAATGGCATCCATGAGAAAACCACATAAGTCGTAAATTTGTGTTAAGATGTGCGAAACAAATTGACGAATAACTCAACATCACGCCAACCGATTTCGATGATTCTTTTTTTAATCGAAAGCGGGCGCTTGTCATGTGGTCTCACATAAATTTGAACGAGTTCTGACAACTACGTAGTTTTTGAGACTTTGAAGTCGGTTATTTTTTGTTACTAAAATTTAGATTATGTTTTTACTAATCATTGCCATATTATGCTGTTGAATATAACAACGTTCCTATGTGGTTCCTGTCCTCAAATAATAATATATTAAGTCGCAGTCAATGCGACGTCATTAGTTCTTCTATCGTCTGATTTCCTTCCTATGCAGTGGTTATCAAAAAGCCGATCACGCATAATGCTTATATTGTGAACGTTTCAACGTTTGGCATATTTCCAATCCTCCAACGTGTAAGTTGACTGTGGAAATTGGGTATAAGGAACGGCACACACGCCTCCATTCGCCCCTTGTTAGTTTAACTCAATGCCTCAATCGGTTCAATTAACTGGCTCGTTTTCGTGAGATATGGATATATTAATGATCTTTCCTACTTCATACACCTTGAAATGCAGATTCCTGATGATCTTTCATTTGAAGTAAAGTTTCAACAAAGATTGAGGGTCCACAATTACCATTACGTACTCGTATGTTTTATATCAACCAACGAGCAGACGACCTCTCGGTAAGTGGTACCGTCGCCGCGTCGCCCGGCCCGAAAACAAAGCGGGATATACGCTCTATTACTGACTTTCCGAAACTGCGACCGAAACAAGTTTAAAATAATTTACGGTCAATTTTTAGGATTAAAAATTTTAAACAACCTATCACCATGCAAATACGTTTGAGATTAAACTGGACACTGTACAGGATCCAATGACCTCCAATAAGAGAAATTGGTGCCATAGCCTCATCCATTGTTCATCAGGGTGCACCACGAACAGGTGGGCTTGGCTTGGACTCAGGATGGATTGAGTCCCTCACACAAAAAAGTGCATAACTTCAGATAAACTACTGATAATAGTATTAGGGAGATGCCAGTTGGCATCAGAGAACCCATAAGAGAAGATAGTGAGCCCATTTACTAATTTGTATTTTTTACATGTGATAAGTAAGTGCTTGATTGGATGGTAAGTCCACCGGCGATAAAGTCCAGGTTGGTAAGCGCATTAACTTTGTAAAAAACCTATTCACTGTTTTCTTAAAGAATCCCTCAGCTTTTATGTGAAATAGTAATGAAATACTTAATAGAAAGAACTCAGATGATCTTTATATCTGTTTTCCATTTAAAATCTTCTATCATTTCAATATTATCAAAGCCCTCTGCTATTTCAGTGAAACTGATTGAAATTTATTAACAAGATTTATTGGCTACTTACATTATCTAACGTCGCAATAAATATTCATTCTTTAAACGTATGCACTTTTAAAATGCAAATTCATTTTAATGTTACATTTTAACAATAAATTACACCCAAATCCCTGCAACTCGCAGTGTCAAATAGATGTTGTATTATGTTGGCAATTTTCGTTTTAGATTAGCTAGTAAATTATCTTTTAAATTCTCGAATGATTTACTATGATAAGTAACTGGTAGGTATATTTGTAACTTGTTGCTATAGCTGGACCTTTTATTCTTAAGATTATTCTTCTTAGCGAATACATAGCAGTTTTTCAGACGCCAGGCACATACGAGTACGCTTCACCGAGTCAGTTCGCTGAGCAATTTTTATTCACATCGTATCATCCTACGTCATTTTATAAGTTGAAACCCCATTTCCTACAATTGGCAGGCGATTTTCTGTGAATGATATTCTACAAAATTCAATAATAAACATTGTTTCTACGTAATGTACGCATTCAACAATTAATGATTTTAAGTCCCCAAAATCAAATGAAACTTTAAGAAAAAAAATTACACAATAAATGTTCTAGGAAGCATAAGAAAGAATTCTGACTTCCATGTTTCATACGTCACAAAATTATTTAAAAAAAAACACAGATTAACTTGAGTAACATCGAAAGTACTTTAAAAAATGGATTTTTCAAAAACAATAATAAATTCAACTTTTCAATGAAAAGCTAGGGGAGATAAAAACACTAAAACACAATACAAGACACAGAGAGATTGAAATATTGCGTATCAAGTGGCAGGTCTATTTCGAGCTTTTAGAGGGCTTTCCTTTGAACAATAATAATAATTATAATTTACGTCCACTGTCTTCATTTAAGTATCAACTTTTCTTACACAATATTGTTCTTTATAATCTAAAACCATGACACAGAAAGCATTGTTAAAATTATGAATAATATTTATTTAATGCAATAATTTATATCTATACGTTTTATTATTAAAGTAGCCTACATAAGACCTAACGTAGCACTAGCTACGAATAGCTACGAGTAGCTACGAATAGAATAATTAAAGCCAATGTTGGAACTTGTATGTAATTCTACCAAGAAATATCACGACGCAAATACAACGTAAGAATGACAAATTTAAAGAAAATATCTCGTAAGAATTTTCTGACTTCGAAGACTTGATTTAGATCTGTAGAACTCAAGTGATCCTTAAATATATTACTTCAATTCAGACGTAACCGTTATTTTGTTCTTTGTAACTAAAAAAATCACCATTGATAAAAAATTTAACTAAATGATCATTGCAAATAACGAATACCTTGATTAACTTCGAGCAAGGATTAACATTGCTATAAAATTACTATGTAACTATATCATTACTTTAACTTTTATGCTTACGTGTATTAGTGTATATCATAATTCTAGTTGTAGAAATATCACACTGTAAAGTATTGAAATGGCTGGGTGCACCGAAGCGATGGTTGGCTGGGTTACTTTACTTGTATTCTAAATGAATTGTAGAGTGCAAGTGGTTGCAGGGCGGCCGCGCGGCCGTGGGCGAGTGGCGTGCAGGCGTCGGGAGAGCGTGCGTTGTCGACGGCGGTGTCGGCGGCGGTGAGGGCGGCGGTGACGGCGGCGGTGAGGGCGGCAGGAGCGAGCGGCGTGGGAGCGGCAGGACGAGGGGGTGCGCGAGGGTGCAGGTGCACCTGGGCGGCGGCCGGCGCCCGGCGCGGCGGCGGCCCACGTGCCTGCCCGGGCCACCCGCCGCCGCTCGGCTCAGTTCAGTCGCTCGCGAGCCGCCGCCGCGACGCGCTGCCGCCCGGCATCTCGCCACACACACAGCGACAGGTGGCGTTCATCGGCGCCGACGCCCGCCGCCTGCGCTCTCCGCCACTCGACCCGATAATGTACAACCCCTGATCTCACATGAAACTTTAATAACGCTCTGTTTAATCAATCACTGTGAAGTGCGTATTTGTTTTCGAACGGGAAAATGATTATAAACAATTTATTACGGTTTCCGCTTTGAATCGTATATAGAAGATGGTACTGCACAAGGCGCATCTGGAGTAGGATACGTATTTGAAATACTGTAAGTGTGTAAGTATTTGTAAGTTAAACGGGAAGCATTTTCACAATAGCCAATTTATGCGAGATGGAGTACAATACAGCGAAAAGGTCCAACTGTTAGAATGATAAAAAGTTTTAACGGTCATGTTATACAATCTACAGCCTCTTTTATACCATTATAAAAGGAGCTTTTTCCGAGGTTCGGTTGAGCTATGAAAGCATTGTCCGTCGGCAAATCGAGTTAAAATTTGCATGCGAATGTCGTGAATGCTTACCTATTTAAATGTTGTGAAGAAATCACTTAAATTGAGTCCAATATTTTTAGCACACAATTGTGCATTTTTGTTGTCTGGTTTATTCAGTTGCCTGTTTTGAAACACTACATAGTATGCACGTAATTTAAAATGTATTATGGGTGATTACTAATAGGGAATTTTAGTATTGAACGGTGCACACAAAATGTACTCGTAGCATTCGGGTAATTGGGTACCAATATAGATAGTTCGTGATTTTAAGTCAAACTCGACAATGTCGCCACCTCATCCCGATGTTGGATAAGCTTTAATGATGTTAGCGTATTATTATGATACGCTACAAAATTATATTGACTTTATTCACATAATCTTTGTATCCTTATCTTTAAGTACGTCCCAACTTCTAAATCGCGTTTTCTGCAAAGATCTTAACTGACCTGAATCTGAAAATCCAATTTGTGATTAAAACACGACGTACAATTTTCATATTATATGATAAGGTTAGATTAAATATTTATTCCATTTTTGCTATGATGATATTTTGCTAATGTGCTGCAATTTTCTAAGTTCAAATAATTTAGCCAGTTAAAAAAATTCACTAACTTGAACGGAACTGGTTGCAGAGCTGGTGGGCCTCAATCCAGATGCACACTCTATTCCATGCGTCTTTGTCATTTAAGTACTCATCTACAGTATACCTTTGCCTAAAAGTTGAGATTTTACATTGTTCTTAAACAATTCCACTGGCATGTCACGTATTAACTTCGGGATTTTATTATATAGAATTGTACTAATTGGTGCGTTCGTCTTGTTTGGCGATTATGAATATCACAATTTTGTTTATACGTGCTTATATTATTCCGTATAAAAACTACATTACTGTAAAATGTATACTGTGAAACTACTATAAGTATACCTATTTCTTTGAACTTTTCACGCAACTTTTAAACCATAAAGTTACGAAAACTAACATGTGTGGAAATAGCAAAAGAATCTAATATTTGTTCAGCAAGCCAGCTACACAAGTTTGTCCATATGTTGACTGCAACATTATTTTTATGGTCGCACCATATGGAACATGAGTTACGCATTTAATGTGTTAGCTACAACAGCAGACGTTATCGTACTTCCGTCAGAGTCGAAAATGAAATTTTCTCTGAATTTATTCGAAAATTGGTCCATATTATGTAAGTATTATTTACTATACGTGACACCAAACTGGACTTCTTGAAAAATATATTTTTGACCTCTGTAATTAATAAAAAAAATCTATAACAATACGAAATAATTGAATTATTATGAAATAAGTTAAAACTAATGTATGTTTTACTTTTTCTATGATATCCTATATCATTTCTTTGCTCATGGTAGAAACTATATAGGTAAACCCCAAACTAATGAATCCTTAAAACTATCCGTTCGAACACGACTTTTCCGATAGACATAAAAGCGTGCTGTGCAAAAACGGAGCAATATCTTGTCATTAAATATCCATTAGCTACACCAATACGTACCTACAGTATAATTTCTATTGGATTTGGGCTGATATTTTTTGTAATCTGGCAAAAAATCGTCAACTACAATATAATTCGCTGTGCTGTATAAATTCTACAAAGCAGAATAATTAATTGCAAATGAGGATTCTACCAGACTAATAAATTGTAAAATAAAACTTTATAGTCTCTATTTTACAATTAATTGTTTCGTTCTGTGGGCACAAAATCTAACATGGTTTAACATCCGGCGTAAAGCTTCGATCGTTAAAGCACATTGAAATTGTTTAGAGTGTACATCCAAGACTTTTATTTCCTTTTCAGAGCACCATAGCTACAAATATATCCGGGCTTGTTCCTCCATTCACAGCATTATAAAAGAAGTTTTTCTTACAAATAATAAAAACACAACTTGGAAAAATAGCGAGAAAATTAACTGGGCTTCTAATTTAGTAACTTGAGCTTTTACCCACGCAATAGTCTTTGTCGGCAGACTCAAATTCCTGAAACCAACGCAGCTGGCGCTTATTAGATATTTTTATGATTTATATAAAAGAAAACAAAAGGGAGAAAATGGTGTTTGACAGTTTTCATCCCCCAGTAATTGCAAATTAGTGAAAAAATGATGCATAAGAGTACTGTGCCAATTATTTAAGGTAATAGTCGACTAGTCGTATACCTATTTCAAATAAAATTATTAAACATATTTTTGCTTTTATTGCAAAACTGACGACTCTTTAATGAAAAATGATTTATTAGACTCCCTAAATTCCCATTTCCTTTAAAGTTCTCAGTTTTTAATACTAAAATTATATAATGTTTTCCTAAAATACTGAAACTGTCGACGGGTACTAATATAATCATTGTTCTTTTTTATCGTTCAGTCGTTAGGGACGTCATCATCATAACCATCATCAAGCATGTATCTAAATTTTATGAAGATAGATAAGAAACTCAGGAAATAAATTAACTACTTAATGATCATTTAGAGTGAGGCCAAACGAGCGTATTTTTTTGAGCTGTCAGTTACGAAAAATGAGTCGCAAAATGAGTTTGGACTTTAGCATGAAACCGACTCATTTCACGCGACACACAGCTCAAAAAATTCGCTGGTTTGGCCTCACAGTAATACTAACTTTTTGACATTACAATATCCATTATTATCCATTGCATGCAGCCCGGTTTCAATACACAGTGGCCTTGTCTGGTTGCTGCCTCCATACCATTAAGTACCAATATTTTATGTTTATATGTATAAGAATCCAGTAAAATGAGGCGAGAAACTGTTTAAATTTAACTTCAACTTTTCATACATTTTTCTTCCTAAATCGCCAGAATATTTCGGCTTATCTGGGTGACGTAAAGCTGCGATTGTGATGTGTTAAATCTTTAGAACATTCCGGAATGTCAGGATGATATATGGCTTCAATGTGATTTGTTCCCGTTTTATTTTTAAGTTCTTTAGCAGAACGACCTCTCATTATAAACATTATTATAATTATTATATTTTATTAAAAATAAGAAAACTCTAAATAATTTTTATTACGCTTTTCGTATTAGGCTTTTTTAAGACGACGAATACTATTTTATTTTGTACTTACCTGTAATATAAAAAATTTGTAAGTACAATCTGCGATCTAGGTTTAAAATCATACAAATACTGCCGATAGAAACTTTGCCTTCCGCTTTACCCAGATCTTGCGGTTTAGTACTAAACTGTATATAGAAACATAAGTTACATAAGTAACGGAATGAAGCCACGGGTAACTACTACTGGTCTGAAATAAGATCAATTATACATAAATAAGATGTGTATATTTAAAAATTATATTCACATGAACCCTTTTCTACCGATACAAACTATCACCCCCTATTTCAATTCTAAAAATCCCTGTCTACTAATCCTCTACATAAGCATCCTGTGTGAATGTTTTTATGCTATTAAATAAGGATTAATTAAAAGTCCTCAGTAAGACTCCTATTAAATCGCGATCATTAATTAGTATAGATCGATATTCCGAGAGGCAATCTCCGGAACACTCGGTTGCGACTTGCGCTGCGATATGCTACGACGCGATTCATTGAATAATATTTATATGGGATGCATGTCATGTTATAAAAATCAATAATATTAGATTGCGGCTTATACTGAGTATTAGATTATATTGTGTATGCATGTATGTATGCAATGCCTGTGTATTTGCCTATTTAAATACGTATAAAACGTATTTGATGAATAAAATATAAGATTTTTAAATCAACTTTAATACACACCCAACCATTTATTACGGTTGTTTCAATATTTAGTAAAGTGAATTTCCATGCACGGTTGTACAGTACAGTATAATACGGCATAATTCTAACTTCACATCGTCTGCAATCTTCAGAGCTTGCATCTGTAGGGAATGCTAGACACTGCATTACAGAACCTGCCAATTCCTAAGACTAACTTTAAAATGATAAATACAGTTTAGCGTCTTACCTGTGGTCTTAGGTACCCAAGATAGGAGCTTGTTTTATAACAACTAGGTACATATGTAGTGTAACTAGGTGTATATAGATCGATATTTTTAAAATTCCAACCTTGATGCAGTTTTTGTATACCGTTAGCAAAAAATTTTGATGAGAAAAAATACATCTTACGTGTAGAGCGTAAGATTGAAAAAAAAAAAAAAAAAAAAAACAAAAACCTTGATGCAGTGCACCGGTGGTTGAAGCCAGTGGGTGCACGGGTAACGGCCTATAGATATGATCAGGACGAGCCTATACTATTGTTAAGTTATTGAGATTTTAACTGAAAACGTATTTTATACCGATATTTCGACTGAATTACTGGATTTATCATAGTCGCGGCGAAACTCGTCATATCGACAGTTGGTAAACATAAAATACAAAAATAGTAATTACTCGTTTGCATTAGTTTATGTTTAGTGTTCCTGATCAAGGAAGTTTAAATCCAAACCATAAAAGTATATTAGTTTGCTACCAAAACACTTTTATAATAATTAAATTCCATTGATTTATAATGTTTTACTACTGTATAAAAATTGAATCAGTGCTGTACTGAATAAAATAGAATAGAATATTTTTTATTTCTAGTGCTGTAATTAGTCATGTTTTCGTTAATTATAAATCGAGTTACGAATCAATTTAGAAAATTAAAATGATGTATTTAATCTTTACCGTATTATTTTTTGTAATTAGCTGACATGAGAGCAAAGGAGCCTGATGGTAAGTACATGTACACCTTCGGACATGTACAGTGTACATTGTACATCAGTAAAGCCAAAGGCGTCCTCGATGCCTTCTGACCTGAAGAACCAACTAAAAACGGCTGAAAAACACGGTTTTACGGTAGATTTTAGACGGTATAGTACATTTTATGAGACCATATAAGTATGATACCTACCGTCGAATTAACTCAGTGTACCAGTGTAGGTAAACTTGGCTTGGACTTAAGATGGACGCAGACACATAAATTTTATTATGGAAATGGTTTATTTTTGTGTATTTTTTACCGTTTCATCTTAATATACAGGGTTATTTGTAACTCGACGTATTCCTGGCGGGAGCTGATGAAGGAGTCAAAATGCAATATATTTGATGTTCATTTGTATGAGCAAAAAAAAAATTCTTGCTACTTGTGGAGATATTTGCAATTTAAACTTTTTTCGTTATTTACCCGGATTTTTGCATTTAGGTACAAATTGAAAAAAAAATACGTATGGTATGGTTATTATTTAAAATTATTTTTCTAACTAACACTTCAATAAAGCCCACCTTACCTTATTAAGATGAAAATTCCTTCTGAATGAAAAACTACGAGCTACAACAAAAACAAAATTATTTAAAAAATACATGTTACTTGACAAAATATGTTGTCTGGTTGAAAAAATTACCATGACACTAGGCGTACAAGTTATTAAAAAAACTTGCCCATTTAATCAGCTTTTTAAAAAGGTATTAATGTTAATCCAAAAACATGTAATTCTTAACAAAAACGGCGTTTCACTCGTCGTAGGTAGAGCATATTTCAGGGTTAAAAAGTATAAAGCATAAAAGTAATGCACAAACTATTATTTTTTGTTCATACGTTCAGGATTCTGACCTGTATAAGAAATAGAGGGGCTCATATCGAGCAAGATGTATGAACAAAAAAATAATAGTTTGTGCATTACCATTATGCTTTATACTTTTTAACCCTGAAATATGCTCTACCTACGACGAGTGAAACGCCGTTTTTGTTAAGAATTACATGTTTTTGGATTAACATTAATACCTTTTTAAAAAGCTGATTAAATGGGCAAGTTTTTTTAATAACTTGTACGCCTAGTGTCATGGTAATTTTTTCAACCATACAACATATTTTGTCAAGTAACATGTATTTTTTAAATAATTTTGTTTTTGTTGTAGCTCGTAGTTTTTCATTCAGAAGGAATTTTCATCTTAATAAGGTAAGGTGGGCTTTATTGAAGTGTTAGTTAGAAAAATAATTTTAAATAATAACCATACCATACGTATTTTTTTTTCAATTTGTACCTAAATGCAAAAATCCGGGTATATAACGAAAAAATTTTAAATTGCAAATATCTCCACAAGTAGCAAGAATTTTTTTTTTTGCTCATACAAATGAACATCAAATATATTGCATTTTGACTCCTTCATCAGCTCCCGCCAGGAATACGTCGAGTTACAAATAACCCTGTATATAAATTACGTGTCACATTGTTTGTCAGCGATGGACTCCTAAGCTACTTAACCGATTTTAATCAAATTTGCACACCGTGTGCAGTTTGATCCAACTTGAAAGATAGGATAGCTTACATCTCCCTTAAGGCACACGGTTTTAATAATAATAATAACGCTTCACACTCATAGCTCCACACTAGGATTCCCTGTGTCGTGGGTGCCATGGACAACACACTAGACAAGGACATCACACCCAGACAGAGAACAGAAATTCAAACTCATCATTCAAATTTCCGCCTCGCTGGGAATCGAACCCAGGACCCTCGGTGTGGCGATCCGGCATGGTAACCATTGCGCCACACGGGTCGTCAAATAAAAAAAAACTTTTGACAGAACGAAGTATGTCCAGGCAGCTAGTAATAACATATGATGTAGTTACTACACCGAATCCTGGGCGTCGCATATTCTATATAATGCAGTAGATAGTTCCGACAAAATATAATTACTTAAATCCACATATGTATATCACCATTGCAATTGTGCTATTAAACCCAGACTAATAATTTAGTTGTATAAATATTTAAAGAAGCATTTCGCAACACTTGGCTGCATGGCTCCACAGCGAGAATTCGTTGATGAGCCACATCCTCGAAAGTGCGATCTGCAGGGAACAGCAATTACTTAAGCTTTTCATTAGCGAAACGTGCAAATCCGCTAGAGTATGGCATTACTCTATATTGTAGTACTTAAGTTAAAATCTCACGTCTTTGAGACCTGAGACAATACTTTCTTATAAATGTATGTAAAAGATTTGTTGACGTAATATTCTCGCAGTTTGAATAATATTCATATCTACCGTTTTCTACTACGAATACTGTAGTTAATTCACAAAATAATAAATCAGGACCAAATTAAGGTTAGAAACATTTGTTCACACTACTCTGTTTAAGTTTGTATTTTCTTTTTATTAAATGACCGTAATAAAAATTTCCTGGTGCACGTGGCTAACTTAATTATGAATGGGTATTAATATCTATTAATTTTCTCTCTTGCAAAGCTCGCATCTCATTTTCAATGCATCATAGCCTCGCGTAATACTTGTAATAAATGCGCGTAGTGGGTTCCATCCATGCAAACGATACTTCCAGACTGCTCTGTATTTTCATCAAGAAATAATTCATATGTTCATGACAAATGCTTGGTTTTATATTTAGGTCGCGTATTCACTTGGGCAAATGTTGTGCGCCTTGTTAAACGAAAAACTGAGCCTCATTTTTCTGACGGGGCTGTACTGCAAGGAGTGTTGCCCGCAACATTTACATTTTATATTAGGTAATAGTACGATGTTACACGCCTAAGTACTCCTTAGATTTACTTTTTGCAACAAATTTTCGCGTTGAATGTTAAACGAGAAATGAGAAAGAGAAATAAAAACTGGAGGATATTAAGAGTTAAAAAACCATAATGCAATAAATGTAATGTTTGTGATAATAAAGTATTTTTTGGTGGGAATGGTTACTCACACATTACTATTACAAATTACATAGTCTTCGATCAACAGGTTATACTGTAGTGTAAATGGTTCATTCCCACTAGTTCTACTGGTTAGTTCTATCGTAGAACTACGAGTATAGCACAGAATACATAATAGTACCTATTGGCAATAGCCAAAAAAAAGATTTATTATACATTTATGAATACGGCCGATAAACTGTTATAATATCTATTATATTTATCGTTGTCCATAAGAGAAAAAGAAACAAAACACAACACGTGTAATAGCCGGCAAACGAGCTGACGATCCACCTGATGGCACGTGGCTATCGTGGTCCATGAATATCAGCAACACCAAAGGTATCACTGATGCGTTGCCGGCCAAAAAAGAGAGAAGAAAAAGAAAGAAAGATATAGTAGACTGTTGCATTCAACTCAAAATATATTGCTTGTTTTCTAAATATTTAACAATTACACCAAAGACATTGGTAATCCGTACACATCTGATTACTAATAATATATTAAGACGCAATCTATACTAATATTATCTAATCCGCACGGATTACAGATTTCGTTACGTAAAGACATATTTGGTACGGTAAACGTAACAATCACATAACACGCAATATTAAAAGAAAAGTCTTGTTCACACCAGCCACAACCAATTCAAGCTCAAGCTACAATGCCTTGAGTTCTAAAATGTTATGGCAACATTTTCTCCTGTAAAGATAACAAAGGAAAGTCTTTTAAAATGTTTCTTTATCAAACTGAGAAATAATGTCAACGTCATACAAAGGAGAAGAAGGCGGGAATACTTTTCTAGGATATTTCTAGGTGATAAGATTATAAAATATACATTTTTTTGATAAGGTTGGTAATGTATTTTTCTTTTTAAGGTAACAGACAGAGACGCTGTCATAATCTACTCTTTTATAAGTAAACATGTGAATTATTAAGAAAGTACGATAATGATTTCAAAGAAAAGAGTAGATAAAATAATTTTAATAGTAGTAAAATTCACTCGTAGTAAAATTCAAAATACAAATACTTGCACGGTTTTAGTACAACCACAGAAGAAATAATAGTACTTATAATCTACAACTGAATTTGTTATTAGAATTTAGAAGACGATTTAAATAGAGCGCAAAATTTGCTTTGGAACTCCCAGCAGTTTCATATGGTTTGTGGAAGTGAAACTGGCAAAAATATACCTACTCCCAAACGGGAGCAAAAGATAGTTTGTTTAAGCTTCTGTAATGAGATCTATGAGAGTGTTAGAGCGAATGTGATAGATGATACATACATTATATAGTACATAGATAAAAAATACATCAATACTTACCATTCTTATAATAACATTTATTTATTTATTTACCACTAGCCTTTTAGCCCAGCTTCGCCCGCGGTAGAATGGTTTCGAAACGAAATTTTTAATTAATTAATTTACAATTAGATTTATAGAACGACACAAAAATAAAGTACACTAAAAAGATTGGGATAGTAAGATTGGATTAGTAAAGATTGGGATAAATAATATTAGATATTAGATGATACCCGATTCTTCGCGTGCGTGGAAATCGATATTTTACAAAATTCCACGGGAACCCTGAACTTTTCCAGGATAAAAAGTAGCCTATGTGTTAATCCAGGGTATATTATACTATCTCCATTCCAAATTTGAGCCAAATCGGTTAAGCAAAAAAAAAAATATTAAGGTACAAATGGCGAGGTTTATGCTCAATGTATTCTCTACCAGCTGACCATTGGATAATTAAAGAGAAATGCACTAAAACATTAAATTTTAGGCACATAGAGTTTCATGTTAAACGGAGAATGCAAGATAATTATGTAATAATGAACAAAGGGATATAAAAAATTTTCAATGGAAGTTGACGGTCAGCTCCCCCAACATTTAGTTTTATTTTCGACTTTTAACTACAACTTATTTTGTTTTTGAAAGAACTCCGTAGAACTCGAGAAAAACTATGCACAATACAGTCAGTCACAAATATATTCTGTTTGTAAGTATAGTCGACAAATAATTAAACCAAATCCAAAACTCAAATATTTCACGGAAAAATAAAAACATCAATTAAAAATAATAAATAAACGCTCACACACTCATACTCCCGCAGTAGGTTTTTACCTTTGTCGCAGGTGGCATGGACGACACATATAACACTACACAATAACACCATGACCCGAGAACAAATATTTATTTGTCACATAAATATCTGAATGAAAGATTGTAACATCTCAGAACTCGCAAGTACCTACCTACGCTTCTCCGTTCAGCGTAATTTATCAGGATAGCAGTCATGGAGCAGATGCCTTGTCTTTACCGAGTAGCTTTTGATAATGATTGGTACTTTTTGCAACGGAAGACGAGCCGCCTGAGCCCAAAGTAAACGATATCACTCAATTTGTGTTCCCGAGCAGCATCCTCTATGAAATCCTCTAGCGTAGTCCAACGTATTTTATTAGTATGAACGAATAAAAAAGTCCGACAAGTTATTCGGGATTATGATTCCGTAACGTAGCATTTTCAGTTTCCGTATCTACTTCTCACTTCCTGGTATGAAGACTTTTGCTCCGATTTTATCTAAATCACGGCTCACTTAGATAGGTAGGTATTATGTATTTTTCCAAATTAAGCTAAGCTTTCGGAAATCTGCTTAGAAGTTTGGACCGATGTAGAATAATGCTCTATTTTCATACATTTCCATCATAATGCTATTCGTTTTTCATAAAGAGCTCTTTTATTTGATACATAACGTGATGCATCTGACAAAAGCTTTTTATAGTCCAGTCATCTTAGGAATTCACTGCGGAATGAGAGATACCCAGCAGATTTTTTTGTATAAAGTTGTATTTTGATATTTTAAAACTTGTCTCAAAACCTGCATATGGTAGGGTGACCGCGTCTATTAAAAATTTGAGGACAAAGGTCACAAAAATCAGTTTTTTGCAAATATCTAATTTCCTATGAGTGTTTCGCTATTTGTATCTTCATCAATATTGTAGAGAATTAAATTCCCTACAACTTTTGTTTCAAAAAATTTTTTATACGTTGAATCGTTTTCGAGATAGAGGGCGGAGAGCGCGCGGTTAGAGCACAATGTAAAGTCAACCGGTACAGTCCCGACAAAACATGCTATATTAAGTTTATTAATTCTCTCTGTCTAACAGCCTTTTAAAGTCCACTGCTGGACATAGGCCTCCCCTAATTAGCGCCACTACGACTGATTCTGGGCCCTCTGACTCCACATCGTTCGAAGGACAGATGACCAATGGGGTTGCAAAGTCCTCGAATGGCGGCCACGTCTCGGTAAAAGGAGCACTGGTCGCTCCCCGACCAGGTGGACTGATGACCTAAAGAAGACAGCGGGAAGCCGCTGGATTCAGAGGGCCCAGGACCGGTCGGAGTGGCGCCAATTAGGGAGGCCTATGTTCAGCAGTAGTCTTTAAAAGGCTGTTAGACAGATAGAATTAATAAACTTAATATAGCATGTTTTGTCGGGACTGTACCGGTTGACTTTACATTGTGCTCTAACCGCGCGCTCTCCGCCCTCTATCTCGAAAACGATTCAACGTATAAAAAAATTTTTGGAACAAAAGTTGTAGGGAATTTAATTCTCTACAATATTGATGAAGATACAAATAGCGAAAAACTCATAGGAAATTAGATATTTGCAAAAAACTGATTTTTGTGACCTTTGTCCTCAAATTTTTAATAGACGCGGTCACCCTACCATATGCAGGTTTTGAGACAAGTTTTAGAATGTCAAAATACAACTTTATACAAAAAAAATCAGCTGGGTATCTCTCATTCCGCAATTCTTACCTAATGTTGACTAAAATGACTGGGCCATTAATGTGAGACATCTATAGGTCCGCCTTGGGGGTAAGATCAGGAAGGCTATTCAGATTTGTAACTTGACAGCGGAGTTTCAAAATTGACGTTCGAGTTCTAGGATCACTTCACTTCGCAAGTGCGTACTAGATGATTAGATAATGACATATCAATACGATGCAAGTTCGCTTTTGTTTTGTAACTTGACAGCGGAATACACGATGAGTTTCTAAATTGAAGTAAGAGTTCGAGACTCCCTTCACCTCGCAAGCAAGTGCGTGCCAGATGATTAGAGAATCACATATCAAGATCTCGGACTCGAACTTCAATTTTGAAACTCATCGCGGATTCCGCTGTCAAGTTACAAAAGTGAATAGTCTTGCAGCTCTGGCAAACGGAAACGGCATAACGTTCTCTTTTGCTGTGATGCCTCTTTCCACTACTTTCGCTCCCGCCTCTTTGTGTGCAGATTGCGCAGATTGCACAGTCTTACTATAAATATTGTGAAAACTATACGATAATATGCAAATTTAGAAAATGATAGATTACTTTTTGATGAGCGCTTTTACTTGCGTTCGCGGCTTGACTCGCATTAACTTGATGATTATGAGGTAACAAAGATTATACGTTTATACATATATGTACATACATATAAGAGTACCTCTATTCTATGTGCTCTTGACAGTATATTATAACTATGCTAAATTTAGGCAGATAATTTTAGATAGCTGTCTATCTATTGGTTTTCTCTATTTTAAAAAATCATCTATTATGCAATCATTTTCATGTTTCACGTCTACTGACCATGAGCGTACCGTGACTGCAGGATTTTATTATTTTTTTATTTACCATCAAAGTCAAAGCCCAAATTCAAACTTAATTTATTTACGGCATGCATTCGTCAATTGGGTCACTCTATGTGTAAACAAACATTAAAACTTTCCGTTTATAGATTCGGAGAAATTCGGAAGTATGGACTTTAGTGACTCGATCGACAGAGCCTTTCTGACAAACATGCATGCGGTTCTACGAGATAGAGATATAAATACAACTTAGATTTGAATAAATGTTTTAATACTTTTAACAGAAGATAATTATTTTACTAATTAATAAAATCATTGTTATGTTAGAAAAAGATAAAAAATGAACTTCGTGATGTACGAACATGACATATATTAAGTAAAATATCTTTGTAGATACATACGGTAATACTGGACTTCGGTTGAAACATGATTTAAAAGCTAGTGAAACTATATCAGTAATTAGTACCTGTCTCTGCCCAACTTCAAAAAGGACTGTAATGTTTATATTTCCGTTTCATATAAATTATAGATTACAAAATAAATATGTGTAATAAATGTACGTACACTTGGACTGCTGCCCGCTAGCTCCTTATACTGTGCCGCTAGCTACTTAAAAATGAACATGCGAATAAACGCTTTTCACACACGTGCTACAATTATGTCACGCCGTCTCCTTTAGTAGGGGAAGGTGGGGTAAGATGGGGACCTTAACGTATTTCGTAAATAAAACCCTAAGTTTTTAATTCCACAATGTAGGAACTTTTATTAAGAAAATAATCAGTCTTTCTTCCATTAATTATAATAAGTCAAAACAAAAAAAAGTAAGTCTTCTCATAGAAATATCAACTTTAACAAAATAACTAAATCTCCCCATCTTACCCCACCTGTAGGGCAAGACGGGGTACCCCCGTGGGTAAGATGGGGTATAGAATATTTAAGCCTCGTTCTCTTCACAAATCGGGCAAATATAGACAGCTTCGTCATCGTTATCTTCCACTCCTGAACAGCCATAATAAGCCCACTTACCGCCAGTCTGGCAAGTGATCCATCCTTCACTAGACTCGGAAAAGCCGTGGCAGTAAAGACATTCTGTATCTTCGTTATCTGATGTCCGAGCTCCATCGTCAGCTTTCTTGGTTTTTACACGCTTTATATTAGCTTCACCTGTATGTTTGTTTGTTTGTTTGTAACTTCTCTTTGGACTTGATTTTGACCTACTTCAAACGGTCAGATTTCTTTCAAACTTCGTGGACTTATTGAGGATCGATGACAATTCAATATTTAAAGAAAAAAAAATCTAAATTTCATTCCAAAAAATCAAACTAAAAATTAAAAATAAATAATAGTTTATAAAAACTATAAAACACGCTTTTATATAAACCTTTTTTATAGAGACCATGCTTTTTTTACAATTACGTGATTCTTAATTCAAATTTATTTTCTATTTTTTTTTAGTTGGATTTTCTATCTATCTAAAAGCGTGTTTTTTTGTTGTTTTTTTTTTACTATTATTTTTTAGATCTCTTGTTTGTTTTTTTCATTTTCTTTTTGTTTGTTACTTTTGATGTCGATTTCTTACTGTTTTGTCTTTCTTCTAATTCTGTTTTAAGGAGAAGCAGTGATAATAACTGCTTTTCCTCTTCTTCGAACTTGTCCTGGTCTTTTTTCGGCCATTCGTGGATAAGGCATTAACTTTTTCGGGCTAACCCATTACCCAACTAACCCAACTAATAACGATATTTTTAAATTAAATCGAAATCCAACTAGAACAAACCAGCGGGTAAGATGGGGTACCAACCCCGTCTTGCCCGCAAGTAGGTACCCCATCTTTCCCAAACTGGACTTATAAATTGTATTAATTTTTTTGAGGTTTATTAATCAAAACAAGCCGGAACGAATTAATGAGTTTAGAGTAGTAAAATAAACAAACATCAATATAAAATTATGTCACACATCTTACATAACATATATTAAGAACAGTCACGCACTTTATATGCGTCAATAATTAGATAAAACTACTTAAAATAAAAAAACATACTTACCAAGTAGAAACGTGCACTTCTCCGATCAAACTTTTTGTGACACTGACAAGTACTGCTAAATACAATTAGATGGCGTTGAAATAAAATTTCTAGTGACACTGTATCATCTGTTTTGGTAGGGTCCCCATCTTACCTCGCTACCCCGTCTTACCCCACCTTCCCCTAATGTCTCTCGGCAATTTTTGTTTTCCTCGGTATTCTTAGTATTTTGCCTGTAGTCGTGTTAGTTTGTTAGTTTAAAAATAATACTTAATTATGCAGAAAAAAATACCTACAAAAACTACGCTCAGTAGGTATATTTAATTGCCATCCAACATTTGCAGCAACGGATTTATAATAAACTAGCTGTTGCCCGCAGCTTCGCATACGGAAATTATATTTTACCTTATTTGTACCTCTTGCAGAAGGAAATTTTAAAAACGCTGAATTTATATTGAAGTACTTATATATTTTAGTAATTTATATACTGAAACCCACGATAAAATCACAAAGTATTCCTCCAGGAGCGGGTTTTGAAAAATAAGCAATATTCACATTAATTTGTATTTTATTTTCTTTTTTTTTTGCAAAATTTTGAAAAACTGAAAAATATGTATTCCATAAATTTAAGCAAGGAACATTTGTTGCCAATAGGGATGTTGACACTGTCAGTAAATTAAAATAAATTTATGTTTAAAGTATCAAGGAAAACATTTTTTTAAACACCTAACATATCATTCTTCTGTCGAAATCAATCAATATAAATTAAATATAATTATTTTAAAATGTTAAAAATAGTACTCACTGTCACGTGACCTCAAACGCCGTTTGGAGCTTATGACGTCATTGTTCCTATTTTATATGAAAGTGCAACTAACTTCAGTCGACAGATAGTATTGAATATCGGCTAGTGACGTCACGTGACATTTTTGGCGGAAAATTTGAAAATGATTTTTATTTATCAATTTTTGTTTTTAAATTGAAGATTATTATTTTTATAATATTTTTTTCGTGAATCTTAAGGTTCTATCTATAAAATGAAATTGAATCCTAAAATTAGTCAACATCCCTATTAATAATAATAATAATAATAATAATACTGCCACCGAGCACCTATAATATTTTGCAGAAAGCAGTGATCCTCAACACTTGTCGGATAGTAAGGAAATTCCTTCAATCCGATCAGGAAGTTACAGTCACCCATACACAGTCACCGACTACTACAGATATCACTAGCTCTCAACACTCTCAACCTAATGTACACTTGGCCTAGGCCCGTGTACTTTAGTAAACCGGTACAAACCGAGAAAAGTTAATCCTAAATAATAATAATAATAATAATTGTTTATTTGCAATAAAATTGGTACAGACATGTTGTTAACTTAATCTTATTCCTCAATTTTAACCACAGTGTGGTATGCAAATACAAAGATACAATGTCAACTTAAGTAATTTACCTTATTCATGCACTCCAATTCAATATTAATGTCAAATGTTTCTAATTAAAATAAACTAAACTTTTAAAAAATACATTAACCACAAAACAAAAATATCATAACCTAAAAATGTCAATCACAGAGTTAAATGTCAGTCGCTAATGTCAAAACAAAATTGTCAAAGCAAAATATGTTAAAAATAATGATACCAGCTAAATAAAATACTACCTATTTACTACATACACATGATAGATTATGCATAATAATTTATTCAATGAAATTTTGTAATTAAATTCAATTTATCAATTTTATACAATGTCAAAATGTTTTATAATGTTTGCCTCTCAAAAATTCTTGTACAGAATAATATGATTTCTCCAGCAGGAAGGATTTTAATTTGCTTTTGAGAGGTTTTTCTGGAAGTGATGTGATGCTTTGTGGTATGGCATTAAAAACTTTAACACACATGCCATAACAATTTTTGTGGTATAAGGCAGTATTTGAGTTCTTGCCGTATACCAGTCTACTTCCGTTTCTAGTATTGCGTGGATACACTTCACTTGCCTTTTTAAATAGCTCAGGATTGTTCTTGACATATAGCACTAATTCAAAGATGTACAGGCAGGGTAGTGTTAGGATTCCTAAAGTCTGGAATATAGGTTTTGCTGAGTCCGTCCATGCATTCCCATAGATAGCACGCACACATTTCTTCTGAGCAAGAAATACTCGGTTTATCTCACTAGAGTTACCCCATATTAGAATGCCGTACCTAATGATCGATTCAACGTAGGCGTGATAAGCAGTGAGTGCTGTGTTAGGTGAGGATGAATTTTGGAGGAGGATGATATTTGAAGCAAATCGGTTGATGTTTTAAAAATATTCCATACAAACTTTAATCCCGTTTTCCCGGGAAACCTTTTAATTTTCCGGGATAAAAAGAATCCTAAAATATGACCCGGAGTATTAGTAATAACTTTACCAATTTTCATCGAAATCCGTTCAAGGGTTTTCATGTGATGCCCGGACAGACAAACAGACAAACAGACAGACAATAATTCTAAAAAAATATTTTTGTGCTCTAACACGTTATTAAAGTGCCCCCTAATCAAAATTTAAAAAACATATTAAATGTACAGAAAATTTGCCCTTTGAGTTTTATTATAGTACTAGCTGCCCGGACAGACTTCGTTCTGTCAAAAGTTTTTTATTTTGAGATATAAGCTATCCTATCTTTCAAGTTGGATCAAACTGCACACGGTGTGCAAATTTGATTAAAATCGGTTAAGTAGTTTAGGAGTCCATCGCGGACAAACAACGTGAGACGTAATTTATATTAAGACTAGCTGCCCGGACAGACTTCGTTCTGTCAAAAGTTTTTTATTTCGAGATGTAAGCTATCCTATCTTTCAAGCTGGATCAAACTGCACACGGTGTGCAATTTTGATTAAAATCTGTTAAGTAGTTTAGGAGTTCATCGCGGACAAACAACGTGACACGTAATTTATATATATTAAGATAGATTAAATGAACCTTTCTTATAATATATGTCCAAATTATATTAAATAGAACCTTAGCTGGCACGAAGTGACTAAATCCCAAAAGGTGCCCGTTGACGTAGGTTAGAATTAACACCTCAAGATAGAGTCACCATTACATAAAGTTACTTAAATCAGTAATCGTGTAACAAATCCGAAAACACAGGCGAAACAAACTCGTTCCATATTATTATTTTATTATACAGTACCTAAAACACGGCGTTGATTATGTAGGTACTATCGGCATTATTATAGTTACATATTCTTTATAAACTCTTCTACAAATGTGCACAGCCCAATAACATCAACGGATCAAAAATATTTATTTATTTATACATACAATTATCATTGATATTCTAATTAGACTATCCATATCTTAATTTTTTTGGAAGTCCATAACTATCTATGATTATATTCAAGCAAGTGATAGTTTCGGGCTCTATTAAAAAAAGATTCTAAATGTTACTAAATTATGTTTTTGCCTGCGTATTCCGGTCTACATATCGTTACAGTTGGTATTGCCTACTCGTATCATCAATTTTTAAAACCTTAGAGTATTTATTATTAGTAATATGTACTCTAAGTTTAAAACAGGGATACAGATGTTAATAAAATCGGAATTGAACGCGACGCTTATCACAACTGTACTTAAAATTATTCATCCAAAAGTGATTTTTATTTGTTACGCTTCCACGCCTGAAATTCATTCAATTTGTTAGGAGCGCAATGAAGGGCATAGAATAATTTTCGCATCCCCAAATTTGACGCAATTAAAGCCGCGAGAAAAAGCTAATACCTACTAAAATAAGTGGGTTATTAGGTATTTCTGGAATTGATATATAAATAACTAGCTGCCCGGACAGACTTCGTTCTGTCAAATTTTTTTTATTTTCAGAACTAAGCTATCCTATCTTTCAAGTTGGATCAAACTGCACACGGTGTGCAAATTTGATTAAAATCGGTTCAGTAGTTTAGGAGTCCATCGCTTACAAACAACGTGACACGTAATTTATATATATTAAGATAAAATTCAAAATTTATTTGTACTAAGTAATCCATTCTTAGTACAAATAAATCCATTCTAATACAACTGAATAAAATATACAGCGTACCTAAGTCATTCAGATGAAATTTTAATTAAATTTATAGACAGTTATTAAAACTTAATAACCGATTTGTTTAAGTACATGGCTTATTAATATATCCATTTTGCTTAAATAAATTGATGTTATTACAATGCAACGAATATTTTATTTATTAACGATACAAGTTGATCAAAGCTTTTCAATTTAATTTACATTACCTTTATTCGAATAAAGAGGGTTTTTTTCTATTTATTTAAAGTGTGTGAAAACATTAGGCGTATGCTCTATTTATTTAATCTTCACTTGACTTAAACTTGAGTCCAAGTCAACCTCCTCTGGTCATGGTGCACTCGGAAGAGGTTATTGAACAAGGTTACTCCTGTTGGAAATCACTCCGCTCAGTAGACATGGGTCGGTACGCGTTTTCGTAATACCATAACTATGTATTGGTATTGTCGCCGATAAAGGGTTTTAAAACTGTTTATTTTAATAACTAGTTATTCACTCGGTTCTGGTATCATCGGTATTCTCATATTCTCGGCAAAGTAGGTATTAGGGATAAAGGGTTTTAAAACTGTTTATTTTAATAACCATTTATTGAAATGTGTACTCGGTATATCAGGTTTACCGTATCATTGGTATACGCTTATTCTCAGTAATGTCGGTATACGAAAAACTGATTAAATGAATGCTTAGTAGCGCACACTAACGATGAGTTATTTATTAACTAATTGAATAAACATTTTTGTTTTAATTATTGAGTATGAATGAACTTTCCTTCATACTTTATCCAGGCTTAAGACTGGCTACAAATTAGTTCAATATTTGAAATTTTTTTAAACTAACTGCAGGCGTATTTAAAAGTTCATTTCATTATATAATACATAATTATATTAAGTTTAATCTCTTTATACCTAATTATAAGTTGAATCTCTTTGTCTTTAGTCTTTTCAAAAAAGTCCCACAACACGCTACTATTTACTCGATACATTATTTATTTACACACTTACTTCGGTTACTTCCTAATATAAGAAATTAAACTAAGCCGCCTGCAAACAAGGAACATTCAAGCTATACTCTCGCGCGACAGTTTATTATTATAGTGACGATTGACGAACCTGATAAGCAGCGCATAAGTTGAACTAAGTCCTTGAGTGCGCAGTAACACATTTTCGGGTCTAAACTAACTAAATTGAATGGAAGTGCAGGACGCGGGGGCCGGGCGCGGCGGTGCGTTGTCATAGCAGCGTGTCGAAGCCAACCTCACGGCCTCAAAAAAAATCCTCAAAATAAAAGCGTTTGTTTCTATATACAATTTATTTGTAAGTAATTTAAAGTTTGTTAAAGTACAATATGTTTCTGTATTATTTTACTTTACCTAATATTTTTTTTAATTTTATCATCTTCCATACCCGCAATAAACATACACACATTAAATACTATAATAAATTGGTATCTATTTCTATTTCTATATTTTTTAATATTAAAACCAACTTCTATAAGTCCTTCAGCTAATTACTATAGCTGTTATTGAAATAGGAATAAAGGCGATATCCTCTTGCATCTAAAATAATATAAAGCGTGTAGAAATATTATTCACTGTTTGGTTGCTGCTCAGTCTCGCTCTCTCCTCTTACTCCTCTACTCTCCTCTCGCTCTAACATAGGTGTCTTATTGTGTCACGCTCGTATTATTTCGGCAGCGCTTGAGTCTGTCCTTCGGGCGTAATCGGAATACCTGACCTCGCAATACCTTGTATTCACGAATAAATGGTTTCTCTCAATAAACAGTTTTTATAGCACCTGATACCATATTTAAGGTATTATACCAGTAAAGGTTTATTGAAATATCGAAACTGTTTATAGTTTATACCACGTCTTCATACCTTACCGCGCAATACCTCGTATTCACGAATAAATGGTTTCTCTCAATAAACAGTTTTTGTAGCACCTGATACCGTATTTGTGGTATTGTACAAATAAAGGGTTATTGAAACTATTTATAGTTTTTACCGCCCATGTCTACCGCTCAGTTTACTCCTGAGACTCCTGACGGCACAGCACTACCGCCAATTAGTCTGAGCAGGATAATGTAGATCATGCACAGCATAGAGCAACCTTCAAATAACGTTACTAACGTTATTGTCTCCAACGATGAATAAATAGATAATAGAGTCACTCCCACGTTTCCATATTGGGTAATATAGCAATTACTTCAGTTCACTAACGTCGAAGTTCAGGCTGTTTTTGGTTATAGTATAGACAAAAAAAAGCGGCCAAGTGCGAGTCGGACTCGCCCATGAAGGGTTCCGTAGTAGCAAGTAACATAATATAAAAGTTCTTGGAGTTCGTTGTAACTTTGATCGAGGTAAATTGCGGTTTACGATTTATGACGTATTAAAAAAAACTACTTACTAGATCTCGTTCAAACCAATTTTCGTTGGAAGTTTGCATGGTAATGTACATCATATATTTTTTTTAGTTTTATCATTCTCTTATTTTAGAAGTTACAGGGGGGGGGACACACTTTTTACCACTTTGGAAGTGTCTCTCGCGCAAACTATTCAGTTTAGAAAAAAATGATACTAGAAACCTCAATATCATTTTTAAAGACCTATTCATAGATACCCCACACGTATGGGTTTGATGAAAAAAAATTTTTTGAGTTTCAGTTCTAAGTATGGGGAAGCCCCAAAATTTATTGTTTTTTTTCTGTTTTTGTGTGAAAATCTTAATGCGGTTCACAGAATACATCTACTTACCAATTTTTAACAGTGTAGTTCTTATAGTTTCGGAGAAAAGTGGCTGTGACATACGGACGGACGGACAGACAGACAGACAGACAGACAGACAGACAGACAGACAGACAGACAGACATGACGAATCTATAAGGGTTCCGTTTTTTGCCATTTGGCTACGGAACCCTAAAAAATCCCACTTTATGATGACGCGGATGGTTTAAAATAGTTATGGAACAAAAACATAATTAAGTTATTCTGCAATTAGTAGTACTTCAAATGTTTGCAATAATTTTTAACACATATGATGCTCAAGTAATTTGCCACACTCAATAGGTACAAATTAATTTTATGGGAAGCTGAAGTTGAAATCCGACATAAATTCAATGGCCGTGCTTTAATATCCGGCAGTTCGAAATTGATTAATTTACGCCTATATTGGTATTGATAAATCTCGAATACATTTAAAATCCCTTATTTTTTTACAAAATCAATTTTTTGCAAGTAACCTTATAAATGGTAATCGTAAAGGTAAACCTTATATGGCCCGATAAAGGGGCCAGCAAAAGTTATAAGTTTGCTTTATGAGATATAATTTCTCTAGTTAACAATATGTACTTACATCTGTAATGGACCTAAAATAGGATTGTTTGAGGTTGTTTAGCAGAAAACCACTTTTAAAACAGTCACTATCACAGCTTTGTTAGTTTTAAATAAGTGAAAACAGCTGACCCCAATTTTATTTTGGTTTTCCATTTTTATTGTACCCTCTTACAGTTACTTCTATTGGTTGTGCCCTTTCATTCCTTTGTCTGGAAGGCATCGATCTTTAACGATTGTATAAACATTCATGCCCGTTGTACTATTCATTACACGCTGAACTTCAGTACTTTACTACAATTTTAGTATGTAATACATTAAAGTACAATTATCTTTATCTGTCTTTAGCTGTACTTACACGTTTATATCTTAAAGATGCGATGTGTTTCATCTGAGATGATGGTTATTGCCTCGTTGAAAAATAGAATCGTAGTTTTATGGTTTTGTTGTATTTTTATGGGTAATGTTATACCTTACGGGTATACCCATGGGAGATGAATGTTGAGGCAACTTGACAGATCAAAGATGAAATAATACCTATCGTCCCTATATTATTATATCCTCTATACCTTCTGTATGTTGTATAATCTGATAAACAATGATCACCTTATCGTTAACTTTCGTTTAGATGTAAGAAAAGTTAATAACTGAAGCCCGACAAGGTACAAGGCGCACTGTAAAGTAAGTTACAACTTTATATCGTCTAGGGGGCGCTATACTCGTATTGCATTTTAATATTACGTCACATAGCATATGCGGACCATCAAGGCGCTTCTAACGGTACCTCGTTTATCGAATTATGATAAGTAATTTAGAAGTTCTGTGGGAACTCAAATCCCTCTTGGTTTTGTCGTAGTCTGGTAATTAAAGACGGGATTAAAACTTTTGCCCTATGGAAAACCGTCGTGCAAACCACAAGGACTTATGTACTCTTATTTAGGTATATTATAAACATACTCATCGCTTGTGCAATAAATCATAACATTCCATATACAAAATATTATTACATCACTGAAGATGTCCCAGCGAGACCAAACAGAAATAATAAAAATGACTCTCCATAAAAATTCCTACATAAAATTGACGTAGGTAGGGAGAGTTGACTATGTCCGTATACGAATACTTATTTATCTTTTTTATTCTTGCTTCGTGTCATTATAATACTATTGGTTCTGATTTCGGATACCAGATATTATCGCTTTATCTGACCCTGGAATGAAGAATAACTTACTGTTGGGTTGACGTTTTGTGACCCAATACGTTTATACCCATTTACTTACCAAAATATTTCAAACTACTTTTGTTTCAAACAATTTAAAGTTGTAAATTTTAAGCTCGGTTACATTTTCTAATGTAGGTTCATCAATGATTGGGGAAAACATAGCGTTGATGGAAACGTTTTTCTTATTTTAGTCGGTAGCCCATCGCAGTTTCTACGATAGTATAAAAGCTTCGCTTCAATAAAATTTAAGATAATTTATCACGTACATATCTCATGACATTATCGGTAAATAAATCGAGTTACCATTCATTCATATTTAACCGTAGGTACCTATGTATATATAGAAATCACAAGGGGTCGGGAAAATGTCGACTATAAATTGAAGGCGATGGTTATGAGGTTAGAAGTGCGTGCCATCTATTGTGGCGCATGGAGTTACTCGCACATTCATCACTGTATTGTGAGTTTTATGACACGAAGTCACGAACGGAATACACATTGTACTCAAACTTTTATTTCACTTTCTATGTTAAATGTACGTATGAGTCAAATCTTACAAAAATATTTTTTTTAATACTTACACGTGACTTTATTTATTTATTAAAACATCAACAGCTTACATACAATAATAATTATTACTCGTATGAACATTACTACAACTATGCTTGGCAGCCAATTACATGTAACATAGCAAAATTTGTTTTTTAAAACAGACAGTGTAATTATTGTTTTTTTTTAAAGTTATGTACCTACCTTGTTGTACATTTTGCGATTTGTACCTACATTTTGCGTGTTGTGTTCATTCTGTGTTTTGTATATTTTGCGTTTTGTACACTTTGTGATTTGTACATTTTGCGTATTGCACAACATGGTTACGATATTTTTAAGGTTTCGGTAATGCCCGGACTACGTTCGGGCACCTTTGCACCCGGGAATCTTGATGCAGTGGGTGCACGGGTAACGGCCCAATATTATTAACGTAATTCGTTGAACGGTCTGTCACGTATGTTTGTTCAGTTGGCCGCGCTCCGTTAATTATATCCAAAGTGATTTACAACTACAGGATATATCCATGCGTTCATCGTATTGTATTTTCAATTTCAACATTCACAAAAAGTTCACTTTGCTTTTTTTGTATCATCAAATCAGTTGAATCACAGAAGACATAATAGTAGGTACTTATAAGTTGAATACGAATATGGTACATTAGAAGGAGATCAAAGTGAACATGCGAATGTATGTTTTTTTTTAATTTGCACTCATATAATATATCTATTAGAATAGTAATTAATAATACAATCCTATAGTAATAATACTGTTACGTATTTGCCAACACGCGCATAGACAGACAAATAATATTATTTTTCCTTGTTCTTTATTTACGGTCACATAACATTATCATCTTCATAATAAACAGGCTGATTACTAATACAGTACCTATTCAGATTTATTCTATACATCTTAATAAATGTTTTCGTCAAGTTTCTCTTGAGTATTTTATATGTATTTCATATCAACAGAATACAATTTCTGTATAAGAGTTATGGCACATCACTATTACAGTTTATGAACTGTGATCAGTATCATAAATTATTAAACACATCAAACAACAGAGTGATCAATCATACTGTTTAATCTCTGGAGGAGTTATATGGCACATTGATACGATGCGGCAAACGGAAATTTTGTCAGAAATCAGTAAAGCTGTCGTGTTTGGAAGAACCAAGTCCCGTACGATGCTACTATCTGAGTGACATCTCTCACACAGATACAGATAAATTCGCTCTGTAAGTAGTCCGAGTCATTAAATATGAACCACCTGTTATGCCTCCATTTATTTTGTTGCTAGCATTTACATCGAAATATTTCAAGTGCCTATTGGAAACGACTAGCAGAATAGAGTGCCGAAACATTTCAGAAAACAAATCCGAAGCCTTTACTTTAGTTATTAACTAGCGTAACAGCTCGGAACCCAATACTTTTCATTAGTAAAGCGAGAAAGTTACAGAATTATTTACAAGCGTAAGGTATGTGACGTTGAATCACTGTGAAGGAAACATACTAAATTGAAACATTTTACATATTTCATTTCGTGTGTTACCACTTGTTATTATAATATAATTTATCTTTACGAATCCGGTATGTTATCCTTCCTGCCAAGCGAAGGGTTCTAAGTTCGATTACCGTACGGAAATCTATGACAGAGATAAATGTATGGCGACAATATATGTACCTAATTCGTTTAACCTTACAATAGAAGATAATGGTTACAATAATGGGCGGTAGGAATTAGATTTACAGCAACGTAGTTTCCAAAAAAAATATTTTCTTTGGAGCAGACTGGAATGTAGATTATTTAGGTACATAAGTTTATTAATATACAGTTGTTATAATATACTATACTCGTATGTAACGAGTAGGTCCATGAATAATTTAGTATTACGAATATTTTAAAATTTATCTTTCAAGACTTTTTAAAGTGTCCCTTGCATTACAAGGCACGTGATAATAATTTTTATATTAAAAACACTAAAAGACAATTGCTAGGACCTTATACCTACAATTCAAATCCCCTACCGAAGCCTACTTGGAGACAAAGTAAACACATCGTAGAAATGAATATGAATGCGGTACAAAACATTGGCTTGCCATAACGGAACTATTTTTATGAACAAATCGAAAATGTAGCTCGATGAAAATGTACCCTGTATAGTAATATACAATACATTCGTAGGATATTCACTGGTAATTTAATATTTTTGAGGAAGTAGAACCCACAAGCCTTGTAATACTTCAAATAAAGTCACAACAAATCAAGCATAGATTATGTTGCTTATTTATAAGTCATCCATTATATTCCCTCAATTACTTGCTTAACTAGATCGATTAAATATACATAGATACGAATCAACATGAGTGGGCGGGCTGCTTATTATCCTATCTACCTATTAAATTTAATAAATTAGTTGTTTAAAACACTAAAAACAAGCTTTTATAGGTTAAGTGAACTGGAGCAAAAAAATGACTGTGCTATTCATTGTTGTAGAGTTCCGTTATCTGAAGCCAACCCGGGGAGCCAGCTTGCTTATGATGGATTTTGGAACAAGCTATCGTATCTCAATATATATAAATTACGTGTCACGTTGTTTGTCCGCGATGGACTCCTAATACTTAACCGATTTTAATCAAATTTGCACACCGTGTGCAGTTTGATCCAACTTGAAAGATAGGACAGCTTACATCTCATAATAAATAAATAAAAAACATTTGACAGAACAAAGTCTGTCCGGGCAGCTAGTATTATATGAAATTGTATGTTTGTGCATACAACCATTCTTTGTCAACAATTCTTAACCATTAAGAAGTTCTCTCGTCTGGAACCAACCCTAAAACTATTATTAGGCCACATAAAAATGCATTGTCATCGGATCCATAGCAATATGCAAAATTTCAACTGCGTACATAGTATGAAAGGAAATTATTAAAAATTCAGCTTGCAAGATTGGGCCTGAAGATACAAGATACATAATAATAATAGCCTTTTATTCGTTTTATTGCAACCTGCATTATTAGCATTATCATTATAAACTAAATTTAGAGTGCCTTTTGGCATAGGCCTCCTCCATCTCCTTCCAATGGATCCTGTCCCCTGCCACTCTCAAGCAGAAAGCAGGACCTTTCTGGTTGAGAAAATAAAGATACTAACATTGCAAGTTAAATAAAAGCTTGTAAATTACATCTGATTATTTTCGTAAATATTTAGGAAAAGAACGGGTTTATTCGCAGACAGTTGTGATATGATAGGCGGACAGTGACAGACATGTTTTGATTGATGGATAGATCCTGATTATACCGACATAACTCGTTAAACGGGCCCGGCTACTAAATGGAAAGAAAAAAGTTATTTGTCTAGTACTACTTATTTATAAGTACTCGTATTTCTTTTGTGCTAGTACGTAAAAATCTCGTTTTGTCTTAATTAACTTTTAATTAATATTAAAATTTCAATAATAATCGTAATCTTGTTAAATTCGTAGATAAAGGAGAACCCCGGTTTCCGGCCACGAATTATATGTAATCTGTGCTAGCACATAAGACTGGACAAGAGTAAACTATATACATAAAAATTCGTCTTATTTACTAAATAAACATATTTAAATCTTAGCTTCATTTGCAATCGCCAAATGAACAAAATAAAGAAAGAAGTTCTCATTGTATTTACCTCATTACAAACGATTTTATAATCGATTCATTAAGGAACATATGTATTAAATTAACTATTTATTAATTATAAAAACAATATTTATTCCTTTCTGATATGTTTTCATGTTCTATATAAAACTAAACTATTTAACATATAATAATTACCATTAAATCCTTTAACGACATCGTTACGCTTATTATAAGACATTTTGAGTTTAACTTATCTGTTTAAAAAAAGTAAAAGAATATTATGATGACATTTATGACAATTTAATTTTAGCACAGAGTACTTAATCACTATGTTCTATTGCATTCGCTTTTCGTTTCGTGCGTTGGTGAATGTTTTTTTGATACAATTTCTAGATTTGCTTTTCTTACTATTGGAAATATTGAATATTGCCTGAATATTGGAAATAGGAGTATAGCGCCTCCTGCACAATTTCTTGACGAAATATTGATATATTTTGATGATAATGAATAAAATATCTTTAAAAAATTAAAATGCCTTTATTACACAACCTTTTTGACATTTTTTTGGGTAAAACCCATTAAAGTGGGTAGGTAGTAGGTAGTATTATACCCACTATACTCAGTTTTAACCATTATGATTTAAGTAGTATTTATTTATTTATGGTCTTCATTATATTCCTGACATTGTCTATATACTCGTAGGTGTTTGAGGTAGTAAGTGCCTAGTAAAACGCATATTCAGTAGATAGGTACTCACCAACCGGTGACCAACCGACCTTACGTTACCCTTAATAAACGAGAACTTTATCAAAAACATATTTTTTTCATCAGCACTGTGACACGAGTGTGACATAATCATAACCCATATTTAAGGTGATTCATTAGGATTTCATTAGTTGGCCATTGCTAGCAGACGTGAAAATTGGAGAAATTAAAGCTTTTACAATGATCTAATTGACCACCAATTTTCATTCTTGTCTATTCTGGGCCGGTGTCTCTATGGAAGATGGGGTTCTCCTTTACAATACTCTTCCTTAAAAATATAAGCTTGAAGAAATTAGACATAAAAAAATATAGTAAAATAAACTTTATATTTATGTAACTAGTCGATATACGAGCACAAGAGCAATTTGACGGTAAATGGTCATCGTCGCTCGTAGTGCCCGTGGGTGGCTGAGAAACTAAAGGTAAAGAAATTAACTGACGCACTGCCGAGCCAAGGAAGTGGGGTTATATTTTGTTTGAACAAGAATTTATATTTATTGTAGTTCTTACGCGAACGCGTAAAAAATATATCAAGTATTTATTACCAGCATAAGTAAAGTATTACACATTAGTTTGATCTCTCGTTTCCACTGATATAAGGTAATGGTATATAACCTTTATAAATAAGAACGCGTTTTCATTACTTACTTAAACACATTTTTTGCTAAAACCCTTTCAGTGGAGTACGAATATAGGTACCTATCGAGTTTTGCTACGTATGATTTGTTTCGATAAACCAACATTACGTGCCACCACTCGTAATAGAAATTTTAATTAAATTGTTGATTCCATTTTGTTTTATAATTATATTTTTGTGTACTATATATGTTTGATTTTGACAGATCACTGTTAACCGAAACAAAAAATCCTGTGAAGTGATGGTACAAATAAATATCCAAGACCACTTTTGGTGATATAAATTTCTTTGATTATTATCATTTACCAATATAACAAACACTCCTACCATGGGCATGCTCGAGTATGGGAGCTGCCCACTTCCCTTGATTTTTTATGCTTATTGCTAATGATCTTGCTACTCAATTTTCCTTTAGTTACTTCATAAATGACCATAAATAAATACAGTATTATTATTGTTGGTATACAAAAATTATAATGCCAATGATAATGTTCTACTTTTATTGTAGTCAAGCTAAAGACGTTGCTGTGCTATAATTTTGATATAACTAGACACTAGTAAGTATGCGTTGTGGTTGAAATGCAAGATAACATCCGTTGTTCGTCCGCTGATCTTTATCATGAAGACTTTTCTAAACCGAGCGACATAAAACTTCCGGCAAAAGAGATGGTAACCTACTCTTTTCTACATCAACTCGTATTATTAAAGTATAATATGCACTGCTAACAAAAATCAATACACAGCAATTTGAGATCAATATAAACTCGTATTATCACTTGCTCGTCTTTATATCTGTCTGTCCATCTGTCTTTTTTTGTAACCTTAGGCATCACATCATCGATGTTTCCGGCCGAGAAAGAAAAGAGAAAAAATAAAGAAAAACTTACTCTCGAGCTCCCAGCTGAAACACAACGATTCTGCGCATATCATGTCAAGTCATATCATGGTGCATTTAATTAAAATAATATTTGTTGTTGCAGGTCGCGGTAGCAGGTGTTGAGGAGCGGTCCTGTGAGGCATGCGGCGGCGATGACCCGGCGCTCCGCGCGCGGCATGCCCTGCTGACATGGCACCCAGCCGCTCCGCACTCCTTACGCTGGCAGCTCTCACAGCACTAGCCGGTAACTCCCATTGTCATTCCTACAAAACGCATGCCCACTCCACGAACTCATTAGCACAGGCCGAGCACGCGCTCGTAATGCGCATTATAACATATTAATGCCTAAACAACCTCTCGCCCAAGGCTCCGTGTTTGTCTTTAAGAATTTCTTGGCGCAAATCCCTTAGTATGATTCCGGTGGCTTTGTAGTATGCAGTAATTGAGACAGATTGTAAAATTTGAGATGGAGTTATTATGGTCTACATCTACACTTTAATTTAGTAAAGCACTTTTTTATGCATTTAATGGGGTGTTTTGAGCTTTTAATATTTGTGTTAAACTTCTGTTAATATTGTACTTGTAGTATTTTGTTGTTTTAATTGTTTATCGATTGTACCACTTTTTTAATTTGAACTAACTTAACCAAAAGTACCTAAATGAAACAAATTTATTATAATCATTCTCAGCACTGCCTAATTATTATTACGTGTAACCGCAATTACAGGCTCATTAGTAAAGAGTACCCTTGTGCGAACTCGATTAAACATCAGGTGCCCGTATATTTCCCTGCTATTCACTCGTATTTGCATTAAAATATCATTAAAATCTCGTCTTTATACTAACTACTCTATATTTCTTCAAAGCATATTTTTACTTATTAAGTATTTGTAATAGAACTAATAGTAATGCAACTAATTTACATGTTCAGTACGGCGTTAGTAATCATTTTAACCAACCATTAAATAGGAAGTAATCAGAACCAAATAGATATAATAAGTCATCGTCAACACCCGATCACGTATGAGTCGAACCCGCCTTGGATAGAATTTTATAATTATACATCCATCTTTTCCGTTTCATTTGGAGTTTCAGATAGGTACTAAAGATTTCAGGAGGATTTCCGGTACGTTACCTTGACCTTATATTATACAGGTAGGTGCTCATAGGGACTAAGGAGGCGTACATTATCTTAATTACCTTTTGAAAGACATTAAGTCTATTCATTTTTATCAGAAGATGAACCTGACAATTTTTATTACTCACCCCGAAAACTAAACAAATGTCTATTTACAACACGACTGAGGAATAACCTAAACACGTTATATTGGTTACTGAATTCTATAATCATATAAAAAATTAGTAAAACACGAATAGACATATGCGAGATATGAGATCAAGGTTTATTTTTCATTAAAAAGTAAAAACTTAGTAAATTAATGTAGATGTTATAAATGGCCAGTTGAAGCAGTGTTGTTTAAAACTTTAACGATAAACAAGTTTTGCCACCATAAAATTTTCCATCTATAGTATTATTATTTCAGTGGTTTCGTGACGGCATTTCGCTTCATTAAGAGAAGGCGGTATAATTATCGGAGTCATCTAGCAGGATGAAAGAAGGCAGTCAGTTGCAAAGGCTCGCAGCCTCGCGCCGAACAAAGGAAAGCTATTCGTAATTTGGTTAAAAGCATTATCGTTGACGTTGTATTTTACATAAAACATTAACACGTTAATTGATTATTATTTATGGAAGTACTTTTAATTTAAGTAAGTATTCATATATTTTCTTCTTGTATAATTTGATGAGAAAACTCATAATTAACTTACAATTAGAGTATATTATCTTAATACTGAATCGTTAAAGGGAGTGGTTTATAACAAACATTTTATATATACTTTATATAAATGTTCATAGAACTTCCTTTAAAACCGATGGATTTTCAGACAGATTTTCAGACCTATTTAACCCTTTCAAGCCAAACAAAAATTTTCATAGTTACTTAGGTGCTTCAAAATCGGCTAAATAAAGAAATTTTCAACTTCTATGATTAATATATCAAAAACTTGTAGATAGGGCTTACTTCAAAATTGCCGGATTTTACAACAAACTTTCAACAGTAGATAATATTGTTTCATTTGTAATCATTGTCCTCTGCACATTCTTATGGTTGACTGGGAAAATGCTGTTTAGCATTAAGTCCGCCTTTTGTACCACTTATTTGTTAAGGGTCAATAAAGCATAAATAAATAAATAATAATAATTTACCTATAATATTTGTTTCATGTTGTAACTTGTAAGTTTATTCATATTCACATTATGACTGTATGTTTGTTCATACTGAATAAATACGGTTCGATATTTCAATTCTTTAAATAGAAAAACCAAATAAAATTGAATAACGTAAAGATAAAAACAAATCATGAAATCCATATTATTATGCAATTTTTTATGCCTTTCAATTACCTAGAGTGAATAATTATGAACGTATGAATTTTCAACGCGCGCCTCTAATTAAAAATAAAAATAAAATGCAGGTCTATAAAATAATATCGTAAACTGCAATGTATTTTTACATACCTAATATTGGCTAACTGAGCTAAGCAATGACCATCAGGTGGTGCTTTTTGTGGTTACTGCCACTCATGCATATGCCATCCATAACCAAAGCAGGCAACGAGGCAAAATCCTTTTAATCCGCTTGTCTCAGCTATTGCTCTATTGCTCGCAACGACAGCAGTTCGCAACAATTTAAACCCATTTTGCAAATATTAGGAAGTCATTTAGTATTTACGAACATGTACGAGTATGTAGCTGGTAACCTACCTAGTTGTTTCACATCTGTGTTCCAGTAACTGAACAACAAACGATACAATAGGTCGACAGGAACGAGCGTTTAGACGTCATAATTGATGACGTGCAATGGACTATTTTAGTAAGGGCTCAGAGACACCCACGACTAACACGCTGTGACGCCTGTGAAGTGTGACGTCACGTTTCAAAGAGCTGTCGTGTCGTTGAAAATCAATCAGTCGTTTGTTATCTTTACGCCATGCTAGAGGCATCGTATGTGATGTTCTAGGTCTCATGAGTTATTCAAACGATGAGGCGAAGCCCTACAGTGGCTGTAGTGAGTCTTCAATGGATTTCAAATTGATGCAGGACACTAAATAGAGGCGAAAACTTGTGAAATACGAACGTCCTGCGGTATTTATCTAACACCATATTATATGTACCAAATATGACATATTATATTATTTACCTTGTTTAAATTAAAATGAATTTAGTTATTGTCTGAAGTCCATTAAATTGCATTTTATTTAGATGGACCGACCGTGTGTTTTGCCGATCAGTCAAATATTTTAAATATTTCTTGATCGAGCTGAAAGTTTCTTGATCCAATAAAATAAAAATATTATTGTTATAGTTAATTAAAAATATGACAAATAAAAGTATTTGTTAATTAATATTATTGCTATGCTACATAATTATATGTATTAAGCTTTATTATCGGATTTATTAAATTAAATCTAGTTATGCAAATTTTTCTTCATTTCCTTTATTTTTAGTAGGTACTGAACTAGTCGCTGAATAGCTGTTGTCGACTAGAGAACATGCCGAATAGTCCGTCTTCCCGACTAGTTCCCATCTCTAATTTCCTTCACATCTCTAATTTTATCCCACTGCAATCCTGGCTTGGAAGTTTTTTTTAATTATAAATTAACTCAACTTAGACTGACTTCAATTTCTTTTAAGAAAAATATTCAGAAAATTTAAACTGAACTTTTTATTAAAACAATAGGACCTAAAGTACTACTTACGTCTGGGTAAAGACGTATTTATAGTAAAAAATAGTTAAGAATACTATCAGAAAATTAATCTAACTAAAGTTTCCTGTTTGAAACAAAAGAAGTGAAGTAGTTATAAACTGTGACATAGCATCGTGCTCTCATTCTCCGAGAGGCACTTCTGTACTCTTATAAACGTTTTTATACGGTTCGTCACTGTACTTTGTAATATTTGGCAAATTAAAAGGATATTATTTGTGTCGTAAATTTAACAGCCTAATGTAATTTAAAAAAGTTAAAAATAAAACCATATTATGTATGTGACTAGGAAGTAAGAAAAATAATTAAGTAATATTAAATGTATTTATGTAATAGTCACGTTAGCTACTTAAAGTAAGTTAGGCATTTCCACAAGCAAAAATAAATTTAGCTATTCCATTATGAAATAAAAAATGGAAGTGTTCAAATCAGTTATTGTTCACTTTATATGTGAATTAGTTTTGGTTACATAACGAATGAAAGATACTCACTGGAAAAACTAAGCATTTTCGCAGTGAATGTAGTGATAATTTTTCCTAACGAAGTGCTTGCGGCAGTCTACAGTTCTACAAAGATGATTTAAATTCCAAGTTGTCAAGTATCTGCTCCGTTTTACCTTTTGCAAACAAGCTCGGTTCAAATGGCCGGTCTGTAAAACGGATTTTTCTGGAGTGGACTCGGACACTGTACTTATACCCTTTTTATAGCATTTTAATTGCTTTTAATTTATATATGCTTACATCAGCTTACATATTTAACCAAATAGTTATTTAAAAACTAATTTTTATTTAATAAAGTGTACCTGGTACTATGAATGACCAGCAATAAATGTCAGTACGCAATGAAATACGATAGAATTAATACGCTAACGATAACATTAGAGAGCTAATTTTAAAACAGGCTGTAATTTCGACACATTGTAGCTGTACAGAACTTTATTGTTCAATAATAATTAAATATTTCATAAATATTCATAATATATATGTTGTGACATGTGTAAAGTTTATTAAAGGCATGAGGAGAGACTTGGCAAAGCGATTTCTCATAATTCGTTTCAGGCTCTCATTAAAGCTTTTGCTTTTGATGACGATATGAGGAGTTTGGGTCGCTTGTTTCAAGTTGTTTCGCGACAAAATAGTTGCAAACGATGTGAGTACTAAGTGCCGACTGGTTGTGGACTGGAAATTGTTTTATTTATGTACCGTAATCTAGAGGAAGAAATGTTTTAAGATCTCGTTTTTATACGAGTACATTAAACTAAAAGTCGGTTTACCGTAATACCGTATTTTTGAGATTAGTTAGAAATTTTTTTATTAAAAGAAAAAGTTATTCTTTAATATGCTGTGATACGCTCACTAAACCAATGTTTTTTTTATTATTTCCTCAGCAAAGTACTTTTTTTCACGAGTACATTGAACAGCCAGCATAGGTTTCAAATTCAAATTCAAAATCATTTATTCATGTAGGTATCATTGATACACTTATGCACGTCATTTTATAAGAAGGTGTCCTAAGAATTAAGTATTGTAATACAGAGTTATTTACTTTAATTTAATATCTACAATATGAAATTTAAACAACATCATTACGATTCCTAGAATATCTACCATGCGGGCATTCCGTAAACTATTCTCAAAACAACAGCTAAGACAAACGAGACAAAAAGTATGTAAAAATAACAGTGCTTAGGTTTTTTTTAATGAAATGTAAATTAATAAAGTAGCAACATATTAAAACAGCATTTTATAAAGACGCAATTACGTCGGCTTAGATTAAATTCCAGCTCAGTTCATAATTCGTAGGTATTGGGTTAAAATATGTGCTTGTAGAAGAGATATTACTACTTATTTATAAGTAGATACGCTCACTAAACCAATATTTGTTTTATTTCCTCAGCAAAGTACTTTTTTTCCCGAGTACATTTTACAGCCAGCATAGGTTTCCTAAGAATTATTGTAATACAGAGTTATTTACTTTAATTAATCTACTATTATTTCTTCTGTGATATTACTAACAGGAATTTCAGTTTTATTTATAGGTATAAACTCAATGGCTTTGTGTTACAGCGTTCAAAGAGTTGAGGGAGCTATCTATTGTCGTTTTTGCTTTTCATAGTTCAATGCAGTTCACGATAAATGCACAGGTATACTTTACACTGAACGAACCCCCTAGTGCATGCCTAGTGCCCTCACAAAAGGACGTCGAAAATAATGACAATCGCAAATAAAGGTCAAGTCTGAACGGACTCACATGTAAAGAGAACTCCGTCCCGCATGTATTTCCCATTTCCTGTTAAAATTTAAAGATGTAAGAGCTTGCGCTTTTTAATTTGAGGGAGTGGTTTCTGACATAGGCTAAGTAGTTTCGGAGTTACGAGGGGCGGAGGGTGGTCCAGTGGGCGATGGAAAATTTCGTATATTTTCTTGAATAACTTTTAATTTTTCAAGTAAATTTTTTTTTCGTACTTAAAATCTTATAACATTTTAGTAAATAGCTTGTAGAATAATTAATAAAATGAATTCAAGAGTAATTGAAAGATGGCGATCCGACTTGCTCGGGCTCAATCATAATTTCGATCATTGAATTTTTCTACTTCGAATTTTTACTACCTTCGTATTTTTAAATAACTTTACATTTTCATTCGACCTCCATCCTCACGAAAATAAATACATATTAAAACATTTTGTTACTTTCATAATAACATCAAATATTATTCTGACTTAGCTTGAGCTTACATAGGTCACTAGTAGATTACAGCCGAATATTTTTGCCTAATTATCAAATTTCGTCATGATAGCAAGAATATTTATTTAATCTTTTATACTAAATTACAGCGCGATAACGTCACAGATGAGAGGGTATACTGGACAAAGAAATTATGAGTGTGTAAGCGTTTATTGGTATGCTTGTCATGATATCGGAAAAGATACTTCCTATTTAAATGTTAACCAATTTTTATAACCCTAGAGGTCAAATAATTGAGTCTAGTCACACTTATTTTAATTATTTCGATCTGTGCCGTATGATTTAAATGTAGGTGTAGAGTAGAAAACAATAGATGTTTAGAAGAAGGCTTTTACGGTAACTGATTTGTTCCACTTAAATGTAATTTTTACCGTGAGTATTTTCATAAATTATACATTATCTCGAAAACCACTCCAACAACTTAGCTCATATTGAACTTAGTGCGTCATTGACGCTATAACGCAAACCTACTAAGCTTCATGAAAATTATAGCAATGGTTTTAAAGTAATCTACAGTTAACTTACATACTCATCTACATACATAATATAGAAACATATAAATATTACTTTCAGGAATGGTTTACACAAACACTTATTTATATATTAAAAAAACGCGTAATTTGTTCTTTTAACTAAGGACACATTTTGATTTGTTGTAAAGTTGAAATCAATCAGTTGATGTTTTTAAAACGTCCATACCGACAATCTTTCATCCTGCATCTCAAGTGAAATTCTATATAATTAGGAGAAAGTGTCCGTAACTTTAATACAAAGTATAAGTATATACCTTGCTATATACATATATTGAAATCCGTTCACGGGTTTTATAAGTTCTTTTGATTAAAAAAATGAAATACTTTCCGTATAAAGTTAGTATTAGTCTACTTTGCAACAATCCGCGTTTAACATGTATGATGGTATATACTTTAAAACATGCGTGGCACCTCCCTACCTCCCACAACGGAAACATGCGCTACAATAATAATTAAACGTATATACCAACATACATACCAGCACCAACACGTGTTTCGCCCCGAAACGGAGCATCATCAGGGTAAGTTGACTCTACGATGGTTAGTCGGAAAGTGAACATCGTTCACTGAGCGTGGCGTATTTATAAATAAATGTACCATCATACATGTTAAACGCGGATTGTTGCAAAGTAGAATAATACTAACTTAATAACAATGGATTTCCGCAAAGTAACGCCTGATACTATTAACTTTCCGTATACTGGCTTCAACTCATTAATAGTCCACTACAGGGTACGGGTCTCTCCTCATAACTGAGGAGGCCTAGAGTACTCTACACCACCTGCACCACCATGGTGTTTCGATGCGGATTATTGTAGGGGTTAGTGGCCAACCTAATTGTTAGAAGTTTTTATGCCGCCCAAAGTTCTCCGACATGACTTAACCATTATCATTAGGTAACTTTACTTACCCTCCGAAGCACGGAAGCGCTTATGAAATTTTGCTACGTGCACCCTTCCAACAACAACTGCGCCTGACACGTCTTGATCGATACAAATCGCTAGGAAATAACCGCTCCATAAACCTTATGAAACAAGAACAATAACAGTATACAAATACTCTTTGTTTGAACACTAAATACAATAATAGTACAGTAAATCCATATAAACTTAATAATAATAAGAGTGAGGTGACGGCAAATATTAGATATTTGACGGATAAATATTTTTGTTCTTTTGGTCAATTGTCATCATCAACCATATTGCTATTGAACACTTGAATATACATTATCACAAAATAAATTCAAGACTGACGAAGTTACCTATTGTAGATAAAATATTACGTCCTTTACCTAACCGTCTGAATGTGGCCATTTATGCTGCGTAAAATAAATAACAAATGTTGCTGTGTGAAAAAATTGTGGCGCTCGCTGAGACAAAACTTTGAAAGGATTTATTGCGGTTTGAAACACTTCGCAGGGCCGGTCGTAAATGAGAACATTACTCGTACCCTCACTGTAACGGTAACAATTTAAATTATTAAGCAGGTATTAACAAAATTACGGAAATAAATTGCTTTCTTGCAATTTTTATTCACATTGCATTATAGATTGCGGTTATAAAAAGGAAATATACAGCGCGTAACAAGATCTGTGCACAACAAAGCAATGTCTCGAAGAATGCGGTTATTGAGAAAGTTCGAAAGATCCCTAATTTGCTTTATCCAACAATTTATAGAACGGCTAGAGGAATGCCTTTGTCATTTCTTAAGAAATTTTCATAACAAATGGCTTTAACTTTATATTATTTTTATACTTGCATTGTACATTATTTAATGAGAGATACGCAACGAAACACATCTAACGATGAACAGTGCCTTTAATGCACCTTCCGCCATTAGCAAGGAGACTCGGCTAACATGTACCTATCAGTCTAGCAGCCGGAAAGCCCGACCTCGCATCGCTTCAGGATTCTCAAGTTACGAATAGCATCCGTGCAGCACTAAAGAGTGAGAATCCATATTGAGATGAAACTTAGGTATTCCAGAAATCTAATTAATCCTTAGATTGTTGCGTACTCTTTTTTTACAGTTGAAGTTTCTTACGCCATTTTTTCTCCTCCATTCGCATTTTCGAAATCGATGAGCTTAAGTGTATCAGTGATACCTATACTCGTATGAATAAATTATTTTTACGAACATAAAGTAAAAGTTCTTAATAACATTACTTGAGTTTTTATTATATTACAGATTACGCAGCTTAGCCTTTATTTAATTTTATACGTGTCAGTAGCTACATTTACATTTAATAAGTCAACGTCATAAAATACTGACATAGAAGCGCTTATTAAGTTGAATGCCTACTTACAACAAAAACAATGGCGAGTGAGTAACAGCATTCATGCAACTGTATCGAGAACGACATGCAGTGAATGCTCTTTGAGAATTATTGTGAGAGAATTTATATTACACGAGTTATCGTGAATATTTTGAAAAACTCTTATTCACATTTTAGATCCATGAAATTGAAAATTTATTTCATCATCGGAACCCGTAAATATTGCACTGCTAAATTCAAGTCTCCTACTACTATATTATTACAATCTATAATCCACATTTTTAGGGTTCCGTAGCCAAATGGCAAAAAACGGAACCCTTATAGATTCGTCATGTCTGTCTGTCTGTCTGTCTGTCTGTCTGTCTGTCTGTCTGTCTGTCTGTCCATCCGTCCGTATGTCACAGCCACTTTTCTCCGAAACTATAAGAACTACACTATTGAAACTTGGTAAGTAGATGTATTCTTAAAACCGCATTAAGATTTTCACACAAAAATAGAAAAAAAACAATAAATTTTGGGGGTTCCCCATACTTAGAACTGAAACTCAAAAATTTTTTTTTCATCAAACCCATACATGTGGGGTATCTATGAATAGGTCTTCAAAAATGATATTGAGGTTTCTTATGTCATTTCTTTCTAAACTGAATAGTTTGCGCGAGAGACACTTCCAAAGTGGAAAAATGTGTGTCCCCCCCCCCCGTAACTTCTAAAATAAGAGAATGATAAAACTAAAAAAAATATATGATGTATATTACCATGCAAACTTCCAACGAAAATTGGTTTGAACGAGATCTAGTAAGTAGTTTTTTTTTAATACGTCATAAATCGTAAACCGCAATTTACCTCGATCAAAGTTACAACGAACTTCAAGAACTTTTATATTATGTTACTTGCTGCTACGGAACCCTTCATGGGCGAGTCCGACTCGCACTTGGCCGCTTTTTTATAATAATATTGACTACAAACCTACCTGACATTAAGTGGAAATTTAGTCTTAACTTAAAGATACCCAAATGGTAATTCTAACGGGAATGCTGGCTAAGTGCGGATGGGCAGACGTTTGAGAATATTATGGAGAACTTTTAGATATGGAGGTTTCTTGACGATGTTTTCCTGCACCCACGCTAATGATACTTAATTTTCAATGAAAATTATTATTGTGAATTGAATATAATTATTTAGAGTGGCTCAAATTGGCTAATGATTTGCCATAACCACTTAACCATATTACAGGTTTAATTAGAATTAAGTTACGACTCTATTAGTTAGGCTACTTGTCATCTAATAACATAGCAGTTTGTGACTTGACTCTAGTGTCAAGAGTCAGATTTGAGGTTGTATATAACGATTAACAATAATAATTGGCAAATCTGGTTCTAACCAATTTTCCAATCCATTGCTTATGACAGATGTTACAATAATAATTGTTAAGCTATAAGGCTTTAACTAAATACTTTTTTTTTAAATTAAATAAATTTCGCAGAATTATTGTTCCCTCAAACCATTGATTCGAGTTCCGAGATGTTACACGAAGTGCTTAATATGGTTATTCATTCTTACGGGTTAACAAAATAAAAGTTTAGAATTAACAAGCATATAACATTAAATAAAAGTATAGCATTTTCTGCATGGTGAACTTTCCGTGTGAACAGAATTGCAGTGTACTGTACCTCTTTAGCGTTCCGAAAAAGACTATCACTTCATTATAAAAAGTGGCAGGGAGATGCCGTATTACCGCGAGTCTCGGAGGGACGTCAATGAACTTTACAGCCATCTCTGTCGTCCCGATAACTTGGAGGTAGTGTCGTTTCACTTGCCGGGGTAACGCCAACTTTACTAAATTAAAAAACTTATGGAAATCGCTAGAATCTTGCTTTTTATATTCTTATACTCGTAGATAGATAATTAAGAAACAAATAAGTTTAGTAGATAACATGCCTTCGTGTGGAACGTTTCACTATCGTCGAAAGACGACGAAGTTACGAGTAATATGGGATGAAGTTTACCGGATCCTGTTAGTTTGGGAAGAGGTTTAACACACGTTGTGGTCGCAGGGTGTTGTGTGTGCGCTCCGCAAGGCAGCGTGCAGGGCGGCGCGCAGGTGCCGGGCGTCTCACACTCCACCGCGGCGCCCGCAGGCATCGGCGGCGTTCGCAGGTACGCGCTACGATTACTCCACACACATCATCCATATGACACCACTATTCGTAATTCATGAGCGAGAATGTGTTCTAGACTATGCATGGACGAGCAAATAGCCAATCAACGAGCTCGGGTATGCTCGTTTAATAATCTTAATGGATTGTTCAAAAATCCAAATGTACCTTTTAGACTATTAATAAAGATTTTTATTTCAACAAGAAAATCAGTTTCTAATGTAAAGATACGTTGTACACTAGAAATTCGATCCAAGTTCTATCTAATTCTATTATCGTTTTCACTTTGCTCATAGCAAGGGGTGGATCATCCCACGGAGTAGGTACCAATATTGCATTGAAACCGATGAAAGCCTTTTGGCGGTTTAATATTCTCCTAATGCGCAGCGCTAGATCAATTTATGCTCGAACTAATCAAAGCTCTACTAACCAAGTTATCGTATTGGTCTGAAATGAGATACGTGTCGATAACATGCAGCTTTTTGCTATCATAATGTCCAGTGTATGTTTTAAAATAATTTAATATTTATGAATTTAAAAGTAATATTTCTCTTGCAGAATCTGAATAGATAAAACCACTTTTTCTATTATTATCTTGAACTGTTATAAAAAGTGGATTGAAGCTGCCCAGGCTACTCACATACCTATTTATCTACTATACTTATTCTCGTTTCTATATCGCGTTTCGAGTTTGAAGTTACTCGTAATAATATTAGGTAATTGCACAGAAGAAATAATAGTACCTACTTATAAGGTAATTATCAGAAACTATTATATGAAACCTATTCCAGTAATATCTATCGAGCAGCTTTCACATTTTCTTCTACTGATTATTGATCTATGCTGCTTATTTATCCCACTGGATCAAAGTAACAATAACTTTCATGCTTTTCAGATCACAATACGAGTTACGTCTCGCCAGTTATTGATTGTTACACATTATACGCACAGTCCGATTGCGTACGATGGTATTTTTCCAAATAGAGAACTACGCACTACAAAAAAATCAGGTTATCGGATTTAAATAAAAAAGTTTTGTTTTTGAAACACACTATTACTTTGTTTCGTTTTTGTTTTCGTCTTCAAAACAGTATTTTACCAAATCCTTATGTAAAGCCTTCCTTCAGATATTATATCAATTAGTATATACGAATAAATAATAAATAAATATTAAAAATAAGCTAACTGTACACATAACATTAAAAAATGGGATAGTATATTTTGATACCTATAGGTGTAATTGAAATAATAATAATAATATATGTTGATGTCTAGTGAATATAGATTTTTCTACAATTAAATGCTTCCAATCTAGAACACATTCTCGGTATGTCCTGTGTTAGTATTAATTATTATGCTAAATAAATAATTTATATAAATTCCATAGTAATACGATTAACTAAACATTTCTATTCAAATTATCTTTATTTTATATCCTTCATTAACTTCGGACAGACAGCGTGTTAGCTTATTTTGTTTTCGAAAATTTATTATTTAGTTAAACTGTCTGTAAAACTGTTAACTATCCCTAACTTTGGTCCAAATTAACAATAATGTAAGCATTTGCATAACAAGAAACTGAAAAAATGCACTCAATTAAACTATGTTGATTCTGTAAACAAGACAAGTATTAATTAACCCTATTGATGTAATTTTATCGTTGATAGATGTGTAAATGTGAATGTTTTTTATATTAATATTTTATCATCTGCTACGAAACAAATCGGGTGCGACGAGACTATGTAAGTAACTCATTATTTAGACGATACGTTTACAATAAACTTTTATATACTTATCTTAAGAGAAAAATACCTAAAGTGAATTAATTCGTATTAATCATCGAATGATACCGATGGTTGTATTGTCATGTAGGAATAGATCCGCTGCATGAAGGTAATATTACTGCACGTTTGACTCACTAGTAGTGTTACATGCAAGTAGGTTATTTGAGGTATTTAAATAAACCGTATAAGTCAATTTTAAATTTAATACTATTGACATAAAATTTTGGATACATTACATACGAATATAAGTTGTTAACAAGACCCTCTGTAAGCTGTTACTTACTCTTAGATAAGTACGATAGAGTTAAGAGTAATTAGGTACCTTGTACTGATTAAGGCGGATAGATCGTTGAACACTGACCACATCGCGAAATTGAATTGTTATCTTAAATTAAATAACTTAACTTTGTAAAAGCGCGATTGTGATTTGAAAGATACTTAACATGAAGGTTTTGTAAAACTTAGGTATGTAATGTTTTTTGTTGTGTTACAATTGTACAAATTGAGCATTTTGCTTTAGAAATTGTTCTGTACGATATCACGGTAGTTTATTTGCATTCGCATGAACACTTACTAAATAGGAACCTGCACGATTGCTACCAAATTGTCCCGCGGACAGGATTTGAGACATGCTAACAATTCAATTTCGCTTTTTAGCTTCAGTATTAACTGTATTGTGTGAGCTGGCTTCGGCACTGAAGGTTTTGGCTTTGCTCCAACTGCGAGAGCCTTCGGCAGTTTTATTGTCTCATTACGACAGACGACGCGATATTTCTTCGCTACTTACCATACAGATTATAGTTGTTAATCAATTATGTGCCACTCTAGGCGCTGTTTGTGTCCTGCTTGTCTTGAATGTGTGTTGTGCGGTGCGCGCTAGGTATTATTATGTCGGTGTTTGCACACAGATTCAGTCAGTATTCCAGAGGGCGAGGGTATCGGGACTGGCGCACTCGCGGCGACCCCACGCTCATCAATTCGCTCTGGCGGAGCCGACAGCCACTTGGCATCCGCAAGCAGCTCGGTGAGACTATGAGAAATGCTTCCAACTAACTGTAATGTAACGCTTCATCAAAATGATTACCCATTACACAGTGAACATATTTCAAACATGCCAGTTAAATTGAAGTTAATGTTAAGTTACGACTCACAGATGAAACATTTTGAAATCTGGGATTTTAGGGTAGTAATTTTAATTGAGTTGGATGATGACTCGAAAATTAAACTTAGCTCAATGGACAATTTCGTATTTTGTTCGATATTTTCAATCGTTATCTAAAGAAGTGACGAAGAAAATCGATTTAAATCTTAATTAAAACCTGGGTAACAAACAACAAAAATTGCACTTAAAATAATCTCAAATAAACTCATATCCTATTCCATTCTACATTCATAGTTAAATAAAATATTACCAAAACACATACATGCAATCTCGATTTTGATTGCAGTTTTCTAATTTATTGGAGCCACTTCCGCTTCTTTAGCGAAAAATACAAAATAACACAATAGTCGGCCCACTAGAGTTGGAGACACTCGCCAACAAAAGGGCCCTCGGGTCGAGCCGGCAGCCTCGAGGTATTTGCCGCTGACTGTTGCGCTTCTGTATTTGTGTACGTGCAACTGCAAACCGGGGACAAATTTCCGGACGCAAATAAATTATGTCGAATTATTCATGTACCTACCACACGCTCCATTACAAGCTCCCAGAAGATACTCAAGCGCTAAAGCCAACATATTGTGTTCACGATTCGTCCAATAATTAAATTTCGTTTATCATGTTAGTGATTAGCACGTATTTTTACAAGACTGAGGTACGAACTTTACAAGACTTATGAGAGCAACTTTTCACAGGAAACGCGGAGATATACATAGTATTGGCGTTGCTGATAGGATTCCTGACAGTCGTGGTAGGGTGCTGGCTGTCCGACAACTGCTGGTCGCCGGAGCCGGAGGACGCGCTGGCTGGCGGCTGACCCGTAGCGGCGGGCGCATGCACCCACGTGTAGCGCCCGCCCTCGGCGGACGGCGGAGAGCGGGAGAGTCCACCAGGCGAGGGCTCGCTGTCGCCGGTGCTGCCGCCGCCCGCGCGCGGCCCCGTGCTGCTGCACGCCGCGCGCCACCTCTGCCGCGCCGCCTGCCTCGGCCACCCCTGCCAGAGGCAACACCCCGCCTTCTGACCCGGGCCCTCGCACGCCCCCTGCCGCCTGCATGAAAAATCTAACGGAAACAACCAGACTATCGCTAATGGTGGAGTGTGCGAACATGAGTAGAAACCCTTAGATGTTGCCTCATAGTTGTTACGGTTACATTGTGCGAGTGAATTGTTTTATCTTTACGATGAAACGGCAATGAGGTGCAGATTTTTGTAAACTACATGAGCTTCGATTAATATGTCTATGTATTCAATTGTAGGTATGCAAAATATATAAACTGTAATGGTACGAAATGGGGACTCTGTAAATGAAAATCAGAAATAGACTGTGGGAAAATGGATCGCTCATTGTAAGTAGGCTACGCTTCTGGCGGTCGCTCTGATATGACTTCATATTAACCTAACCTGACCCGCGTGGTACACTAATCTCTTCGCACCACGTCACTATTGTTTCTAAAAGTATGTGCCTTGAAACGCTTTTCACAACTTTACTTAAAGTTTAGAGCGTGTTTTGAACCCTTTAAAAGAATTTCTTCTCTCTGTCTTTACGGACAAGTATCCCATTTAGTAAGTGCAATACACATCATGACCGTGCCTTTACCGTTCTATAGACTTTGAAAGGGACGTAATTAAACAATAGATTTTAAAAACGCTTTCCTCGATCAGCTAACTCACTTTCAAACGATTACTTTTGTATTTTTGTAAAAAACCCAAATTGGTTTCTTCCGTTATAATAATAAGACGCATTAATAAATAGTTCTTAATAGGGGAAAGTCAGGTAGGACCAAAAGTCTTTTAACGAGAGTCAATTGGATTTTATAATACCATCTTAATAAGCTAGGATACAACTTTGATGAGACAACGACATGGTTAAATGTAGAGTTTTGATACATTTTTGGCAATTTGTAAGTACGTACCTTATACATATTTATAAAATTGAGCATGACAACTATATCGATTAAGGTATATCTTTGGAATTCAAGAAAGTACCTACATTTCAGCTTTCCGTTTTAACGGGAAAATTCTGATCTTTACAGATGTGAGCAAGAGTGTAAGCGAAGTAATGCGGGGTGAATATTTAATAGTTACTTTGCTCAGTGTTCCCCAAAATACTACTTTTAAATTATATGTCTAGTATGTTACTTGAATGTAGTGCCACAATAACTTGAATTTTATCTGATGGTTTTTATAAATCCACTCTTATTAATATAACCCTGTAAATTTATTTGAAAAAACTAAGGCACGATAACAAAAATACTGTGAATGTGATGGGGTTATAAAATATGGATCCCTTTTTACCATTGTATAAAATAATATAATAATATTAATGTGCCAAAATCTATTCCTTTTTCCCATACATAAGGAGTTAGCTTTACTAAACTCCGAATGTTTTTTTTATTATTATTGTGCTTCCTCCTTTCCGTAGCTTTAATAATATCACCTATCTACATATCCATGCCATTCAATTCCTTTAAATACCGAATTATGAATACTTTTTTCAAAATAATATATCATGCTCATGTCAACAATTGATTAAGTCTATTAGAAACGCAAACCAATTTATAAACAAGTTATGAGAAATGATTACAGTTTATAAATGCTCATGGGATGTATACTTATTCTAAAAACAATGTGATGTTTGACTCCCTTGGTGGTCGTGAATGTGATGGTCAATATTAATTTCGCCTTACAACATTGATTTGCCTTGTTATAATATACATATTTACTCTTTCATGTGCCTGGAATGTATCTATACATTATTTGATATAAAATGACTCTTTAGATACTGTATAAAAGGTGAAATAATTTATCTTTTTAGCATCCTGTTGGTTGTGACAGGCTTAAGGGCACTTCTATGTTGTATTAGATATTACGAAATGTAAAATCATTTATCTATATATCGTATATCTATATATATATACACATATAAGATATCTATTGAAACTATTGAAAGTACAGTATCACTCTATCATACTTTGTTGTCGTTTATTTAGTCATAAAAGTAAACATGTCATAAAGTAGGTCTATAAAGCTATGTTCATTGATTAACCACACCAACAATAGTGTAAAGTAAATATTTAGATGATTAATAACTAATATTAATTTTAAACGGTCATTCAGATGTGCTCAAGAATTAACTGATTAGGTACAATTTTTTTTAACTTATCATACATTTAGAAAACATTCCCTTCTTTCTATCACGGCTTTTTTAAAACCTCGTAAATTTTATTACATTCTCTTAAATAGGATTCTATGATGTGTTGTGATTTTTCTGTTTTATATTTTTATCTTCGTGTGGTTTTGAAAATAGGGCATAATTACTCATAAGTAGTACCACAATTCAATAACTCGAAGTATTCATTACTTTTACAGAGATTAGTAAACCGAATAGATGTATAAATGTGTTTTTCAAGGAAGCAGTGTTTATTGGGGCGATTGTTTATCCAAAGAAGCAGGTCAAACCCTACACTACTCTAATTGACTCCGCACTATTGCAATATATCGTATGCGCTATTTTTTATCAAGTCCCTGATAGGACTGATTATTTGTGGAGTCGAGTCTACGATGTGTTTGCTATTTTATCTTTCGATGACTTTCCTTCAACGACCTTTAGTGATGTAACATAAATATGTCTTATTCCGAACTACTCGAAATTATCTATTTTGACACCCTTGGTTGTTGTAGTGTACTCTCTACGAATACGTGTTAGTGAAATCTTGGCAAACAAAAACTGCAAATTATAGACTAATGTGAGTACTTTAAGGGATTGTAATATAAATCTATGTGTTAAAATGGTTGTAAAACTTTTAATAAGTGCACATTTGCGTTGTAATAATGATCCTTAATTTCATTTATATTTAATACTCGTATTATCGTAGTTGCATATTAATGGTACGTTTATGGCGATTTATGTTTTATAGTGAGTATAGACATTCGTTATACTTATATATAATAATAATAGCGTAGTATTAAGAGAACCGACTGAATAGTCAACGTTTTATAAGAATGTACATATAGAATAGATCTAAGGATAGGAATTAGTAATAAATAGGGTATGATTTTACTTGAGAAAGAGACGTCAATGTTACTGTAAATTTTTATTATACATAGTAGTAACAAAAGTGTGCGCGTTACTTCATCTTCATCATTATTGTGATATGGTAATTCTAAATCAGTTAAAGAATTTTATTTATATCTCAGTTTTAGATTTGTCATAGCATTAATAATTTCTTAGTAGAACTGATATTAAATCACCAAAAAATTTCTCACATATTAATGTAATAAAAAACATGTAATATCCAAAATGTATAAACTTACTGGTGATGTGTTGTTGTAGTTTCTTTATGGGATATAAACCAGTTAAAATCTTAAATAAACTCGAACTAAGTACTAGTGTAATTAAATGTAGCAAACAAATAGATCAACTTTCAATATCTCACTGAGTGTGAAATGGTATATTCTTTGCTCAACTCCCCGCGGCTGCATACAAAAGTTCATAACTAATATTTGAATTTGTTGGAAACTAGTGTCATAGCGCACACTGCCAACTCTACAATAACTTTTATAAGCTTTATATTTTTTGTCATGAAAGCTTTCATTGGAATTTTAACTTTTTAGTCTTTTATGAAATTATTTCAAAGCGTTAGAAGCCAAACAGGTTCGTGTGATTTCGTAATTACTTTTGCTATTTACTTATAAGTGCTATTCGTATAGAACACAACATTTTTTTATATCAGGCAATATATTCTTGTTATTTGTCTGTGATTATGTTAAATTTTAGTTGGTAAAAACTCTTATTATACTTTCGTCCTATATGTATAATTTTACGTGACGTAAATAATGATTTTATTATTTTCGCACAAATAACAACAATATAGTACTTGTTAAGATTTTTAACACGGTTTATTATAACTATCTGATGTTTGCATAGTTCATAAGTGTGCTCTGTTATTGATCTCTTTATTAGTGACAGGTATAGCTAGGTATTTAACTTATAATACAAAACTGTAATATAATTGACCCACTCGGTCAATCCACTAACCTATAATATACATTACATTGTGCCAAACCAATATGTATATGTTATGTTTGACTCTGAAATATATTTCTGTTATTAGAACGACGTATTGTTTTGTCGATTTCATCGTTAATTTATTATTTGATTCAAGATTTGAAAATCTTTGTAAATTTTCGTTATTCAGTTTATATACATTTAATAATGGGGGACTGGTTCGCATAATTAATTTAGGAATTGAGGGAAATTGTTAGCTCAAGTAACTCAAACTTTAGCTTATGTAACACGAAAATTGATAAAAAAATTTAATAAGTCATAATTTGTCACGACTCATTCGAATAAATGTAATAATGTAATATGTATGAAGTTTAATTTTATCTAATGCCCTTAGGCCCGTAACATGTAACATTGCTTAATAATACGTTAAAAATGTATCTGGAGTAGAAACTTTTGGACGTTTTTACTGTGTTGGTACGATTTCAACAAGAAAGAAGATGAAGACAAGTTTGGCTTTCAACATATCATAACATAGAAATGCTTTCTCACCAGACATAGCTAGATTCTCACTGGGCATCATAAAAAATACAGTGTACCTATATATTTTTGTAGTACCAAAGCTGCGGTTAAACTATGAGGCAATGGAGCCTTGAAACATAAACCCACCAAAATATTTTTATGTAAAATGTTACCAAGACGAGACCATATGGCACGATCAAAAAAACGCACCGTCAAAAAGTTATCAGATCTAATGTAGATCCAAGCTTCAAACTACACGCCCTAACTCTACAAACCCTAACTTCATGACTAAGATGTAGAGTTTATGAAGTTAGGTTATTTCGTCAATAATAATAATTTTATTTCAAGATACTCAGTCTCATTCTCAGTCTCATTTCAATACATAACAGTGAGTACATTTTTCACCCTACACCCATGTGACGTAAGCTAAATAGATGTCTATGTCTGATTAGTGATTACGTATAAATAAATTCCAATTTCCATTTTTATTCGTAAACATCATATATTATATTGCCATACGAAAACGGATCCCTAAATTCAAAGTTTTTGTTTTCATATTCAGATTTTAATATGCTACGTTGCATCAGCTACGGAATGTGAGTATCAAAGAAACGTTGTAAAGGTCCTGTAAAACTGCGCACAAAGTGAAAGTGGCTTTCTAAAATGTAGGAATTTATATGAAACTTTACTTCACGGGACATTTTTACAAAAGACACGTGCAAGTAGGTACGTAGTTATTTTATCTACCTTTAAGTTTATTACAGTAAGTTCTAAAAAGTAAGTAAGTAAAGTAAAGTAAGTAAGTTAAGTAAGTAGTAAAAAATATTTCTAAATCGTATAATAATTTTAGAAATATAATAATTATAGAAATATTTTTAATTATTTAACTTTACTTAAATTAGTAAATAATAAATTATATAAACTAATTGGTCTCAGTATCATGTTTTATGACAAAATTGCTTCATAAATTTAATGTAAAGGTACAATTCACAAATACTAAATACTGGAATACATCATTTACAAGAAGAAGCCAGTAATTAAGATAAAATGGAAGAACCGCAATTCGACGTTAATTACAGAATTTCATTCTTAGGGTCTTCACTGCAATCTGATCTACATTGACTCAAATGTGTCAACGTGTCATCAAGCATTTAAGCCCATTCTTTGAAGCACGCTGCACCAAATCACAAAACAAATCACTGCGAATTACTAAAGGAACTAGCAAGTGTAACTTTAAATGGATTTCATCAAATCCTACGACGATGGAGTGAATTTAACTATTATCACTCGACATAACTTTCAGTGGTCTCTAGCTATAAAATGTACGTAAAGCTTTAGTTACTGTTGCTTTTATGCAGTGTAAAGTTGAATGCTTGCGTAGACAATGTCAAATATTTTTTAATACTGAGGAAATCGAACATTAAACACAAATACAACAGTAATTTACACGATGTAGGTACCTAGTGGGCGCTCTGCGAACGTAAAATATTTTGTCAGTGTTAATTTACGTTCCTATTATAAACGTAAACAATACACACATTATCATGTTATAAAAAAAATTAGAATTCTGTACTATTCCTCCATATTAGCCTCAACCACAATTGATTCCCTTTACTGTGCCTCAACTACCTATATTACATATCATAGGAATACCTTCGTGCGCACAAATGCTGAAGAAAAGGAACGGTTTTCCTACTAGAATTACTGAACTACTGAAAATATTTCAGTAGTTGAAACTAGTTTCTACTAATAAACATTTTGTGTTAGAAGTATTACCGCTAATCAAAACGCGTTTATATACAGTAGCTCAGTTAAAACTTTTTCAACTGAGATCAATACTCATTCTATCAGCTAACACTGAGAAACTGAGAAGTGCGGAATTCTACAACGTTCACTTACATTCTGAATGTGAATAAAACATTTTGTTTATGTCAAGCACATGTTGTCAATGTCAAGCACATAATAGTTGGCGGTCAAACAATAATTATGCTTACGGTATACGTACCTCAGGTCCATTGTTGCCAAAAAGTTTTAAAAGGTCAGATTTATTAAATGTATTTCAAGTTGTGAATGTTGTGTGGTTTCCAATACTCCTTTTGGTGTGGAGTAGATGTCAAGATAAAAAGTGTTTATTTAGGTGGATAATTAGGTACGGAAAGCTTTCTATCCTATCCAATTTATCAGCATTCTGGTGGGAAACGTTCTCAATACATTTTCCCCCAGCGTTTCCGATGTATCGTACGCACACATTAGAAGTGCCTTATCAGATTCAGAGAGTATTTTATAGTAGAGATAGAAGTGGCTTGCGGTGCTTTCGTATTTTAAATACATAATTACGTTTAACATTTTTCAGTACCTAACAATTTATTTGAATACGGAACTGTTAAAATATTATAAACTATAATATTATGGAGTGAATGAAAAGTGGCAATTAGTTCTTAAACTAGGCACTAGAAAAATATTATGTGACGGTGTAATTTCAATATAAAACATAACCCAATTGGCAAAATTCATAAATAAGCAATTGTAATAATTATGTTTCCTTTTATTCTGTCGAAAGTTGTCTATACTAATATTATAAAGAGGAAAAATTTGATTTTTGAATGAAATTTGTTTGTATTGAATAGGCTCCGAAACTACTGAACCGATTTGGAAAATTCTTTCACAGTTGGGAAGCTACACTATCGCCGGGTGACATAGGCTATATTAGATTTTCAAATAATTAGGGATCCTTAATAAAACTCAAATAATGTAACCCAAGGTGTAAAAAATAAGAAAACCGAAGTAAAGCGAGGGTGTTTACTCGTTTATTACATAAATAATAAAACAACAATAATACTTATAGCCCCACACTAGGATTCTAGGTGCCGCAGGTGCCATGGACAACACACAAAGACAGCAACACACATATATACGTTATATAAGCCATAGTATCAAACCATGTACAGGAAGTACATGAAGTATCTGTAGGTCGTCAGACCGATCGAAGCTGCTCAAGAGTAAGGGTACAAACGATGGTCCTTATCACTCCTATCAGTCGGCTATTTCCGTTACCGGCTGCCCACCGACTTTTTATAGACGTGCCTTCTACGGAATTGTTGACGGCATTTATACCATAAATGTAAGTATTTTGAAACTATAGTAGTAGGCAAATCCGATTGTTTACTGCCACGTATTTCAAGGGATATAAAATAGTTTTAAAAGCCAAAAATACGCTTTTATAGTGTTCAGAGTGAATAAAAATGTGACTGTTCACCATTGAGGACTTCCTCTATTTGAAACCAGCTCTGATCCATTTTGATCACGGAACCCTAAAAACATGTTCGATTAGCAAACGCTAGTAGGTACAAGCAATTACTGGTTTTAATAGCTTGTAAACATAATTTTCACATTAAATTTCTAGTGAATAAGTCTGAAATATAGAATTATCTGGGTTAATGTATGGATAGAAGTATTAGGAAAACTGGGTCGAGTTTTATGCACCCAACGACGAGAAAAATGCTCTCTTTATCAATTAATTATCTTTTATTAATTAAAGTTAAAACGTTAATGTTATATGTGTGTTAAGTAGTTCGTATTTTTGATGGCGGATAGGTACAGTAAGTTAAACATAAGTAGGTAGGTACGTACATAATAATGGAAAAGCGAATCGGAATCATAGTAATATTATGGTTCTGTGCTTTAAAGACATTTGAAGAATATATTACCATTTTTGATAAGTAAAATTCATAATAGGTACATATATCTAGTGCCGTGAATTTTTCACATTTCCAAGACCAACCGTTTAGGCCTGGCGGGGGGGGGGGAGGGGATACTTGACTCTGACCAAAATTACCACTTGGAAGCCAAATATATATTTCGCAAACAGACCCCTGAATGGACATGGTCTTTGCAAACCCATAATATTTTTAAACGACCATTTGAACGATACCCCACACTAGGGGGTGGACGAGAAAAATAATTGATCCTCACCTTACACCTGTGGTACCCCAAAAAAAAATTTCTTAAGATTTTATTTTACCACTTTTTTAAGGTAATAAATATGCATGCCAAATTATAACTTGCTAGCACGGCGCTCCACCCACTGCACCGCGTCCCGCCGCGGTGCGCGGGATGGCAGATTTTACCATTGTATGCAAGTATCTCAATTTATATAAGGTTTTAAAAGGTTGCGCTGATCAAATATCACCTATACTTGCTGCACTAATAAATAAGTCTTTCGAATCAGGATGTTTCCCCGCTAAACTAAAATTATCGACAGTCGTACCTCTGTACAAGAAAGGAGATCGCAAGATAATGAATAATTACCGGCCCATTACTTTGATTCCTGTAATTTCTAAAATTTATGAAAAAGCCATGCAAAGTAGGCTACTAGACTTCCTCAATAAACACAAAATAATAATAAAAAAATAAAAATAAATAATATTTATAATTTCTTGGGGTTATATTAGATCAATATTGTAACTGGAAGGATCATATAGAATATATTTGTAATAAAATCAATAAATTCGTTTATGTGCTAAGAAGACTAAGTAAAACTACTGACTTGAAAACCGCAGTTATGGCCTATCATGGGTACGTAGCTTCAATACTGAGATATGGTTTGGTCATTTGGGGTAACTCTACAGACATTAAGAAAGCATTTTTGGTGCAAAAGAAATGCATACGAGCAATTTTTGGAGCAGCTCCTTGGGATTCATGCCGTCCTCTATTCAAAAACCTTCGTGTTCTGCCACTACCCTGCATGTATATTTATGAAGCAGCTTTATTCGTTAAAAAACATAGTCATGTATTTGTTACTTCTGATCGGGCTAGAAACCCGAATAAGTTAATTTTTAGAGAGACGGTAAAAACGGGAATTTATCATAAAAATTGTTATGGCATGTGCATCCGTATATACAATAATTTACCGGAAAAATTTAAAACCTTACCTCTCACGAAGTTTAAAAGGCTGCTGTTTGACTGGCTTTCACACAATTGTTTTTATTCACTTAATGACTTTATGGATTTTAATTGCACATATTGACATTGAATTATGTTTTGGGACTGTTTTGTTGACGTATTAATTTTATTGTATTATTATTATTTAAGCTGATTATTACTTAAGTTAATTATTATTATTGTTGATTATTATTATTATTATTGATTGATTGTTATATTGTATTATTAATTGGTTTTATATTATAAATTAAATAAGATTATAAATCTAGGGTTACACATAATATTGTAATTTTAATATCACGAAAATGTTGCATGCCGACATCGGCCAAATATGTTTGAACGCCTGTAAAAATTCCATCTTTTCTACTTGTACCATATTTGTAGCAATGAAATGAATAAATAAATAAATAAATAAATATAATATAGAAATCACGCCTAGCACAACACACTGCCGACGCGGAAACGTGCGGGAAATCGCAAGCGAAATCGAAGCGCACCGCGGCGGGACGCGTCTTCAGTGGGTGGAGTGCCTTATGGTTACTATCTATGGGTTACTATTAAGTGTACTACGTATACTGCGGGTGGACAAGGCGAGACAATAAGGTTCCGTTTTGACTACGGAACCCTAAAAACCTGTAAATTAGGTCTAACAGATATACCTACAGGTTAAATATATTTTTATTTATAGATTTCTCCTTTTTGATGGCTTCCATTGTTGAAATTTGACTATCATTTCATTCATTATTGATATTTTATAATGACGTATACAAGAGATAATTTGTAGTCTTTGTAACTATGTAGTACCACAGAAGACATATTAGTACATTAATGTAGTAGTAAGCAAAGACTACACCCAAAGCCAAACGGAACTATCGACAGTTAATAGTTGATGAATACAAAGCTTGGAAACTGGATAAATTATTCTAGTCCTAATTACTTCGTTGAGTTCTGTGTGCCTAAATCCGTACTTCGAATCGATTTAATGGGTTGTATGAGAAATCTTAAAATAAATGTTATTTTTAGATTTAATATCGTACAACATTAATTATTACGTGAAACCTACGTGACTTACCTACGTGATTCGCCATGATCGTAGCATAACAAGATCGTAGCAATCTCGTAGCAATCTCGTAGCAATACTGGTGGTGCTACGTCATCAACACAGTGCCAAATATTACATTTTTAACTTTTAATTGCATTCAACTTTACTAGATTAGCAAATAGTACCGTCACCAAGATGTATTTACAAAGACGTAAATCAAAATGTCTTTCTTCATCAAAGGAAAGAATCCCTGCTACGAGTATGAATAGATCAGTGGTAAACGAAGATAGATTGCTTTCGCATCTACAAGTAACTTTTGCATGTAACATAGAGTTGAAATCAGATACAGTTTGAGAAGAGTTGCTTTTCCTTCTATTCAAGAATATATTATCCATAAACGTTACGTCATATTATGACTAATAAATTATGAAGAAATATTATCGCATTTATACTTCAAACTATGAGTTGTTTTATGTGGTTGTTATGCCCAATCATTGTAACCACTGACAGTTACTAAATCGATTTCTATTATTCATTAGTGCATTGTGAACCACACTTCAACCATAATTTATTACAATGATGTGACAGATTCGGTTCAAGCATTAGAAATCATGTTTCAAAAGTGTATAAATTGGTAAATTCATTTTCATTCGTCAGATTTCACGACGATCGTCTAGATATGAAAAAATGAAAAATGAAGATAGTTGAATACATTATTCAAGAGGGTTGTTACAGTTTCGAGCACTCGGTCCAAACCGCACTTCGCTGCACCGTCGCTTATCAGATTCATGGCGTTCTTACATTGCCCGATTATTCACCACAGACACGCCATTGCATTCAACTTCTCTTAGCATAGATATTTTATAGATACTAGTAAAAATATGTACGACCCTAAATGTCTGTGGTCTCGGAAGCCATTCAAAATGATTGATGTGTTATACCACCTAAAGAAAATTCTTTTTAGAGTTCCGCAGATCTGATAAAATCGGTACTCCCATAAGTACTACATGTCTTTAAGTATGCTTATAGTTATCCTGCATAGCAGAATGTCCATACAGGATTTAACGTTTTTCCAAAACACCAAGTTAATTCCAAATCTAACCTGTAGTTCCATAATGTAATCTGGAGGTGTTTATTCTATGTTCTGAACTTCTGAATAAAAATAATCACGAAACGAGTGCATAAACGTATACTAAGTTAATGAGCTTACCATGTTTGCCTATAATGCCACTTATCATCAAATGGGATATAATGGCAAAGCAATGTTGTAATAAAAGATTTTATGAGTGTATAAAGGTTATTCCCATTGACACAAGTAGTATCAAAAATAATGGCGAGTATAAGTAGGTTATGCGTATGTATGCGTATATATTTTATGTGACTTTTCGCAGGGTATTGTTTATGAAACTATAACAGACAGAAGAAACTTTATCATTAGAACTTCGAATTGGACGGTAACTTCTTCGTAACTACGTGACATTACGACAAAAAGACGTCAGACACGTTTCAGAAAATTGTCATGAGCCATATCATAGTCCCATACTATAAATAGTTGAAGGATACAAAAATAGCTTCATAAAAGATCGGTTAACGTTTTTTTCTGTTTTATTATCCAATAGACACAATAGATTACTCTTCATAGCAGCGGCCTTGTCCTTTAGGATCGTAGTTAGTCTTCCGCCCAATAATAATATTTATGTATGCTAACAAAGTGGTAGAATAAAAATTTTAGAAAACATTTTTTTTCATTTCAGAGTACCTCTATTACAGGTAAAGTGGGGATGATTATTATTATTTTTTGAATTCGCATGATTTTTATTTACATCACTAACATTTAAATACATAATTATGCATATGAGCTGAAATCATAAATCTCCATTTGGTTTCGCCGTAGACAGCTGAAAATAATAGCTGTTACGGTTTCTATATGCACGCAAGTGCAGCAGCAGGCAGTTGCTAGTATATAAAGTAATCGTAAAGTAAGTATCGATTTAATAGGGGTGGTACAATACTATCAAAGAGTACTCGATCTGGTTCGCAGTAGCGAAAATGAAATGGAATGCACTCTTTTGTTGTGGAAGTAATGTGGCAAGATGCGGATTTTCAATTTTTTCTACTCCACAGATTAAATCTGCAACTCACTGCTGCGCGCGTATATTTAATTTCTCAGTTGAATGACAGCGTGTGGTAGGAAACACAAAACGTACTCGTACGAGTAAGTATGTCGTAGTTGTAGCATTGAATACAGAAATATTTTGGAACCCTCCGTTATTGTACATATATTCATTGCGAAGACATAATTTTCAGTTAAACCCAACGAGTACCATCATTAAAAGTCCGTATTAAAATTACTACTTATTTATTAAAATAAATAAGTTGAAACTTATTTTCTATACACACGAATTATTTAAAATGGGTAATTGTAGAAAAATTGCTGGATGATCATTACTCTTGCTATTGAAGTTTTCCAAATAAAATTATTCTTCGAGTTTCGTTCTCGATATTAGCATAGCAACACTAGTAGTAACACGACTGACTCGCCATTTCGCACTGAATTTTAGAGGTAGATAAAAAATAAAACATAAAATTATCAATTTTTGTAGGGTAGATTTATAAAACCTCACTTAGCTGGGGCGCTCTCCTCTTAGGTTCGTCATTCACGTTTCAGTGCTCCGCTGTTTCGCACGGGCGCAAAATTGTAGTCAAAAGTTAAAATTCTTAAATTACAGTTTAAATAGTCAGGAAGAAATCAATTACTTGTGTAAAAGAATAAAAAGGTTAAAACGAAAAATTAAGCAAAGTAAAAGTGATCTACAGTGTGTATCGTTGGATTTCGTTGGATTCGTACAGGAAATCGTTGGATTGGATAGCGATTCATCACCGCTTATAATGAGCAGGTAGGTGAATTCCAGTATTCAAATACAGATGAATACAGCAAGTAACTAAAAATCATAACCCTACTTTAGTCGGTTAAAAATTGCTTGCAAATGTAATTCGCAAGGAAATTACACGAAATTACTAAGCAGAAATATGTTATATATTTATTTATTTATTTATTTATGGATAACCAACAAGACACACATTAAGTTTACAAAAATACGTCATACAAATATTTTAAGAACTAAATGTTGCCTTAATTATAGGTTACCACGGCATGCATCGTGGACGAAGAATTATAACATAAAAACTATTTCTATATATTTTTAATAGCTAGCTTATTTAAAGTTGAATACACAAACGTAAAATAAAAATTCAATTCTGACTACTGCTTAGAGATTTCTTTACACAGTTTTTAAAGGTTAAAATTTTGTTGCTAAATAAGTCAATTTCTGTAGTTTTGGCCAGAGAGTTGTACCGCCGCTGTATTCTGTTAAGTGTAGAGTGATGACCGAGATTACTTTTGGCTGCGCCTAATGCAAATGGTGGCTGATGTTTCGATTGTCTTGGTGTTTTGAACGGCACGTTTAGTTTTATTCTTTTTAGAATATCGGGGCAGTCAATTTCGCCATTCATTAACTTAAACAGAAATACAACGTCAAGAAAATCTCTGCGTTCTTTAAGGCTGATTAATTTGAAATGTTTAAGACGGTCTTGATATGATGGTAACCGTTTCGCCAAGTTACATTGAAAACTTAGGTGCCAAAGAAAACGTTTTTGCACTCTCTCTATACGTTTAACATAAACATCGTAATGAGGATTCCATACAACGCTGCAATATTCAAGGTTACTTCGTATGAAGGTATTAAAAAGTGTTATTTTAGTGGATGGCTTTTTGAAACTTTTACTATTTCTTAACACGAAGCCCAGCATTTTGAAGCTTTTTGACACCAAGTTATTAATGTGGGAGCTAAATTGTAATTTTTGATCCAACAAAACACCCAGGTCCTTTACGAGATTTATTTTTTGAATGCCTGTGTTATTTATGTAATAAGATTGACAGTGTATCTCTTTTTTTCGTGTGAATCGAATGTGTTTACATTTTTCTACATTTAAGGTCATGTGATTTCTAAGGCACCAATCATTAAAACGGTTTAAGTCGTCTTGAAGAAGACTACTAGACTGAGGATTGTTTATTTCTTTTACAATCTTTAAGTCATCGGCGTAAAGGAAAACTTCAGAATATTGAAAACATGAGATAATATCATTTATGAAAATATTAAAAAATAAAGGGCCTAAATGAGAGCCTTGTGGTACTCCCGATAATACTGGAAATTTTGCAGACTCGTAGCCATTTAGTACTACTTTTGAGGATCTGTTCTTTAGATAAGAAGAACACCACCTATGCAGGTTTCCTCCAATTCCACTGCGAGCTAGCTTATGTAAAAGTATTTGGTGGTCAACTTTATCGAATGCTTTGCTGAAGTCAGTATATATAACATCTGTGCATATTCTTGAGTCCACATTCTCTATCACATAAGACATATACATATATCAATGAATATATAATTTAAATATGAATACCCTCAGGGATTCCTCTTTTATTCTCTCCATTACTAGCACGTGTTTTCCGTATGAAAAGTATATTACAATATTATTTAAATTCATAACTGGATTGTCCTTTGGGGGCCTTACAAATAAATACCTGCTAACCGGAATTACCTGTGGGGTTCTTCTACAGCTAGTAAATGTATTCCATAAGAAATTTATCAGTTTATATGCAACATTATATAATACAAACATACTCGGATTATTCTTTGAGGGATTCCAAATAAAAAAGTACCTGTTAATTGCTAGTACATGTATTCTGTAAGGAATTGATATTGCAGTAGTGTACAACTACAAAATCTAATCGCGTTTTCTTTTGAAGGCCTTCTACATTAAAATAAAAAGTGCCTGCTAACAATAATTACCTATAAGGTTCTTCCATCGCTATTATGTACTAGTACTAGTTTTCCGTAATGAATTTATATCGAAATAGTATATAAATACAAAACATAATCGAATTGTCCTTTGGGGACTCCTGTGGGGTTCACTGCTGGCATTACTTTTGAATTCGTTTTATGCAGACAACTGCAACAAAAAGTATTCGCTAATCGGATCTACCTCTGCATTGTACATTTATTCCATGAAGAATCCTCACCATGTTACGGAGACAACTGCAACAAAAAGTTCTTGCTAATCGGATCTACCTGAGGGATATTTCCTCTGCATTGTACATGTATTCCACGAAGAATCCTCACCGTGTTATGCAGACAACTTCAAAAAAGTACTCGCTAATCGGATCTACTTGGGGGGTATTTCCTCTGCATTGTACATATATTTCATGAAGAATCCTCACCGTGTTACGCAGACAACTGCAACAAAAAGTACTCGCTAATCGGATCTACCTATGGGGCATTCCCACTGCATTGTACATGGTTTCCAGAAAGAATCTTCACCGCATTATGCAGCTGACTAGCGTATATTCCATACGGAGTTAATATTGCAAGCTATTCGTTGAACTACACAAAGTACTTGATAACCAATGGGATAATTGCTCAAACAAAAAAAAAATATATTATATAAATATATATTTCTAAAGTAACTCATGTCACGCTGCACAGCACATGGTGAACTGAAACAAGTACTTATTTTTTCGCATGAAACTGCGAAGGATTTTTATTCAACGAGCAAGGGCTGTATATTATTTATTTATTCACAATAAATGTAAACATAACAGGTTCATTTAAACCTAACACCGTTTACAATTTACACGAATCAAGGGTGATTCTCTCACCATCTGCAAATTGCATTTTGGTACTGCAAACGACCTTCGTCGACGCACGTGAGTACATTATAGTATAGTTATAATATATTCAATTACCAGCAATAAAAGTTATAGGGCCATGTGACCTGCCCTTATATTATATATACAGCATTATAATAGCCCATCGGGTCTACGTGTTACTCAATGTTATCGAGGCGTAGCAAATCATACACATAATGACAATGAAAATTGCACTACTTTCATCCTCCAGAACTTTGAAGTTCACCCGAGTGTTAACTCCGACAGGCAAGTAATGTGAAGTTGTTATAACAATTATTATAGTATCAACTTTTAAAAGTTTTTTGATAACCGTACCACTGCAACGGTGGTACTCAATACCGACGGTGATGTTTAACAACAGTAGCTGTCTATTCCGTCGACAACGCTTTGGTGATGCCTTTTTTTTTCGTGGGTTGTGAATTAAATTCCTCTTTGATCATAAAGTCTGCGAATCAATAACCAGCTAAGCCTGTCATCAGGCGCATAAGCAACAGTAACTTTTCAGTAATATTTCCGACAACCGCCGTAAGGAGCGTAAAAATTGTTCAACCTGCTGGTCGAACTATGCATATGTGACTCTCACACAAAGACAGCCAATGCTGAAAACAAAGCCAGCCTAAAAACCGCCTTAAACTGTCAGCCGTACACGCAAGTTCTAAAACGTTCTCACGATATGGATATATAATAATAATAAGACTAAGAGATTTTATCTATCAAATCTATTATTGATTCACGAAAGGTTATCTTGTTGATAAATTCGGGAACATACCATTCTTATGTCAGTTTAGAACAATTGGCATAAATGTACCTAATTATACAATAACATCGCACATATTCCAATAAAAAAGACAATAACAATTCAGACATTGAAGTATAATGTAGTATGGATTTAATTAGATTGAAAGTAAAATAATAAATGTATGTCTACAAATTGATACCTATATTGGCATATGAAATTATGAGTACTAATTCCGAATTTCATTATATTTCAAAACTTAATTTAAGTTCTTATAAACTCTTATAAATTGATATGATCAGTTGTTCAATTTCAGCCGAATTGAAGAAAATAATAAGCTACATCCTGTTTGTACACCGTATGTACATACCGTTTGGCTTAATATAGCTAATATTTTTAACGGGTTTTTAACTTACTGAGGCGTATGGAATACTTGTCTTTTCTACATAATAATAATAAACAAATATACTTATTTGAGTGAATTATTTTCTGGTTGGCCTGCCGGTCAATGATAATGAAATTACAAAAGTAGGTATACTACTGTATACCCCCTGTATATGTACGATTAATTATATTATCCATTGCTTAATGTATTAATAATTTATGTATTGCTCTATTAAAAGTAAAATTTTTGAATATTGCATATTTTTGAATAATTCCGTGGTAACGGACGATTGATTCATTTTTGCTTACCAGGCTAGAGATACAAACATTTTCTATACAAGCAAAACATACATGTATACCGCAGATTGTATAATTATACAATATTATGCTCCGTATGTGCATGCCTCAACAACGGGGTTCCAGCTCCAAAGTAACCAGACATTATCACTAAGACAACATTATACTCAACAAATGAGCGTTTAAATTTGCCATCGAGTGATATTGTAAAATAAGACAAACAATAATGTATTTATTATTTATTTATTTCAACAAACAAGTACAATTGCATGCTTTACACGTCTGCCAGTAGTTCTCGTGTATATGTGTGTGTATACGAGTTTGTACTCTTAACCTACTTATTTTTTACTTACTTGTTTTTAATGTTGCAGGTGTCAGTTCTAGGACGCAGGTACACTTAGGGTATTGTGGTTTGATATTATTATATTCAAGTCTTACGACTGCGGTTCGCCCATATATCTGTCATCCCTTAAACTTAACAATGAGATTATTTCATAATGGCCTCCACCAATATTTTTTTTTAACATTGAGTAATTCTATTTTATATATTATATACTTAATTAATCACACTTTCGTTATAGGACTGAAGTCCGGATATTGTTTCCCTTATAGAAATATCCCAACTGTTTATGCATAGCACTGCATATGTGGTGGAAAACACAATTATGCAGAGTTGGTTTAGACAGTAGTTCGCGTATCGTCAATTCGTCAAGAAACCAATTTTATACCTACAATACTTTGTGATCGAATTTCCCTTATTGTTTCACACAAGTTTTAATTCTACGGATCATAAGGTTACCACAGTTCACCCAGGTCCTTGCTAATTGGTCAAATCAGTCTAGATAAATAAGGATTATATTTTATATATTTTTCTTTACAAAATATTTTCATTGCGGCCTAATATTTAAATACAGCACATATATTTCATGTGATTTTTGGCCGCAAAAACTCTAAAAGAAGTCGATACATTGACTTTGTTTTTTATACAGGACTGGTGGATCCTCAGCGTGTTCCACTACACTTACAATATTTCTGATAACAATTATAGATCAGTGTTCTTGTGTTATCAGTCTGTTCAATGGCTCTATGGGAAAAATGGAAAATCGACTTTATCAATGGATGGATTTTAGTGGCCTCAAACGACTTTCGGATTATTGCCTTTTAAATGAAACCATTTAAAGGCATATCAGTCGGATGGTTTCACAGTCTATAGAGAACATCCGTACAAACGTTTTGTTTTTATATACATATATAGATAGATAATGTTTTTAATAAGACAGTGTTTTTTCATATATACTTTTTATTCCTACTTACAGGTTTGGAATAACTTATAGTTGGTGATATAGTTGCTGCTTTCGTTGCTACACTCGCTGTAGTAGTGTGACCGAATTTAGCTACAAAAAAATTGGATCCTTCGGAAAAAACTAATTTCAGTCAATACAAGTATCATCAAATTACTTTCTTAGTACTGGCAAGGGTTACATATAAAGGATAACATTATATATTATCGATAATATTGCCAAATCTATATTTACCTCATTTATGTAATTTTAAATATTTTTATGAATATTTTACAAAATGATTTCAGAATTCAGTGGATATTCCACTTTATTCAGTTAACATTACACTCTTCATGTTCATAGCAAAATATATAGTTAACTACTTATCCGTAGCATAATTCCCGAGTGAGTTATATATACGGTTATTAGGTATATACTGTTGTCACCAATATATTGCTCAATAGATTGAAATTAAAGAGTAACATATTGCTATCATATTACAATTAAAAATAATGATAAGCAAATAATATCATTAGTTTCACGACTACCTTCTCTAAACGTCTACTAGTGTTGCTATGCTAATATCGAGAACGAAACTCGAAGAATAATTGATGATTAAACGAACTTACCTGTAAGTGAAGTTCAATCCCAATTATTCGAGAGCTTCGTTCGAAGATATTAGCATCCCTCCCTCCCTAGTGTACATGTCATATACACTACACCCCTAGTCGTGAAACATGAAACAGCTCCGCAAATCTCTGAACTGAATGACGAACCTAAGAGGAGAGCGCCCCAGCTAAGTGAGGTTTTATAAATCTACCCTACAAAAATTGATAATTTTATGTTTTATTTTTTATCTACCTCTAAAATTCAGTGCGAAATGGCGAGTCAGTCGTGTTACTACTAGTGTTGCTATGCTAATATCTTCGAACGAAGCTCTCGAATAATTGGGATTGAACTTCACTTACAGGTAAGTTCGTTTAATCATCAATTAATAAGTCTAAAACCTAAATAAAACGAAGGTTGTCGTAGTTTCTTTTATACAGGGTATAACAGGCATCTGGACCTGAGCAGACTACAATGCCATAGCCAGTTTTCATCAAGGTACAAATGTTTTTTACGTATTGGTTTCAAAAGAAAAGAGTTTTGCGATAAAATGTCATAATTAATTAAATAAATTAACTTTTAGAAACTGTTGAAAGAGAAAAATTGTAGAAAGAAAAAAGAGAGAAATCGAACAATTTTAACATCTACATGGGACGTACCTACATTTGAATGCAGCAAATGTTAAAACCTGGAAATGTAAAAGCCGACAATGCACAATGCAACGTTGCTATCGCGCACAACTGCCCAAAGGGCAATTTCCAAGTAATACACATTATCGTGTCGCGGGTTTTGCGGCGGGTGTACACAGGGTGATTCGCATTCTCACCCCACACAGGATCGATTCCTGCAAAATGTTCAAAGAAGGAGACTACTGGTGGCGGCCCTACAATCGGCACCTACAAAAGCACTAGTCGGACAATCAACAACCAAACCATTGGAACTATTAGAATTTAGAAGTCCGACCACTTTGACCATCGTCACAGTGGTCATCTACGAGGAAGATTAATTATCTACTATGGTTCGAATAAAGTATCATACATATAAGATACGTTAAGTTAACAAGTCTCAGTTTGAATTTCACGTTTTTTTCCAAGCACACTAGTATCAAAAATTTCAAAGATAAAGTCGTCTCTAGCATCGAAAAGGGCTTCGGCCATTCGTAACAAGGCAGGATAAATTATGGTGTGGGCGGGAATTTGCAAATCGAGCTCATTTGGATAAGAGGCAGCATTACGACACAAAAATACCCGATGATATCACAGACCCTGTGAGTGTGGTCAACCAAAGCAGCGCCAGGGTCAGGAATTTGAATTCATAAATAATCATGTCCTTTTACACATTTTACTGATCTGTCTTATAAAAAATTTATTTCATGCAAGCATTATAAATTTATTATTGGCGAATGTTATAAACCTGACAATGTATTTTGGATCGATTTTCTTTTATTTTTTATTACATAATGTAGCAAATAAAGATTTTCACAGACAATTACAATACTACTACTACTAATTACTAATTAACTATAAACAGTAACAATCTTTTACCGTATTCCACTATCATTAATATTGTCCAATATCATTAATAGATATAATTCGCATTCCGGAGTGTTCCGACTAAAAGCACTCAAACGATGCAATAACTCCTAATATTATTTGACTGGCTAGATTTAATGAAGAATAAACAACTTTCTTTTATTTATTACTTAACGTGAAAAGGAAAAATAATGAAAAAATGGTTCCATTAGCCAGATACTCCAGCTCACGTTTCGCTCATTCAGTATTGGCCGGGGTGCCATGCGGCGTTCACGCCGAGCGGTAAATATTTAAGATCGCCACTTCTTTACAAGTTGTAGGGTCTATGTGAATATAAAAATAAATTTGGGTTCTGTTTAAAGTTTAAAACTTTAAAACATAGTAAAAACACGGTGCATTTGAATGTATTTATTCAGTGGTAAGCAAAATCTACTCTTATCAGGTACCTTAGTAAGTTTACACTGGTCCGGCCTCGAGTTTGCATTTTGCATGAGGACCGATTGTTCGGTTCACTATACACCTACAAAATACCCTAACACAGTGGCGAAGGCCGCTCGGAAAGATTTACTGGACCATCCGTAATACACCTACGAACACGGTTAATTATGCATTCAACTTGCCACTCTGACAAAACTGCGGACAATACATAAAGACACGCGTGATATCACAAAAAAAAGAACTTCAATTTTGTAAAGCAGCTACAAAATCTCATAAACTTTTAAAATGTTTTAAATAGGTACAATAAATATCTTGAAAAATGTAAGCACACTCCTTTAAAAAGTCAAACACTTTCCAGCTTGAAACTTGAACTAATGAACTTTAAAGTCATAAATCCTAGCGTGAGTGATTAAAATATTTCACACCACTCAGGTGTAACCAAGTTTCAACTACCCGGTGGAAAGTTACTCGTGAAACATCCAATTATTATATTATTATGTATGTATAGTATATTTTGGAGACTTGCTTAAATACATTTTAAAAGTATAGATACCTAGATATAAATTTATACAACGTTTGCATTTAAAAGTTGAGTACGGATAGCACAGATACCTCATGACAGATTAATTATTCCGTTTGTCCAGTCCCTTTACTTGGCCTTACTCAGAAACATCCATCTAGGGAAAACATCAAGCGACAGATAAAATGTGGTTAACGCCACACTGTAATTGAAATTTAAATGCAGGACGAAACATAATTAAATCAATAGTTTAGACGTTTAGAGTGTTGATTCTATTACTTCTACTTCTATATTCTATACTCTGCAACTGAATTATTAATATCACTCAGCAAACTTAATTTTCTTTGAATTTCTCGTGTTTTGGTTCAGGGATGTTAAAGATATGTTTCAGATCCGGATATAGGAATAATATTATGATACCGGATTCGTATACGGTTACGGATATGATATTATTTCGGATTATTCGTTTCATATAGTATACAGCAATGGCTACCTACTATACTACTTATGTATGACTAACCATTATTTTAATAAACCAACAATGCAAGGGACGCACGCAACTTGTGTGTCAGTTCGGCTAAGCAGAAAAGAAAAACATATCATAATGACGTCTCATTTAAACTTTGCCGGGCAGAGTTCACCCTGTTCTGAAAATTTCAAAAAAGTTTTAACATATCTGGTTAGAATAGACGCATTGAACGTTCGTTTATTTTGCCACGAAACGCAATCATCATAATGGAACAAACTATGTTACTTACTAGGTGAGAACAAGAAGGTATATTGAGGCTGTGACAAATGGGTTCGTAAAGTAATCTATCACATGATTTATGAGACCTTGAGCGTGGTAGAAAGGTTCCAACCCAAAGGTCGACCTTACTTCAGTCGTCTCCAGGCCCGCTTATTGTCACTAGACAGATGTCCCCAAACTTAGTCGCAAACGATCGGTAGCTGAAATTCTCATGGCAATCGAATCGCCATTAATTCACGCAATCGGACTAGAGAAGCAGTAAATTATTTTAGGTAAATTAGATACATTAATGATCAAATAACATGACGGGAACTACGACTTATGTAAGATAATATTACCTACTTGATATGTAAGTAATACAACTTTTGGCAAGTATCTCTTACAGTATAATAGGTATCTATTACAAAAGTATGGTTGTTATCACAATCACAATCTGTGCAAATCTATCAATATATCTACGTAAAACCACACTACGTAATACGACGACACACAAGACACAAGACTAAGCATATGTATCAACCCAGTTGCATGGATTTGTGACAGCGACCGCTCATCGTAAGTAATATCGTAAGTACTCGAAAAATAATAAAATTGCTACGTATAATATAGACGTCATGAGGCCTCGTATTATTAATATTGTTTTTATCATTCTTTTTGCCATAATAACTAAACGCTGTAAGAAATATAAAAGCTGGCATTATGGTTTTCGACCCGGGCAATAACTATTTGCCGGAAAAGTGTTTTCACGTAATCTAGTTCCCTGACATGATTGAATTTGAAATCAATCTACTCCGACCGGTTCGTCACGATCGACGCAGAGGGCAGGCGGCTGGCGCGGGCGGCTGGCTGGCAGACGGCTGCAAGAATACCATTGAGAGTATCCGTTTCACACAGAATAGAATTGAATAAAATTTTAGTGCAAAATGAACAACCATTTGTTACGTCACCATTACGTCAAATTGAACAAGATCTTTTGTGTGATTATTTTACTTATTTTGGTATTACTTTTAACATTTATGCAACGTAGGTGTATTGGCAGTGTAGAAGAGGAAGAGAATTATTGCATTGCTCGAGTGTTAGAGCCATATGGAAACCGATTATATGTGTATCATATACAGTAGGTACACGAATATAGTAACAGGCTAACGAAAGAATTTCGCAATTTGTTGCCGTGTAGCTTTTTGGTTATTCAAATCCGTTTTAAAATAGAGCTGACGAAATGACAAAACATAGCATAAAATCACTCCGTACCTATAGGTATTTATTAAATACTACGAATATAATATAACAGAACATTCCACATAGTGGAATCTATTGTATGTCACAACTGACAAATGAGTTAAGACTGACTCAAGTGTGATGCCTATAATTAATTAAGTATTATGGAATTACTAGCTGTGCCCGCGACTTCGTTCGCGTGGAAGAATTTCCCGCGTAAATCCCGATCCCCTGTAGGTATCCCCGATCCCGATATATACACAAAAATTTCATAAAAATAGGTCGAGTAGTTTCGGAGGAGTGCGACCACAAACACACGAGATTTTTCTATATTAGATATATCGATTGTTACGTGATTATAAGGAGGTAAGTACCAATATATTTAAATATTTATGCAATCAAATACCATACAATAATTGTTAGCATATTCTGATAAAAACATCAAATTTTTTGTCAAAAAGAATAATTAATATAAATTAAGAAATTACATAGTTACAAAAAATATGTAAACTTAATGGCAAGGCTAAAAAAAGGATCATTGTAATTTGTAAATTCACAACACTTCCAATATAATCATTTCTTACTTTGATCATTGAAACTGATTTAAAAAATAACATTATCTGCCTATCATAATAATTGCTCCCAGCAGGAAAATGGTTTGGAAGACAATTTGTTGTCTAGCCACAAAAAATACGTGAAGCTCAATGAAATTAATCTACGTCGACGTCTGCACAAATTGGATTCGATCCAGGCGTCAACGAGCTCTGATAAGCCTCTGGAAACTCTCAGAATTTTTAAATCGTATATTACAACCATTTTCAATGTAAGAACGGATTACCATCTAAATGGTAATTCTAATTCCAAGAAATACTTACTGCTACATAAATCAAATGTATATGTCTAATATCTTGTTTAATTACTTAAACGTAATTTGAATAAGTACAGACTAGTAACCTTCAATGATTCTTTTGGAAAATGCTTATATTTTCATAATAATTGTTTGTTAATGATATTCCAAAATTTCTTATTTAAAAAGCGGCCAAGTGCGAGTCGGACTCGCCCATGAAGGGTTCCGTAGCAGCAAGTAACATAATATAAAAGTTCTTGAAGTTCGTTGTAACTTTGATCGAGGTAAATTGCGGTTTACGATTTATGACGTATTAAAAAAAAACTACTTACTAGATCTCGTTCAAACCAATTTTCGTTGGATGTTCGCATGGTAATATACATCATATATTTTTTTTAGTTTTATCATTCTCTTATTTTAGAAGTTACGGGGGGGGGACACACATTTTTCCACTTTGGAAGTGTCTCTCGCGCAAAATATTCAGTTTAGAAAAATATGATATTAGAAACCTCAATATCATTTTTGAAGATTTTGATTCATAGATACCCCACATGTATGGGTTTGATGAAAAAAAAATTTTGAGTTTCAGTTCTGTGTATGGGGAACCCCAAAATTTATTGTTTTTTTTCTATTTTTGTGTGAAAATCTTAATGCGGTTCACAGAATACATCTACTTACCAAGTTTCGACAGTGTAGTTCTTATAGTTTCGGAGAAAAGTGGCTGTGACATACGGACGGACGGACAGACAGACAGACAGACAGACAGACAGACATGACGAATCTATAAGGGTTCTGTTTTTTGCCATTTGGCTACGGAACCCTAAAAAAATAATTATTAAAAAAAGAAACCTATATACCTTACTTGTAATACTTGTAATAATAACACGCTAATGGTGGTCACTCACGGTCATTCCATCGCGTCATTTTTGGAGCCACGCCAAACGACATATGTCAAAATGGCGCGATTGGATATACAAATTTTTAAATCACGCCATCAGTTTTTCACATTCACGATCAAATTTTGGCTGTATATCACGCCATTTGACGCGATGGAATGACCGTGAGTGTCCACCTTAACGATTACTGACTGACAGACAAAGCATACCCAAAACCAGTGGACATGGAAGCATGAAACATTGTACAACATTTTTATATTGTAAAAAAATCGGGCAAGTGCGTGCAGGCCACGCGCAATGTAGGGTTCCGAAGTTGCAAGTTTATCGACTATTACTCATTAACTACTTATGCTAACATAGCCGTGACAGTTTTCCTTATAAATTCATCATATAACCCATTTTTGAGAATTTTTTCACTTGTCCAAATCAAACAGTTTAACCAACAGGGGGGGGTACACTTGACTCTTACCAAAATTAGCACTTTAAAGCCAAATATTTCGCAAACGGACTCCTAATTCCAAAAAAGGTCTTAGAAGACCTATAATATTTTTGAAAGACCTTTTCAATGATACCCTAAAAAGGGGTAAAATGGAGACAAAAGTTTGTATGAGTACAATGTAAACTTAAGGTATGTCCACGGACGAAGTCACGACAATATCTCTCTTTTTAAAGAAAGCTTAATAAAAAACTTTTCTCAATAAAACATCTATAAAATCGGTTTCAATGCGAGAGATGGAACTAATATATCTCAAAAACTGAAAACTTTATCCGTTTGTAAAGTGACGGTAAAACCATGTTCTGACCACTATTTCGTCTTTCTTCTGGGCTGGTTTGGAGCGCGGCCAGACTTTCAAGCGCTATCGCACCTCCGTGATTGTGCTTCGGTGAACCGTTGACTTTTAAATTTTAGTGTAAACCTTTGCTTAATAATTTTAATGGAACGGTTTTAAATATTGAAGAGTGGACTGGAGAATATTTAATACTAGCTATTACCACCGGCTACGCCCGCATGTTCAAAGGGAAGTACCTAACAATGAGTTGTTTAACATGCATGACACCTTTTTGGTGCAATAATAAATAACAGTTCCAAAATTAAAAGATAGTAAGAGGAACCAGCTGTAAGACCTATTAATCTCTTCAATCTATCTCTTCAACTATAAAATATAAAGCGATATTAATATTTGTATACATATTAGGTATATTTCTAACTATAAATTGATATCAATCCGGTCTCTTTACGAAATTATAGAAGGATCATCACATTGTTACTTTTTAACCGACTTCAAAAAAGGAGGAGGTTCTCAATTCGACTGTATTTTTTTTTATGTTTGTTACCTCAGAACTTTGGACTGGGCGAACCGATTTAGATGATTCTTTTTTTAATCGAAAGCTGGTGGCTGTCATGTGGTCCCACATAAATTTTATTGAGATCTGACAATGGAATCCATGAGAAAACCACATAAGTCGTAAATTTGTGTTAAGATGTGCGCGACAAATTGACGAATAACTCAATATCACGCCAACCAATTTCGATGATTCTTTCTTTAATCGAAAGCAGGAGCTTGTCATGTGGTCTCAGATAAATTTGAACGAGATCTGACAACTATGTAGTTTTTGAGACTTTGAAGTCGGTTATTTTTTGTTAGTAAAATTTAGATTATAGTATGGAGTGATTCAAGTACGCATCATAATGGATCTTCCCATGGGAATGAGATGTTTTTCCGCGGGAAAATATTGCCTATGTTACTCCAGCCCTCTCCAGTCCCCTAACTATCCCACATAAAAAATCATACCATAACATCGCTCTGTTACGACGTGAAAGAGGGACAAATAAACAAACACACATTCGCATTTATAATATTAGTATGGATTAATAAAACAACTTAACAATTATCTCAACAGATTTTAACGTCAATTCAATTAGGGTAGAACTGAATAATATAACCTAGAACAGAATAATGGAAGTGGATCATCGTCGATAAAGTTAGAGGTAGGGAGGTACTACATAATAGCTTAATAACTGTTCTTTAATTTGAGGTTTAATATTAGAAAGCATCAGATACAGATACACCAAAATAGACAGTTGCAGAACATACTAATTTTAAGCACATAAAATGTACCTAACTTAGCACCGTAGTTTATAAATAAATACTAGCTGCCTGGACAGACTTCATTCTGTCAAAAGTTTTTTTTTTGAGATGTAAGCTATCCTATCTTTTAAGTTGGACCAAATTGCACATGGTGTGCAAATTTGATTAAAATCGGTTCAGTAGTTTAGGAGTCCATCGCGGACAAACAACGTGACACGTAATTTATATATATTAAGATGTGTATGATAAATGTCATGTTTTCTTTTGAAGCTTACGAAATTATGACATTTAAATGTTGTCCACACATAGAAACCCCCACAGCTACGAAAAGCTTCAATTTCATCCCAATTTCTTATAGACAATGTTTTATTCAAAAGATTACACTGCTTTCCGTGTTCCTCGGCAAACAAGGCCAAATAAATGACTGAGTACAGGATAATCATTCTTCGTGAACAATGTAGTACGTGTCGTAATTATATACGGTGATGAACATTATTTACGTTTTAAATTATAATTAAGCCAAATTAAACTTCCTAGCCTGTAAACTTTGAGTAAATATTGAAATTAAAATATACGCTAACGCAAATGAACCTCCATATACTTACTAAACGCAATAAATATTTAACGTGGCTATATAAACACACGTTATTTGCTTTTAAAAGCGGAAACTGTTGCATAACGAACATTTCCCGACAGGGTTTTTAGGCGTTTCTATTTGCTAAATTGGGTTACCCGATAGCCTGGAGCTAGGCGTACATATAAATAAAGGTCCATGCTACCTGCGATCTCCTTAAATATGTTTTCGATGTTTAATATCGCCCGTGACAGAACCATTCCTGTAATGAAAAAGGTTAAACGTGTAAAGGATAAGGGGTAAGTTTTTATAAGACCACGATATATGTACCTATAGGAAAAATTACTTAGGCCTCAAATTTTAACGACTGTGTCGTTTCTCTACTGCCTAATAAATTATCCTCGCTATCACAATTTTGCACACACTTATAATTAATTATAAAAGTTCCGAATTCAGAATATCTAATGGAGGGTCCGTAGTGATTACACCCAAGCTTGAGCACGGCTATTATAGCTCGTTGCTTTTACAAAAGTGAGTTTCAAAATAAAAATAAACAAACATGAAGATGACGCAAAACGTAATTGAATTTATGTTATAAACAACAAACCAAAACATAACAATCAACCTACCTACTGCTGAGTTATGTGAAACTGGTTCGTTTTTCGTAGAGGCTACGACTGCTACGAGTTCTGATTATCATGGTATTTTATAACACATTGTACGCTATCATCACGAAAAAAGGCCATTATCCTTATCCGAAAGAAGTGAATGTTACAAGGTCTATGAAATTTATGAATTAATCCTAGAATTAGACAGCGGTCTATACTACTGGTTCATTTTATTGATACAGTTTCTTGGTTTTCATTATGTCAGATGCATCTACATATAAGTGAATTAAAAAATATACTCCATTACTTATTTAGTTTACCTATATTAACAGTCAATCAATTTGTATATCCTTTGGCTTATAGAGTAATTCAGTACTAGATTGAAACCGCAATGAAGTTATTCATTGGAGATAATAGCCCGCATAATAGCTGGTTAAGATAAATTAGGCACGGTGTTGCATCGCTTATATGTTTGAGAAAGAAAGATCATCGAATTAGAATATTTATCAACAGAAAACAGCGAATATCTGTTGCAACCGATAACTCGATCATGAGGACGCTATGCCACTAGGTCGCTTTTCATGGTTTTCACAATGGTAGATGACCTGTCCATGGAGTTAGGATTATAGGGTTTTATGCATGCCTGCTTTGTCGCCACCCTTCTAGAATCCACCAAAAAAAGTGGAAGTTCCAGAGTGTGATGGCGAGTAAAACGTAAGAAAATTTCTGGCCGGCTACTTTCCCGGCTACTTTAGTCATCAACGTGTCACGGACCGTGCCATGACCGGTCCACCTATCACCAAGTGTTCCGTCTCTTTGTTTTCGACTAGTGACATAAAAAAGATGGTTCAGTTGATTTCATTACCGTCGCGTTGACGGGATCTTTTGTGTAGGGCGCTGAACAATACAACAACAAATTCTCATGCAAAATGCAAAGACATTGTACGGCCCGATCTCAACACCCTTCATTGAAGAAATACATAACCGAGTTTTTTACTTCTACCTATTTTATATTTTAAGTAGGGCACGATATTCCTTGTATAAACATGCCTATACTACAAAAGTCTCGTCTACGAGGATATGCTCGCTCGCAAAGAAATGTGGAGCTTAAATATTTATCGCTCGCCGGCAACGCCGCGAAACCCCGCCGGATGTTTTATGAGCGAAAAATGAGAAAATGACGTCCTATTTAATGAATACAGCCCTATATTTTATAAAATTTGATATTAAAACTGTTCAATATACCGCTGTGATCTCGTTAATAACACAACACAGGTTATTATCAATTTGGTTTTCCACTCATCCGGTAATATAATATTTTAATATCATCACAAGATTCCTTAAGCGACTACTGGAAAAACGTTGATTATGATGCTTTAATAAATGTACTATTTCACGCAATGAAATTTCATTTTGGCCCTTATTGTGGTCTGTAAGTACAGCGTAACAACGTGACTGGAATATTGTCGACATAATCCCTACTCACAATAGTACATTCACCTCATATTAAAAGTCCTGGATATGACTTTCACGGTGCTCTTCCCCGCGTCACGTAACTTCAGCATAATTTCTTAATCATATAATTACGTTCCTGAACTTGCTTCTTAACTGAAACGACAAGTGAAATTAATACGAGAGTCTAGCTAAAGACCTTTATTTATTATAATCTAAATTTTACTAACAAAAAATAACCGACTTCAAAGTGTCAAAAACTACATAGTTGTCAGATCTCGTTCAAATTTATGTGAGACCACATGACAAGCGCCTGCTTTCGATTAAAAGAAGAATCATCGAAATCGGTTGGCGTAATATTGAGTTATTCGTCAATTTGTCGCGCACATCATAACACAAATTTACGACTTATGTAGTTTTCTCATGGATGCCATTGTCAGATCTCAATAAAATTTATGTGGGACCACATGACAGCTACCAGCTTTCGATTAAAAAAAGAATCATCAAAATCGGTTCGCCCAGTCCAAAGTTCTGAGGTAACAAACATAAAAAAAAATACAGTCGAATTGAGAACCTCCTCCTTTTTTGAAGTCGGTTAAAAAGCTGGTTGAGGTGAGTTTTAAGGCTAAATTCGATGCTACATAGCTACTAATCAGATATGGAATTTGTAATGAATTATTTAACGTCTCTAGTCAACCTCATACAATAAAACGAAGAAATCGATTTACTAAATAAATATATTATAAGTACTTATAACAACCAGAAATAAGGAACACGAACTGTTCACACGAATTGCTACTGGTGCTATCTTTTTTATCGAATCAGTATTGATTTTATTATCATCTACTCCCTCATCCTTCCCTTGTAACTGTAATTCGACAAATATTTTAGACAAAAAGAGCTGTAAATAAAAACGGCGACTGCGGAAAAGTCACGTCTTAAGCCTTTTATTTTTAAAAGATAACAATAGCAAAAGAATAATACAATCTTAAGCTGTCTGGGCTCTTAACTTAATGATGAAATATTCATAATCACTTAACAGACGTTAACATTACAAAGTCCGCTTGAAATTTTAGGGGAATAATATAAAAGGCGCAGAATTTCCTATTATTCTCCGTGATCACTGAGAAAAAGTGCTGACGGCTAGCTCAGGTCATTAGTGCAGGATTCATCTATCGGAGAAGATTGGAACACGGGAAGCTGAAATTAAAATGGTAGTAACGAAAACAAGTTTCTTTAATATCAGACGATACTAGTAGATACTTTTAAACCGATTTCAAAAAAGGAGGAGGTATTCAATTCGACTGTATTTTTTTAAGTTTGTTACCTCAGAACTTTCGACTGGGTAAACCGATTTTGATGATTCTTTTTTTATTCAAAAGTTGGTACTTTTCATGTAATCCCACATAATTTTAAGCGAGATCTGATAAGAAATTTTTGAATTATCCGTAATTCTGAAGTCGGTTATTTTTTTACAATTAACAACTGAAATCACACATAAAATTGGTCACCTTAATCTAGTTACCTATATTTTCTTTAAATGATCAGTCATACGATTAGTTATCCACGGAATTGACCACCATTGAGTTTTATTGTAGCCAAATATTATTTAATATTAACAATCCAATAATAACCAGAATCTTAAACCTAATAAAAAGCGGCCAAGTGCGAGTCGGACTCGCCCATGAAGGGTTCCGTAGCAGCAAGTAACATAATATAAAAGTTTTTGTAGTTCGTTGTAACTTTGATCGATGTTTTTTGCGGTTTACGATTTATGACGTATTAAAAAAAACTACTTACTAGATCTCGTTCAAATCAATTTTCGTTGGAAGTTTGCATGGTAATGTACATCATATATTTTTTTTAGTTTTATCATTCTCTTATTTTAGAAGTTACAGGGGGGGGGGACACACATTTTACCACTTTGGAAGTGTCTCTCACGCAAACTATTCAGTTTAGAACAAAATGATATTAGAAACCTCAATATCATTTTTGAAGACCTATTCATAGATACCCCACACGTATGGTTTTAATGAAAAAAAAATTTTTGAGCTTCAGTTCTATGTATGGGGAACCCCAAAATTTATTGTTTTTTTTTCTATTTTTGTGTAAAAATCTTAACGCGGTTTACAGAATACATCTACTTACCAAGTTTCAACAGTATAGTTCTTATAGTTTCGGAGAAAAGTGGCTGTGACATACGGACGGACAGACAGACAGACAGACAGACAGACATGACGAATCTATAAGGGTTCCGTTTTTTGCCATTTGGCTACGGAACCTTAAAAAGTACCTACACTGTTACTTTGGCATAAAGTTATGTAATTATGGCAATATTACTTTGGCATTATCTATTGCTGCTGGCTTTTGAGCCTTTTGGCCAAATGGCCATAGAATTTAATCGAAAATTTAACGATCTCTAGATAAAAAAAAACTTACGTTCTCCAGGTGTTAATTTGATGTTGCGTTTTTCAGAAGATAAAGACGGACACTACTAAAATTATAATGGTTCCGTTTTGACTACGGACTTTAAAAATGTAATCGGATGAATATTTCACATCACATTTGAAGCCGTCCTGTAATGTCCGAGAGGCTCATAACATGATTAGTTTATTATTATCACAACCCAAAACTGTCCCACCGGACTCAGGTCGTCCTCTCGCTAAGTGAGAGATCACGGCTGAAATCCACCTCAGGACCTACGGATAACCTAACCTAGGGATTTGCAAATTAGATATGTACGTCTTTTTAAATCAAAAGAGGAAATCTGCCATGTAAGCTTTTTGCCATACATCTTGCCTCGCGATTTTTTCATTTACCGAGACAAATACCTACTAATATAATACAACATTTTAAAAGGGACAAACAATCTTAATATCTCCATTACGGTAAATCTACACACAGATAAATATCTTACTACTCGTAGCAATAAGCTGCTTTATAACTTGTAAAGTAACACAATTTTTCGTTAACTTCACTTCTTGCTACATTGCTACTACAACAAAAGCGTTCCTTCATTCCATGTTCGCGAAGGAAATTCTGTTCCTTACATCCCAGTCATAATAAATCTGCTCGTGAACAAAAATGGTCCTGAAGTTTACAAATTTCTCAACCCGAAGACAGTCGTACAAATGACATAATTATCTACTCTAGCCATAAATGGGATACACATTTGGTACAAAGTAGGAGAATTAATTCAACAATAAGAGTAAATAAGTACGCTTTTACCAAGTTAATGCGCTTATCATACTGGACTTCTTTACTTACCATCATCTAGACACGCGGAGCGTGTCAGCCAATTTTCTAGCTAACAGTTGGCGAGCAGCACCGTGTGTAATATTACACGAACCATAAATTTCTCTCTCTCTTTAATTACCACATCATAAGTAAAAAAAAATCGAACTCAAACTTTCATTATTTAATACGAGTAGTACACCAGCTGTAGACAAGTGACGATAATTTTTGAAACAAAAAAAAATTATAGTAGGATGAAACCTTTTGCAAAAGGAAGAGGATATAACAAAAATTAAAGGAAAAATAATTTACGGGCGATCTGAGGTCGGGAGGGGGGAGGGGGGGTTTAAGGGTAAAAAACGGTTTATCTCGATTTCCAGCAAAACTACAAGTCCTACGGAAAAAAGTTTAATGGCAAAGTTGTAGGTAATAAAAAGATCTACAACTTTTGTATTTACACTTTTTTATTTATTTACCTCAAAATTTATGTGAAAAATTCAAATAACCAAGTTTTTGGTTTTTTATTTTTATCTTTTACAAATACTATAATTTATTTTTTTCACTTTTTACCGTTTTTGAAGCTATCGATCGACACTGGTCTACAGCCCGAGTAACTCGAGTAAAATCTTCGGGCGAGTAACTCGAGTAACGTTTTAACGTTTCTTCTTCGTTAACGTTTTCTTCAAAAGTTGTGTAAAATAAAACTGGAATCAGGTAAAAATAAAATCTGCTGCCAGCCGTCGAAGATCCGTTTGTTTAGTGGATAGTAGGAGCTACAGTTTTTAAAACAGAGGCAGGTAATTCGGGCCGAGCCGGCGGGTGGCGCTTGCATTTTTTATGAGGATGTTGTTCGGTTCCCTACAAAAACAAAGTAACGAAGTGTCGACGGCCACTTAAGGAGATTCACTGGTCTGTGTCATCTAAAATACCTACATCGGTACACATTTAAGTACGCTACCTGTAGGCATATTAAATCATTAAGTACTAAATAGAGCTTACATTACTTTTTATTTAACAGTTTTTGAGAAACAAATAGAGTATATAAGACATAGTAAAAGAAATTTTGTACAAAGGTACTGCTTATTTCTATCAGAAATCTCTTCCAGCAGACCTAGAAATGGAAAGGTGATGTAGAACCTGATTTAGCGTGCACATTGTTTTTAGGGTTCCGTAGCCAAATGGCAAAAACGGAACCCTTATAGATTCGTCATGTCTGTCTGTCTGTCTGTCTGTCTGTCTGTCTGTCTGTCTGTCTGTCTGTCTGTCTGTCCGTCCGTCCATCCGTATGTCACAGCCACTTTTTTCCGAAACTATAGGAACTATACTGTTGAAACTTGGTAAGTAGATGTATTCTGTGAACCGCATTAAGATTTTCACACAAAAATAGAAAAAAAAAACAATATATTTTGGGGGTTCCCCATACTTAGAACTGAAACTCAAAAATTTTTTTTTCATCAAACCCATACTTGTGGGGTATCTATGAATAGGTCTTTAAAAATGATATTGAGGTTTCTAATATAATTTTTTTCTAAACTGAATAGTTTTTTTTAATACTTCATATATCGTAAACCGCAATTTACCTCGATCAAAGTTACAACGAACTTCAAGAACTTTATATTATGTTACTTGCTGCTACGGAACCCTTCATGGGCGAGTCCGACTCGCACTTGGCCGCTTTTTAATATACTAGCTATTACCCGCGGCTTCGACCGCGTGTTCAAAGGGAAGTAACAATGAGTTGTTTAACATGCATGACTCTTTCCTAGATATAATAACATAATAATTAATAATAATAATTCATAAATAAGTAACAGATCCAAAATCAAATTAAGTATGGAAGTTTGGAAGTATGGATAGTATGGATGGATATGGAAGTATAGAAGTATGGACAAATACGCATCATAATGGATCTTTCCATGGGAATGAGTTGTTTTACTGCGTTAAAAATTAGCCTACGTTCCTATCTCCGCACAAAAAATTCTACCATAATATCGCGCCGTTACGACGTGAAAGACGGACAAACAAACAAACAAACAAACAAACACACTTTCGCGTTTATAATATTAGTATAGATTTCATAATCTATATATATAAAATTGAAAAGCGACACACCGCTGATTAAACAAAAAATCTCAGAAACTGCCGAACCGATTAAGATGAAATTTGGCAGGCAGATAGTTTATGCTAAGGAGACGTCCACTAAGAACGGATTTTTGGAAATTCATCCCCTAAGGGGTACAAATAAGGGTTAGAAGACACTTTCATACAAACCAACTTTCTTAGTTTTAGATTTATAAATTTGAAAATTTTTATGTAGATTTATAGTAATAAACAAAAGTTAACTTTAATATATTTTTTTGGAAAATCATCCCTTAAAGGGTTAATTTACTGAATTGAACTTAGTAGGCAACTTCGTCATTTTTGAAGTTAAAAACATGAAAATTTACATATTAGCTCCAGACTAGAAACAAAATTTGTAAGTATTATGTTTTTTTGGAAAATCATCCCCTAAAGGGTTAATTAAGAGTGCGAAAGTTAGTATGGACACTTCGTCAGTTTTGAAGTACGAAGGGCGAAAATTTGTATATAAGCTTATAGTTAGACACAAAAAATAACTGTATCATTGTTTTCTCGAAATTCATCCCCTAAAAATAGGGGTTGGTAGTCAACTACATACAAATCAACTTCGCCAATTTTAGAGTTATAAATATGAAATTTTTTATGTAAGTTTATAGTAATAAACAAAAGTTAACTTTAACAATTTTTTTCGGAAAATCATCCCTTAAAGGGTTAATTTAGTGAATTTAATTTAGTATGTAACTTCGTCATTTTTAAAGTAAGAAGGGTGAAATTTTGTATATAAGCTTATAGTTAGACACAAAAAATAACTGTATCACTGTTTTCTCGCAATTCCTCCCCTAAAAATAGGGGTAGGAAGCCATTTACGTATAAATCAACTTCGTCAGTTTTAGACTTATAAATATGAAAATTTTTATGTAAGTTTATAGTTGTGAACAAAAGTTAATTTTAATACGGTTTTTTGGAAAATCATCCCTTAAAGGGTTAATTTAGAGGATTTCATTTAGTACGCAACTTCGTCATTTTAAAAGTTAAAAACATGAAAATTTATATATTAGCTCCAGATTAGAAACAAAATTTGGAAGTACATATTACGTTTTTTTTGGAAAGTCATCCCCTAAAGGGTTAAATAAGAGTGCGAAAGTTAGTATGGACACTTCGTCGGTTTTGAAGTGCGAAGGGCGAAAATTTGTATATAAGCTTATAGTTAGACACAAAAAATAACTGTATCACTGATTTCTCGAAATTCATCCCCTAAAAATAGGGGTTGGTAGTCAACTACATACAAATCAACTTCGCCAGTTTTAGAGTTATAAAATATATGAATTTTTTTATGTAAGTTTATAGTAATAAACAAAAGTTAACTTAGATGTTATTTTTTTCGGAAAATCATCCCTTAAAGAGTTAATTTAGGGGAATGAACTTAGTAAGCAACTTCGTCATTTTTTAAGTTAAGAATGGACAGGGAGCAGGAGAGGGAGAAGGAGCGGAAGAGGGAGATAGAGAGGGACAGGGAGCGGGAGAGGGAGTGGGAGCGGGACAGAAATCGGTAGAGGGCGCGGGTGTGGGCGGGAGAGGGACTGGCAGCGATAGAGGAAGAGGGAGAGGGATATGAAGTGGGAGAAAGACCTCGAGCGGGAAAGGGAGAGGGAGAGGGATATGTGGTGGGAGAAGGACCTCGAGCGGGACAGGGACAGGGAGTGGGACAGGAAGAGGGAGAGCGAGGGGAGTGAGACAGGGAGCGGGAGAGTAAAAGGGACAGGGAGCGGGAGAGGAAGAGGGCAAGGGGAGAGAGGGAGATGGAGAGGGAGAGGGAGAGGGAAAAGAAAAAAAGTTAATGTTGTGTACTATTCCAAACCCGCTCCCGGAGGAATAATCTGTGATTGTATCGTAAGTTTCAGTATGTAAATTCCTAAATATAAGTACTTCAATATAAATGAACCTGTTTTTAAATTTTCTTTTGTAAGGGATAATAAATAATATGATAAGCATAATTTCCGCGTGCGAAGCTGCGGGCAACAGCTAGTGTTATTATGTAATTACAAAATACCTTTGAATAGAGATTTTAACTATACAAATTTATTAAAACTCCAAATTGTAGAATAAAATATAGAAAAATATTTTTTTTAGGGTACCTCCCCTACAGAACGTGAAGATGAAAATTTCTTTAAATTAGATTCAATTGTCTCCCCCCCCTCCTACCGGCTAAATGATTGGGGTTGGACAAGTGAAAAATTATCGAAAATAGTTTAGATATAAGATGAATTTACAAGGAAAAGTGTCACGGCTATGTTAGCTTATGTAGTTAATGAGTAATAGTCGATAAACTTAGTACTTCGGAACTCTACATTGCGCGTGACCTTGACACGCACTTGCCTGGTTTTAATTTCCTCAGCTCTAAATATTTTAATTGAACATCTACTTATTTACTAACACGTTACAACTCTACATCAACCATATATCTATTTGAGAAAATCGTTTTTGTTTGGAGGAATTCAATATAATTACTATTGTATTAAAAACTATAATGGTGTTTGTACCAGTGTAAAATAGTACTGAGTGACCTAAAATTATTAGAACCTATTGTGTTCCTAACTACTAGCAAAAAAATATTCATGTTCTGTGGTTTCGAATAACAAAGTTCTGCATTACGCAAAACGAAGCGAGGCGAGACCTGCTTGTTATTTATTAATTGAGAGCAGCTGAAAATATTTTAAAATAAAACAGCCTAAATAATCAATGGCTGGCAATAGCATGACTGGCACAATGTGCCTCATTAATTTTCCGATCCAATCAACGCGTACAAAAAGACGATTAGCGAAATTGTTTTCCATTACTTGACCTTATTTATGATAGCCTGGTAAATCTAAAATCTTGAGCGTTGTAAATCTTGAAAGGCAGTTAATTTATTACTCTTACATTAAAATCAGGAAGGTACTTATAAAAATGAATGTTGGTAGAGTAGGCAACTGAGTTGTTCATTTTAAAAAAAATATATTTTTTTTAAATGTATTTTAAATCTTTAACACAAATTATATTAATTGGCATTGTTAAAAACGCTTAAAAACTATTTTTAATATTAATAATAACGAATTCAAAATTCAAAAAAATTCACGTGACTACGAACGCGCCAAATTTGGTCGCCATGTTAGTGACGTCATTTTGTTAAAGGAATTACACGATAGTAGGTACAGTGTTAGATGATTCTACGTGAATTGAGTAAAAATATCCGAAATTTAGTGCAAAAAGATATTCCACGTAATTTTATTGTAAATTTAAACGTTAAATGATTTATTCTTCATTAAATATAATAAAACTCTCCATTGATTATATACTCACACCAAAAGAAAAGGTTACACTTTTTACTAGTAAATCGTGTCTGGGAGGAATCAGGGCAGGGTGTTAGGGGTATGAAATCAGGGGTGTATGATATTTCATTTATCATACAACTAGCTTCTATCCGCGACTTCGTCTGCGTAAATTTCAGATATGGATCCTTAGAGAAATGAAGAATGTGATTAATAAAAAAATGCACAATGCAATGCTACAGAAATTCTATGCTAGTAGTAGGTACGATGCCCTATAGCCTAGTTGATAGCGATTCGATCCAACCTGCTAAGCGAGGGTCTCAGGTTCAATTCCCGGCCATATCTAATAAATATTTGTACTCGGGTCTTGGGTGTTATAGTGACGTGTTGTCCATGTCACCCGCGACAGGGAAACCTACTGCGGCGTTATGGGTTTTTACGCGCTTTATACATAAAACTGGTACAATATATAATTTTTTTTTGTCTCCGAAATACACCAACTTGGTCAATGACCCGTGTGGCGAATGGATACCACGCCACATCGCTGAGTCAAGGGTCCTGGGTTCGATACGATGCGAGGTGGATGCAGCGAGGTGGTTTGAATGATTAGTTTGAATTTCTGTTCTTGGTCTGGGTGTGTGTCCTTGTATTGTCTATGGCACCCACGACTCAGGGTATCCTAGTAAGGGGCTATGAGTGTGAAGCGTTTATTTATTTAATGATGTTCCTACTGATTTTACAATGTTAATGATAGTAATAGTAGTAATAGTTATCTTTTAACACGGTTCCGTTTTACTCTACCATTGAGGAGTTCCACTTTGTAGCCCCAGAACCCATTATCAAATCCTCATTGAATTGAAGTAGGATCAACGTGGCAAAATTCCTAACCTAATAAAATAAAACCATCAGTTGTTTCATAAAAGAAACGGGCAAGTGCGTGTCAGGCCACGCGCAATGTAGAGTTCCGAAGTAGTAAGTTTATCGACTATTATTCATTAACTACTCATGTTAACATAGCCGTGATAGTTTTCCTTGTAAATTCATCATATAACCTATTTTTGAGATTTTTTTCACTTGTCCAACTCCAACCGTTTAGCCAACTGTCCCCCCTGGACACTTGACTCCAACCAGAATTAGCACTTTAAAGCAAATATTTCGCAAACGGACCCCTAATTCCAAAAATGGTCTTCCCATAATATTTTTGGAAGACCTTTTCAATTTTTTTAATAAATATGTATATCCATGCCAAATTACAGCTTTCTAGCACTAAGGGTCTCGGCGCTTTGCTTTGGACAGACGGACGGCCGGACGGACGGACGGACGGACGGACGGACGGACGGACGGACGGACGGACGGACGGACGGACAGACGGACAGACGGACAGACGGACAGACGGACAGACGGACGGACGGACGGACGGACGGACATGACGAAACTATAAGAATTCTGATTTTACTTCGGAACCCTAAAAACGAATCTATGAACGAAAACTAAAATTTTACCTCTTATTCCTCGGGAAAAGGTCTATTTCCGGGATAAAAAGTATCCTATCTGGTAAGTTAGGTCAAAAACTATCTGTGTGCCTTTCATCTATATCTGTTCAGCCGTTTTTGCGTGATGGAGACACAAACATCCAAAATTTCAGATTTATAACATTAAGTAGGAAAGTAGGATTAAATGTACAGGTTCCGAATAAATGTACACATTTAACATTATCTTTTTTGTAGTATTCACACGTAATGGCACAAAACCAGCACGATAACTTTTAAGGTTTAGCATTTTTGATATATCTATCAATATATTGACGATAATATCAAGATTTTATCAGTTTAAAGTCAAATCACAGTATCAGCTGTATGCTGCAATGAATAGCAATTAACAAAGTGACGTCACACGCGCGCTCGGGTCTATTCGGGAACTGTCGGCGTGTTTTCGGTACTGGATTCAAAAACGTATTTTTGATTTGATGTAACTTTTAAATTATAGCGAATAAAAAAAAACTAAAATAACTTTGTTATAAAACTTATAAACTTTCCATTTATAACAAAAAAAAATTTTAGGAAACAACTCAACTAACGGCCGGTCTCAATAATGTACTAACAGATGGAAGGCTGTGAATAGGGCTACCATTAGTATGTTATCTGTCATATCTGTCAATTTTTGCCTCTGAAAAATTGACCAATATGACAGATGACAGCCCTATCCACAGTCTTCCATCTGTTAGTACATTATTGAGACCGGCCGTAAGTAAGTTTTTTATGTGAAAGTGAATCCTAATTACCATAACCCACGTGCTGCTTAAATTAAATTTTAGGTTTATCTATACATTTCAAATCTGAAGTTTAAAATTTTAAAATGAAGTTTACGTTGATGCTGTTGTTTTAACAACTTTTTGTTAACATTTTTGAAAACCATGTTAATTTTAGTACAAAAAATAACAGCACGATTACGATTGGAAGGTATAAAAACCACATTTTTCATTATGTATATACTCTAAAATGTTTGCAACTATAAATTTCAAAGCTAGATTCTGATCTCATGACAACCTGATCAGTTTTACCTCTGGAGGTAACTGGTCTTATTCATTTAGCTCGTAAAAAACCTCTGGTCACCTTGTTCAAAAAACATTTAATTAGAACGTATTTTCTCAATGTGTGCTTGACTTACTACAATAATGTTTTGAATCGTTCGTTAATTTCTCATTTGAGAGTGATCGCTTTCATCAAAAAGCCTATCTAGCTATTCTTCAAATTTACTTCTATCTAACTCTTCTTAGGACAACACAATAAGAGTGCCGAAGATTGAAAGAGGCTGTTAATACAATGATTCGTATCTTTACCTAAAATTTTATACCTTGATTAAATGAATTATCTAACTACATTTTCTTGTTATATAAAAAAATATACTTTTATTAAAGTCTCGTCAACAATTTTTAGAGACGAAGCAATTTAACATCGTAATATCTTCATGAAGTAGGTATTAGCGCAACCACAGATTCCATCAGGCACTCGCTATGTCGGGGCCCGAGGCATCGGGTAACCCAGTTCCTACATACGAACATCTTAAATCCCGGCCAATAAAACTGTTAATTTTGTAACAATCTTTTACTATATAAGTATAACACACTGAAAATCTATCACCAAAGAGTAATATTAAAGTAAAATTTAATAAATCTACATAGGTATATTAAAAACCGATGTGTGTATATTTGTTCTCTATAACCGTTTTGTGAATTCCATGGAATCCAAAATGGCTGAAATAATTTTAATAGTATTTTCAGACAATCTTCAGATTAACCCAACGGGTCGTGTGTAGTTTGGTAGCGTTCGGTTAAATGTATCGTTTGGCATTTCAAAGCGTACAGTCGCAATCAAATAAAATATAGTTATCCTTGTTGCTAACAGGGGAACATTTAATAAAAAAGACTTGGTGGAGTGTTATGAAACATTAAACAAATTAGATGTAAGAAATATTGTAATCTATACATTCCCATATTGTGAAAATTTGCCGCATCAAGAAAACTGCTATAGACATTTTTTAAATATGACTTTACACAATTTATGTACTTACAATAATAAATTTAAGATTATTGACTTGGCCAAGTGTGGTAAAGTTTATTATAACTTTGACAAAGATAAGTATTCACTATCTAAATACTTCAAAAAACAGATCGCTGTTTCTCTATCGTATTATTTTAAAATTTCAATCCAGAATAGGACTAAATCTATTTACAGGACTGTTTCTATTGAACAGTGCCATAATAATTCTGACTGTAAAATCTTGCATGATGGAAATACCAGGGATTTTACTTTAAACTAGATAAGGAGACAACAGAGGTTTGCTCTAGCTTGAATCAAAAAAGTTATAGTAAGTTTTTACACATACCTAGATTTAAGAATATTATAAATAGTAAAAAAGCTAATGTTATTAACTTGGTACATCAAAATATACAATGCATTAAGGGAAAGATTTGGAGATAGAGTTGTTTTTAGAAAGATTTAATGTTGATCTTCTATGTATACCTAACTGAACATTGGTTGAAATGTCATGAATATATGTTTAATTTTAAAAGACATCAGGTTGGTAGTTCGTACAGCAGAACCCATGCTATTCATGGTGGTTCATTAATTTTGTTAAATAAAAACTTAAAATTTAAAAATAGAACTGATATTGTGAGCCTATCTGTTGAGCGGACAATAGAATTAGCTGCAGTGGAATTAGAGCAACTCATTGTCGTGTCTGTGTAGGTATAGACCACCGATGTCTAACTTTGAACTTTTTGAAAAAAATATGGATGATGTATTATTTAAACTTACAAAATCAAATAAGAAATTGATTGTATGTGGAGACTTCAACATTAACATTTTGGAAAATACCTCTTTAAGTGTAAGATTACTAAATCTGTTTAAATCATACAACTTGTCCAATTTATTCTTGGAACCCACGAGAATAACGGCGACTAGCGCCACATGCATAGATAACATATTTACAAATATAACTCCTATTAATAAAAATATAATTAATAATTTGAATTCAGATCATTGCCAGTTAATTCAGTTTAAAAATTTAAGAAAATCTATTAAAAAATGTAGAAAAACTGTTGTACCAGTAACTGAAAATCGAATAAAAGAAATGAGAAAAGGTCTTTTATCCGAACAAAAACAGTTTCACTGTAAAAAAACAGGCCAAGTACACTTCAAAAGATAGTTACAAAAATTATAATTAAGTTTTTACAAAAAATTATGAAATCAAAAAACCCAAGTACATAACCGTTTTAGATATGAAAAAATAAATTTGCTGGTAAAAGTAAAAAAAAATGGTGTACTTGGTGTGCATAATTATGATTTTCGATCTGACTTGACATTAGAAGCCTAGGCCGTCAGAACAAGGCAAGCCCAGCTGTGTCGTACAACCCAGGATCTCGGGATCCAACACAGAACACTCCATTCCATACGTTTAATATTTAACAGCTGCAGAGCGATGACAGTAAAGCAATGATAGTAAGCTGGGCTTTTCGGCTTGTATGACAGTAGTCTGTACCACACGCCACTGAATTTGGAAGATATTTTTTTAAACTTTTTAACCCCCGACGCAAAAAGAGGGATGTTACAAGTTTGACGTGTCTGTGTATCGGTGTATCTGTGTGTCTGTGTATCTGTATGTCCCAAACGGATGAACCGATTTTGATCTCGTCTTTTTTGTCTGAGAGGTGGCTTAATCGAGTGTTCTTATCTATGTTTAGTGTAAATAAAACTGTCCGGGATTTTTTTAAATTTTAATTTAAGATTATTTTGAAATAAGCGCGCACTATAAAGTATTATGCACACCAAGTACACCATTTTTTTTTACTTTTACCAGCAAATTTATTTTTTCATATCTAAAACGGTTATGTACTTGGGTTTTTTGATTTCATAATTTTTTGTAAAAACTTAATTATAATTTTTGTAACTATCTTTTGAAGTGTACTTGGCCTGTTTTTTTACAGTGAAACTGTTTTTGTTCGGATTTCATATCTTTTTGTAAAGTACACTTTTTTTCAAATATTGCACGCCTTGTATGTACCGCGAAGCGGATGAGGTTGTGCTTTAATTACCTACTCTCGATATGTCAAGGCCAAAAATGTTTACGTTTAATATTTAATTTAAACCGGAAAGTAAATCGGAAAAGTATTCGTAGCTTTCATGGTGGGTCGACTATTTGTATAATTATTGAAGAGTCCCTAAAACTAATATAAAAATAAGTTTACATGGTTGGTTATTACATAATATATTTACCCTTACTAACTGAATTTAAAAGTTATTTTGCTTACAAGAACGAGTATTTGGCTATAGTTACATTCGGTATTCAGCTAATTTGATACTATTTAGCCGAATACTAAATATGTCATATCTACCTAGTTAAGAGTGTCGCTTCTGATATGTCACTATTCTTACGACAGAGTTTACTATTCAAAAACCCGGAGAAGTAGATCGCACAAAGAACAAGGGCGAAAAATTATTTTTATTTTTTCTAGCGTCTTAAAACGTCAGTTATACCGAAGCAATTCAATATTTTTTTACGTATTTTAAAATTAATACATGTACCCGTATTACCCACTTAACATTTAACATTTTATGTTTCTGAGTTTAATTTTATTAAAAAATAATTGTTTGTTTTTAACTCCCGATCCAAAAAGAGGGTACAAAATTTTTTGCCACTTTAAAGGGTACGAAATTTTGACTTTCTATCAACTTTTTAAGTGTTTAGTTAGCCATTTCTTGGTTCACTAACTTGGCAACACTGAGTGGTGTTATAACTTAGGCCCGCATAATGCTGATTGAGATTTAATATAATGGGAGTGCGCTGATTACTTAGAAAAGGGAAACTATATAGAATTGGCATACCTACGAAAAAAACGTGCATACCTATGAAACGAAACATGGCGGTTTAGTTTCTGCTAATATCCACTTTCATATAACTTTGACATTACCATAGTCAAAGTGGGTTTTGTAAAAATACTGCCTTAGTACCTTAGTACACATTTTACACCGTAGTAAAGTGGGGGCCCACCGTAGTAAATTGACGCGCCAATGGGGCTATTTTCGTTACCGAGCGGCTGTCATATTTTATCCGTTGGCTACACGTAGCCGATCGGCTATATTCAGTGTACTGTGAGCCGTGTCCAGTGCTGCCAATATATTTAGTATAAAGGAGATGTTCAAAAAATGTATGGGGGCTGGTACTAAATTTGTACAAAAACAAAACTTCGATGAGGAGAAAGTGAAAATTATTCCGATTGGGACAAGGTTGTGAAAATAAAAAAAAGATCCTCCCCATTGAGGTAATACATAGAGAAGCTATCTCAAACAAAATGTGTGTTCCACCGCCAGCTTGCCCTCCGTTCTCTTTTCAAACTAGAAGCCTCGTTTACACACTTGCCATAGAGTAACTTTGTATATGACACTTGTCGAACCAAGACAAGCAGTCACCGACTCCAAATCTTTACAAGCTCTTACTCCAACTTTATTTAACGTGCAAAAGCGTTTAAACGATTTCAAACGTCCACCATTTCACGTCACCATTGATTCGTGTCAAAAAATCCAACACTTAAAATTGGTCACAAGCGTCGCGTCGGCAAGCTTATTTAGTCCATTAACACGCTAGTGGCTTGCCAAGTTCAAACGCTCCTTATGATTTTTTCATTCAAAATGGCGGGAACATTGCTCAATAATTAACTTAAATTCGTTTTAGTTGATTTAAGTTAAGATTTTGTTTTCTTACTGATGATAAAGTGATAACATTATCTTTTTTGTTTTTTGTCTTGCAATTGTGACACATTCTTTTACGCACGACGGCATTTTTTCAGTTTTTTCGTAAACAATTTTGACATGCGGCCGCATTGAGCGCAGCCGAGTGACAGCTGAGTGACAGAATGAAATGCAGCCGGCCGGCTGCAATGCACACCCCCGAACCCGATGTTCGCGGTGTCCCTTCTATACGCTAGTAATATTCATTCTATGATCCTCCCTTGTTTTTTTATTTGTGTTTGAATTTCAGTAGATAGATAAAAAGCTTGTCACACTGGGCACCTTTTTTACTTATGGCAACTTTATCCTGACACTATTGACACTTGATAGTACTGACTGATAGTGGCCGCGTTCCACTAGACGCTCAAAACGCTCACAACGATCAAATTAATATGAGATTTTGATCGTTGTGAGCGTTGTGAGCGTCTAGTGGAACGCGCCCGGCTGCGTTCCAGTAGACGCTCACATCGCTCACAACGATCAAAACGCGTTCCACATGGCGACCACGGTCGTCATGGTCGCGGTGAAAACGTCATTGATGACGTCATTAATTTCGCTCACGGCACGCTCAAAACAACCCACCTCACGGGGTGGGTCGAAGTGCCCGTTCCACTTGGGTGTATGATTGTAACGCTCACAAGCTAGTGGAACAGGAAAAACCGCGGTCGTGAGCGTGATCGTTGTGATCGTCTAGTGGAACGTAGGGAGTGACAATAATGATTTAAGTGATGAATAAATGAAACGATGACATTTTGTTTTGCATTTGATTGATTGATAGTTGACACTGACAGTTACTAATATCAAACCACAGAATACTTAATCACTATGGATCAAACTAGGATGATCTATGTCGTTTCGTTTCTTCATGATTTTGGTTTACAATTAATGTTAATTATTTTATACATGTGTTGAAAACATAATAATATAATAGATTGACCTCAGATATGTTCTAATTCGTGAAAAGGACGTATGTACCTGTTAGAAACAAAAACATTGCTTTCCATAGACCTTCTAATTATCATGAACATACTTCTTCGATTTTCCAAAATATGGAGGATCAATAAAATATAAGTTTTATAATTTCAAGTAGATTAGAAAATATGCTTTCAAATGAAATATAAATTACGGCTGTACAAATTTCTTCGGAATAAAGTACCACTTTTGAACATCTCCTTTAGCGCTCGGACTAAAAAAAATTTTTTTTTTGCCCCTATACTTCGAACCCTAGATGGGGCTAACACGCGCACTCCAGCAAGGCTATTCGAGAAAAAATTATCTGGTAACACTGACTGTAGTTTACTTGCTGTGCAGACTGCCGTCGTGCTCGGTGCTATAGATAGCATAACTGTTTGGTTGTTTGTTTAGTTTTTAATAATCATTATTTTGATCCAGTAATTATTTGTCAATCATAATTATTATGATAAGGTAATTATTGCATATATGCGAGAAAACAGGCAATATTAATAATTAATGGAACATAACTATTATACAGCGATAAAGATGGAAAATTTGTTGTGGTGAGGTTAAGTGAATGAAAGATGTTCAAAAAATGTATGGGGGCTGGTACTAAATTTGTACAAAAACAAAACTTCGATGAAGAGAAAGTGAAAATTATTCCGATTGCGACAAGGTTGTGAAAATAAAAAAAAGATCCGCCCTTGTTTTTTTTATTTGTGTTTGAATTTCAGTAAATAGATAAAAAGCTTGCCACACTGGGCACCTTTAACTTCAGGCAATTCTAACCTGACACTACTGAGTACTGACTGACTGACACTTGACAGTACTGACTGATAGTGACATTGAGTGATGATTTTAACGATGACATTTTGTTTTGGTTTTGAATTTTTGATTTCATTTAGAGAATAGTTCAGAATTTCAGGCGACTTGATTTCGTTGTGCTGTATTTTTTTACGCTGCCGCGACGCCGTCGCTGCGCTGCCGCCGTGATCAATCCTTTTATAACAACCTCTGCTTGCCTACCGGACTCCGACACTCCGACCGCGACCTTATCTCTCTATACGACAACCTGGCGCTTGCTTACTGGACTTCCCGATCTGTACTATCAAAATCTTTTGAAAAGAAAAGGTATGTAACAACTACAAGTACTTGTAATATGTATCAATTTTAGAAGATTAATATTTGTTTGCACATTTCATCATATTAGTTTAATTGCTTTGGTTTAATACACCTAATACACATGCTCTCGTGCAGCCAAACAAATGTTCCTTCACTAACATTAAACAAATAGGTGTATTATGGGTATACATATCAAGTAAATTCATGTATGAATGTAGTACATGTAAGGAAACAGTATGTCTGCCCATAATAAATGACTTGTGATAAGTTTGCTTCAATCAATACATTGCACTTGTTTCTTGTACTGACTTAATATATTTCAATTTTTAGATATCTACCTTACAATGGCTGTATGTATTAATACAGTGAAGCCTATTAAGTATGTCATATAGATCACATGTTTTATTGTTTCAGATTTCTGATAATGATCAGTTGTGCCAAGAGTGTGTGAACCTGGTAATTCAAGAAGCCAGCAACCGCATTGAAGATCCTCATTGTACATCAAACAAACCACTAGAAAGAAAATATTTAGAAAATCAAATATTTCCACGGCAGGAATATATACTCATATTGTTGGATTTAGATGCAGACATCAATGATTGGAGTCAACGAATTACTCAATATTACTGTAATTGTATAGTAAAAATGCGTACAGTAGGGAGCTGTGCACACTTAATGACCATTATATGGAATTTGGGATGGGCTCGGCATCAAAATAATATTCTACCACCAGCAAGGTTTCTAGATGGCATTTGTGTGAGAGATGTGGAAAATGAAGTTCAATAAAATGTAAATTTTCATAAAGTCTTTTATTATTTCCTATTCTCCATGCACACAATTTATTTAAGTATGATATCAGCTTTCCATTATTAAAACGTGATACCTACAAAATCTATTTACGGTGGCTTTCTATGCAATGGGTAATAAAATACTATTGTGTCTAGGTTATGATGACCTTAAAATCCTAAGACCTGTTATTAGTCATCATTATAGTCTTCATTCCGAATTATATAGAAAGAGATTTAATCCAGGCTAGAGCGAGCTACGAGCAATCGGCGGTTCACGCCTGCGATTCTCGAGGAAACTGAAGCAAATCCTGGTCGTAATTGCTTGTTATAATAATGTAATCCCTTAGACAGTTACTAATATCAAACAGATCAAACCACAGTACTTAATCACTATGGATCAAACTAGGATGATCTATGTTGTTTCGTTTCTTCATGATTTTGGTTTATTGGTTTACAATTAATGTTATTTATTTAATACATTTATAGTTACGTGTTGAAAACATAATAATATAATAAATGGACCTCAGATATGTTTGTAATTCGTGAAAAGGACGTATGTACCTGTTAGAAAAAAAACATTGCTTTCCTTCTACCTTCTAAATTATCATGAACATACTTCATCGATTTTCCAAAATATGGAGGATCAATAAAATATAAGTTTTAAAATTTCAAGCAGATTAGAAAATATGCTTTCAAATGAAATATAAATTACGGCTGTACAAATTTCTTTGGAATAAAGTACCACTTGAACATCTCTTTTATTATTTATTTAAGAAGTTTACGATTAGTGTTGTATTTATTTAATAGGATTGTGACACGGTGATCTTTGGCTGTAAATACTTATTCACGATAAACAACAAATGGACTAATCATGTCTATTTTGAAAAATGAAGGTTTTTATGTTATAATATTACAATATGAGGAAGTGTACAAAGTAAGAAATGTTATGTTCCTAGTATTTATTCATATTTTTATATTGAAGATACAAATCAAGATAAATGGCAGAGTATCAAACTTGTTTGACCTCTCAATGGATGGATGGATGGATTAACAAAGCAACATGGATTTGAGAAAATAGGTCAGAATAAGGCCACTACAAATATAATCATTAATTTATATTACAGTGAATGAAATTTGAATTCTGTGACCTGTGTGTAATTTACTCATTGGTTTTCTATTGAGATTGCAATTGAAGGTACATTATGTGGGAGAAATAAAACTTTAAAAGACAGATTGTGGTTTTCTTGATAATTTTATTTTAGGAGGCATATTATGTTGAATATGAAATTAATAATTCATTACAGCATAATTATGTTATTTTCGTTTAAAGAGTGAAAATAAATAAGAGTGTATATAAATAAAATGTTGAACAGTAAATAATTTTTAATATAATATTTTTGTAATTCTTCTCCGGACAACAGTAATCAGCTGGATGTCAATAGTCTTAGTTGTAATTCAATCTCCCCATTTTGTTATTGTATTCTTCTTATATTTTGTTCTTCCAACACGTTTCCTTTAATAAAAAAAATATAACAATTGTGTTAAGCAGTAGCTATATTAAAATCTTTTAAAACAAGGATTAAATATATTTGTAAAACATAATACATAAATATCCATTCTTTATTTATTACATAATATGATGCCTTTCCTATCTATATTAAAACAAAGCAGGCTCATATCATTTTGGCACATTACAATGGCTTATAGTGAAGTCCTATCAATACATATTCTTGCTGGGTACCTATATTGGCTTGGCAAGAAATCTAAAACATTAAAAACATAGATATAATTTATGATTTTAAAAGTGTAGGTAAAAGGTAGGTAGTCCAAGTAGGTACCTACATTTAATGTTAACTGCACTTCTAGATACTGCTTGCCTCGCAGCTGGGTATTCAGTTTATTATCAAAACATATAATTATTTAACAAATATTTTCCTTGATCCTTGAGAGCTCCTATGCAAACTATATTATCACCTTTGGTAATATTATGTTGCATAATAAAATAATCCATTGAGTAGGTACCTACTTGTAGACAATTTTAAATAAACTTTTAATTAAATTTTAATTAAGTAGGTACCTAATGTAAAAATGTACCTTTTATTTCCAAGAGTCCAAGTCAAGACACAATATTAGGTTTATAGAGTTTCTTGCAAGTAGTTTAATTTAATTATCGTCTTTAAAAAATATCTCCATAAACTTTGTGACATTCGCCATTGGATTAGTGTTTAAGTACTCTGTGACTGTGATTGCGTAGCGTAGTGTTTATTTATGTAGGTATTAGGTACCGTATTAATTTAGGGCGTAAGACCACAACGAATCCGAACAAAACTCAAAAGCGCATGTATGTATGTTTTAGGCGGCTTAGGTATACATAATAAAATTATGAAGAGGTTAAATCAGGACTGACACTATTAATGTAATTTTTGAAATTTTTATACCTATTTAGTAGATCTGCCCGTCATGCTTGTTTTTAACTGTTGGCGTTTGTATTTGTATTTTTATTTTCTGTTTTCTAATTTTTCTAAATCACTGATAAAATCACAACTAAAACAAACAAAATAACAAAATTTTTAAACTCCAATTCCAATATTTCCAATGCTACCAACATTACTTACTGAGGCGTCGACATGGATATAATAGTATAACTGGACTACTGACTTCGAACTTCGAAGGGTCTGAAGACGTGATGTCACAATTCAATGAACATCTAATCTATATATAAATCAATTTTTTCTTACAATAAGTTAATCCTTGACCACGATCCCAATTTCTGTGCGTTATGAGAGGTAGTTTAAACCTTCCCTGAAGTTCCACAAATATTTCAAGATCAAAATTAGCCAAATTGGTCGAGCCATTCCTGAGTTTTAGAGAGACAAACGAACAGCAATTGGCTATTTGACAGTTATCACAGTAAAATATGAAATGTGTTAAATATAGTTGCTTAATGGTTAACAATAATTATACAATACGTTTCTTGCATTTTATAAATTGTAAATATTTTTACTTTTGAAAAATAGATTTGAGTTTTTTTACCTGTGGATACGAGAACCGAAACGCGGGCGGCCATGATTGAGCATGTTATGACGTCACAATTCAAAAAATAAACCGTCGTGTACTACTAACTATATCGTGTGCACTGTACAATTTACTGAGAAAATTAATGATATATTTTGATTTCTGCTTTTGAGAGGTTTTGTAAAATGGAGTCAGGCTATACAAAAGCTGACAGTGCGAATTTGCCTCAAGTTGATTCATTTATGGTCGCAAATTTCTTTGCGTGTAACCCTGACTTTTGCTCTACCGAGTTTCAGAATGCAAAAACCTCCTTGTAAGTACTGAAATTAATAAAGTAAAATTGGTCAGTCTTGCTAAATGGTCACAGGGGGATTTTTTTCTAAATTTTTCCTCAACGCCCCCTTAACGACACCATATTACTAATGATTTTAAATTACCTATAGGTTATGTTTATGAACAATATTAGGTTAGGTTTAATTTGTTTTTTTAGTAAATCAGAGGCTAAGTTGGGTTCTTCTAAATACTTACATCAAAGTGGTCCTCACAAAAGAATATTGCTGATATAACAGATGTTAACTCTGGGTCTTGACGTGCTTATTGTAACCACTGCTTTCGACGTTGAGGGCATTTAGAAACGTGTAGGTATAAAGATAAACAATTTGTCAGGTTTAATTGTAGTACTTCTACACATAGGCACTGCACACGTCTTGTAGCTTGTCATTTTTACAATTCCAGTGAAAAAGGTGTAAGTTTTTCACTTAAAATATCTTCAGAGTTAGAGCGTAAACTTTTGTTAATTGAAATATGACGTCACAGCCAGCAAGTGACAGATGGCGGACTATTTTCGCGCGAATTTAAAATTAATGGATTAAAAGTTATTTTTTTCCTACTAAATAACACTTTTATGAGAAAAATAAATATTGTAAGAGGTATAAAATAAAACTACGAAAATTTTAAAATATTTTTCTAAAAATTGTCAAATAGCCAATTGTTTTTTACATATACAGATTCTTAGTATTTTCCGTTACTTATTATTTATGTTTTTCACCGTTTAATTTAAACGTTCCCTGAAGTTCCACAAATACTTCAGATCAGATTCAGATAGATCAAAATTAGCCAAATCAGTCCAGCTATTCTTGAGTTTTAGTGAGACAAACGAACAGCAATTGATTTATATATATGTATAATATGTCAGTGGTAGTAACAAAACTCCTCCGAAACGGTTTGACCGATTCTTATGAAATTTTGTGTATATTCAGTAGGTCTGAGAATCCATATTTATTATTTAAATACCTACTTATTTATTATTATAAATGTGAAAGTGTGTTTGTTTGTTTGTTCGTCTTTCACGTCGCAACGAAGCTGATAAATGGCATGGTTTTTGTGTGTGGAGATAGTGAGGAGGGTGGAGAGTAACGTAGGCTACTTTTTACCGCGGTAAAACGTCCCCATAGGAAGATCGATATTTTGTTGGTTGCTAGATATTTAGTTCCAGATATTGTTAATAGATGGCGTTAGTAAGATTCATTTGCTAGTTCTGAATCACGCTATCAAATGATACATGTTTACTTAAGTCATATGCAACAAAATCTAACTAAGTAAAAGTAAGTAGGATTTGTAAAGAATCGATGTCTACCGCGGGCGAAGCTGCGGGCAAAAGCTAGTAGGACATAAACTATTTCTCATACCTTTCATACCAGTGAATTTCTCCACACCAAATTCTTTTTTATTTTCTGGACAACTTTTTTATTTCAATTTACTTATAATTCGGCATTAAAAATACATTCAATTCTTAATTTTCACCCTTCTACCACTAACCCCTATTTTTTAATAGCGATATTAGTACTTTAATTATTTTCTACACTCGGCTGTCGATAATTTAATTGATCATTTATCAGACCTGTAAAAACAAAAGTATTGTGACAAGTTTATTTGGACAATAATCCCATTAAGGGTGAAAGTAAGGGATGAAATTCAAAGTTATAAATGTGTTAAAATATGTATTAACTCAAGGGTTGTGATTAGGGTGTCCCTATATCTAGATATAATTAATGAGGCATTTCAACGTTTGACCGGTCAGCTAGTATTTTTAATAATTTCTTCAAAATTATCTTTATCATGAAAACTGATGTTTTTATATTAATATGATTATTTGTGTGTAAGGTAATAATAAAATGAAACAATATTATTTATTAAGGTACCTACCTACATCTATTTTTTAAGTGCTCTGCAATTATAAAAATATTTGAAAACCATCGAATAATATATCCTGGGACTATAGATAACATGAACACAATAGAAAAATGGTCAATTGTGTCGTCATCCATCTTCAGGTATCTTCGAAGATTGTGATCCAGTTAGACTATTATATCCTTGAAGCAAGCACTCAATGTATAGTCTGTATACGCTATCTACTTACTAAGCATGTGTCTGTGGTCACAGCCATTAATATCGAAATAATTAATACGCCAATGCCATGTACGAAGAAAAAAAAAGAAATTTCAATACCAACCTTCTAGGAAAAATTCACCCGAAATTAGTAATTTAGGCTGTTCAGTGTGCTTAGTGCGAGTTGCATCGAAGAGTTACCGTACCTCGTTAACGTCAACACATGACTAACGAGAAATTGCGAGTGCCAGTCTCAAAACGTGACGTGTGTAATTCCACGTTAGTTCACTGAAAATATCTATTATTATGTTGGCAGCAAAAACGTCGTTAAATCTCGTTAAACGTCGTGAAAGAACCCAACCAAATTGAAAATAATACATTTATTTAGTTGGAGCAATAGTATCAAGCTACAATTAAAATAGTGGTGTTATACTGTAGTTTACTTGCTATCGAGCTATATAATAGTGTTTTGGTTGTTTGTTTCATATTATTAAATATATATTTTTTCAGTACTTACTTATCAATCTTATTATATTGTGGCATTTTAAGCGAGAAAACAGGCAATATTAAATAATGGAACATAGCTACAGTGATAAATTTGATATGCAAAAGTTTTTGTGTGGTGAGGTTATGTGAATGAAATTTATTATTTATTTATCAAGCTCAGATCAATAATTAACAAGTTCACGATTGGTGTAATATTTATTTAATAGGATTTATATGTTTAGGCACAGTGACCTTTGGCTGTAAATACTTATTCACGATAAACAACAAATGGACAAATCATGTCTATTTTGAAAAATGAAAGTTTTTATGATACCTAACATATTACAATATGAGGAAGTGTACAAAGTAAGAAATGTTAAGTTCCTAGTATTTATTCATATCTTTATATTTAAGGTACAATTCAAGATAGATGGCAGAGTATCAAACTTGTCTCAACAGCACTAGCGGAGACTACTACTTCCAACAAAACAACAGCAATGCAACATTTTCCCCATTGTGATTTAAGAGTAAACGAGTAAAGAAATACGTATATAAAGTAAAAGTATAAACACAGCAACATGGATTTGAGAATTGAGAAGATATGTCAGAATAAGGTCGCTACAAAATATATTATACTCATTAATTTATATTACAGTGTATGAAATGTGAAGTCTATGACCATTGTAATTTACTCATTGGTTTTCTATTGAGATTGGAATTGAAGGTATAACATTATGTGGGAGAAATAAAACTTTAAAAGACAGATTGTGGTTTTCTTGATAATTTTATTTTAGGAGGCATATTATGTTGAATATTAAATTAATGAGGCATTACAGCATAATTATTATGTGATTTTGATTTAAAGAGTGGAAATAAAACGTTGAACGGTAAATAATTTTTAATATAATATTTTTGTAATTCTTCTCCGGGCAACAGTATCCAGCTGGATGTCAATAGTCTTAGTTGTAATTCAATCTTCCCCTTTTGTTATTGTATTCTTCTTATTTGCTCTTCAACACCTTTCCTTTAATAAAAATATTATATTACAAAATTGTGTTCAGCAGTAGGTATATTGAAATCTTTTAAAACAAGGATTAAATATATGTATGTTTGTAAAACATAATACATAAATATCTATGTTTTATTTATTATATTATGCCTTATTAAATTATTCTCTATCTATTTTGAAATAAAAAAGGCCCATATCATTTTGGCACATTGCAATGGCATGGCATAATATAGTGAAGTACTATCAACAGATCTTGCTGGGTATATTGGTTTGGCAAGAAATTTTAAACATTATGAACATAGATATAATTTAGTATCTCAAAAGTGTAGGTACTGATACATAATGTTAATATAGTCCCAAGTAGATATATTGAATGTTAAACTCACAGCTGGGTATTCAGTTTATGGGTTTATCAAATATGTAATTATTTAATAAATATTTTCCTTGATCCTTGAGGGCTCGTATGCAAACGATACTAACACCTTTGGCAATATTAAGTTGCATAATAAAATCATTCATTGAGTCCATACTTGTAGACAGTTTTAAATAAACTTATTTAAATCTTAATTATGTAGGTAATGTAAGTACCTTTTAATTCCAAGAGTCCAAGTCAAGACACAATAATATTAGGTTTATCGAGTTCCTTGCAAGTAGATTAAAAGGCATTGTCTTTATAAATATCTCCATAAACTTTTTAAAAGCTTGGTGACATTCGCCATTGGATTAGTGTTTATGTTTAAGTACTCTGTGACTGAGATTGCGTAGTGTTTAAGTACTCTGTGATTGGATTACCGGTTAATTATTTCTTGCATGAACAATACAAATACTACTTAACAATAATTTTATTCACTTTAAGATTTAGTGGCCGCAAACATGCTCCGAGCAATTATAAATATCCAGCCATAATTTTCAAGAAACAGAAAAAAAGTGTAATTAAATTAATAAACCATCTTTTTATGATTTCACTTGTAAATTTCACGTGAAAACTTTTCGGTCACGTGGTCCCATAGTTTTCGCAAGCTTCGTATTGGAACTGTCAAATAAAGCCACTCGCACTCGCGCAATGTTCGAGGAACAATACATTAACCACTGACAGTAAGACTTCACTCGAGTGAACGTGAGCGCATGAAACTCGCACTCGCGCATTTTTTTTCTTCATTTTCCCGCTAGATGGCTCTGCTTCGGTCCCATACAAATTTGCATTTACGTAGCGAGCCCGTTATGTCACGTAAAACTCGCACTAAGCACACAGATTCCAAAAAGGGACCGGGCCAAATTTTTTATTGTTGTAAAGTATTAAATAATTGAAAGATCGAAATAATTTTTAGTGTTTTATGAAAACAATCAATAATCATTTTGTTATGTTAATTTACAAAGTGTTGAAGTTTCGCTAATAATTAAAAATATGGAGTTAAAAATTTCGTGACGGCTTGTTTCGTGACGTCACACTAGGTTTCGGGAAAAGAGACTATAGCGTCAAGTGACATTTTTTGGAGTGTGTGTGTACTTGCCCTAGACACTATTGTGTCTCCTGATAAGAACTCCCATTTATATCTTCTACATTAAGCCCTAATAGTCCAGTGCCGATAATTTTTGAAACGAAAAAAAATTATAGTAGAATGAAACCTATTGCAAAAGGAAGAGAATATAACGAAGATTATAGGAAAAATAAATTACGGGCGATCTGAGGTCGGGAAGGGGGGGGGAGGGGGGGTTTAAGGGAAAAAATTGGTTTATCTCGATTTCCGGAAAAACTACAAGTCCTATTGAAAAAAGTTGAATGGCAAAGTTGTAGGTAATAAAAAGATCTACAACTTTTGTATTTACACTTTTTTACATAACCTCAAACTTTATGTGAAAAATTCAAAAAACCACGTTTTTGGTTTTTTATTTTTATCTTTTACAAAAAATATTTTTTTTTCACCAAATTTGGTGAAAACTTACCTTTGTATGTCCTTAACATACTGTAATTTTTTTGATTCAAAAAAATATTTTTTTCCACCTTATTTTGACCTTAAATCAAAAAAACAACCTTATTATTAGTCGAAAAATCTCACGTCAAAATATCTGATTTTTTTTAAAAGTCGGTAGTCCTCTTGTTCTTTGAAATCTCTACTTTTTAATGGTATATAAAAACCTATACACTACTATGGTAAATGTTCTCAGAAAATGCAATGAAACGACTACTATTTTCGCATGTTTTTTGCCATCTCATATGCAATCAATGAAATCCGAATTTTTTTTGCGAAAATCTCTACTTTCTAATGGTATATAAAAACCTATACACTAATATGGTAAATGTTCTCAGAAAATGCAATGAAAAGACTACTATTTTCGCATGTTTTTTGCAATCTTATATGCAATCAATGGAATCCGAATTTTTTTTGCGAAAATAGTTGTCGTTTCATTGCATTTTCTGAGAACATTTACCATATTAGTGTATAGGTTTTTATATACCATTAGAAAGTAGAGATTTTCGCAAAAAAAATTCGGATTTCATTGATTGCATATGAGATGGCAAAAAACATGCGAAAATAGTAGTCGTTTCATTGCATTTTCTGAGAACATTTACCATAGTAGTGTATAGGTTTTTATATACCATTAAAAAGTAGAGATTTCAAAGAACAAGAGGACTACCGACTTTTAAAAAAAATCAGATATTTTGACGTGAGATTTTTCGACTAATAATAAGGTTGTTTTTTTGATTTAAGGTCAAAATAAGGTGGAAAAAAATATTTTTTTGAATCAAAAAAATTACAGTATGTTAAGGACATACAAAGGTAAGTTTTCACCAAATTTTGTGAAAAAAAAAATATTTTTTGTAAAAGATAAAAATAAAAAACCAAAAACGTGGTTTTTTGAATTTTTCACATAAATTTTGAGGTTATGTAAAAGAGTGTAAATACAAAAGTTGTAGATCTTTTTATTGCCTACAACTTTGCCATTCAACTTTTTTCAATAGGACTTGTAGTTTTTCCGGAAATCGAGATAAACCATTTTTTTCCCTTAAACCCCCCCCCCCCCCCCCCCCCCTTCCCGACCTCAGATCGCCCGTAATTTATTTTTCCTATAATCTTCGTTATATTCTCTTCCTTTTGCAATAGGTTTCATTCTACTATAATTTTCTTCCACTTTTTACCGTTTTTAGAGCTATCGGCACTGGGCTATAATGAAATGTATAACCTATTTTTCTATAAATTCGAAAATTTGTTTAGATCAATATTTAATAAAAAGTCCGTCGTAACCACTGATGCAATGGTCTTTAGTGAATGGGCAACATTGGATATTTACAAAAAAAGGGAAAAATTGTACGAATTATATGCAGAACGCCAATTTAACACTAGTGATGAGTTCAAACAGTATGTTCAATTATTCTTCAAAGAATTTAAAAATGATTGCATAAAGGCCAAGTCCAAACACATACAAACGAAAATAAAAAATAGTTCAAATGTAATATAAAAACCATATGGCAAATAATTAACGAAGAAACGGGAAAAAATACGCACAAAATTAATGACTTTGAACTCAATATAGACAATAAATTAGTAACTTTAGATCACGATATTGCGACTATTTTTGAAACCTTTTTCACAGACATTCCCGTTTCTACTACGAAGCATTTGAAGTCTTCACCAGAAGCTGCTCTATCATTATTGGAGATTAGCGTGCAAGAATGTAACAATAACTTATGTTTTAGCCACATTACGTACTTTGAAATTATCAAAGCATTTAAATTAATTAATAATAAGAAAACAAATGATATATGGGGAATTTCCGTTAACGTTGTTAAGTCTTTAATTGATGTTGTTGCTCCTGAATTAGCATTAATATTTAACAAGTGTATTGACTGTGGCGTATTTCCTGACTTAATGAAATATAGTAAAATCATTCCGTTATTTAAATCAGGTAGTACCTACTAGTAACCCCACAAACTTTAGGCCGATATCGGTACTACCGACATTTAGTAAAATTTTCGAAAAAATAATACTCATGCAATTACTTACACATTTTCAAAAAAATGATTTATTGCATAATAAACAGTTCGGTTTTACTCGTGGTCGCTCAACAACCGATGCTGGTGTTGAGTTAATGCAGAACATTTTCGATGCCTGGGAGGAGTCACGTGATGCTCTTGGCATCTTCTGTGATTTGTCCAAGGCTTTTGATTGTGTTGTGCATGATATACTAATTAGGAAACTACGCCACTATGGAATTAGGGGCGCAGCACTGGAATTGATGAGTTCCTATTTAAGTGGCAGAATTCAAAATGTAGAAGTGAATGGTAAGCATTCTCCTGGATCTGTTGTAAAAATGGGAGTTCCACAGGGTTCCATTCTGGGGCCTTTTCTGTTTCTCATTTATATTAATGACCTCCCTTACCTAGTCAAGAATAATAGTCATGAGATAGTTCTATTTGCAGATGATACGTCTCTTGTCTTTAAAGTTAATCGTTACCAATCAAGTTATCACGAAGTAAATCATTGTCTTAATAAGGTAATGCATTGGTTCGAAGCTAATAATTTGCTTCTTAATGAGAAAAAAACAAATTGTATAAAATTCACATTACCTAACGTTAAACAGATAAAAACCACTATTCGGCTTAATAATGAGGACTTGGGTTTCGTGGATACAACAGTTTTTCTGGGGATAACGTTAGATGCTAAACTTCAATGGAGCCCTCATATCCATACTTTATCGAACAGACTTAGTTCTGCAGCATATGCGATTAAGAAGATTCGACAGTTGACGGACGTAGAAACTGCGAAACTAGTATATTTCAGTTATTTTCACAGCATTATGTCGTACGGAATACTACTGTGGGGTAGAGCTTCTGAAATTAATTATTTTCACTCTACAAAAAAGAGCTGTTCGTGCAATTTATGACATGGGACCGAGAGAGTCCCTAAAAAATAAATTTAATAAATTTAAAATTATGACTGTTTTTAATCAATATATATTTGAAAATTTAATTTATGTTCATAAAAATATTAGTAAATTCACCAAAAAATCAGATGTCCACAATCGAAATACTAGAAATAAAAATAAACTAATATTATCCACATCTAGATTAAGTAAAGTTAGAAATTCATTTATTAGTCACTCTGTACAATTTTATAACAAACTCCCGGTAGAAGTAATGAATATGTCTTTCAATAAGTTCAAAGTTTTTATAAAGCGCAAACTTATAGAAAAATCCTACTACAGTATAAGGGATTACATAAATGATAAGAAAGCGTGGGAATGATTTGTATTTTATATTCCATATTGTGTGATTTGCTTTATGTAATTGGCTATTAGACAATTTTTGGAAAAATATTTTAAAATGTTCGTAGTTTTATTTTATACCTTTTACAATATTTATTTTTCTCATAAAAGTGTTATTTAGTAGGAAAAAAAAACTTTTAATCCATTAATTTTAAATTCGCGCGAAAATAGTCCGCCATCTGTCACTTGCTGGCTGTGACGTCATATTTCAATCAACAAAAGTTTACGCTCTAACTCTGAAGATATTTTAAGTAAAAAACTTACACCTTTTTCACTGGAATTGTGAAAATGACAAGCTACAAGACGTGTGCAGTGCCTACGTGTAGAAGTACTACAATTAAACCTGACAAATTGTTTATACCTACACGTTTCTAAATGCATTCAACGTCGAAAGCAGTGGTTACAATTAGCACGTCGAGACCCAGAGTTAACATCTGTCATATCAGCAATATTCTTTTGTGAGGACCACTATTATGTAAGTAGCTGTTGCCCGCAGCTTCGCACGCGGAAATTATGCTTATCATATTATTTATTATCCCTTACAAAAGAAAATTTAAAAACAGGTTCATTTATATTGAAGTACTTATATATTTAGGAATTTACATACTGAAACCTACGATACAATCACAGATTATTCCTCCGGGAGCGGGTTTGGAATAGTAAACAGCATTAATTTTTTTTTCTTTTCCCTCTCCCTCTCCATCTCCCTCTCTCCCCTTGCCCTCTTCCTCTCCCGCTCCCTGTCCCTTTTCCTCTCCCGCTCCCTGTCTCACTCCCCTCGCTCTCCCTCTTCCTGTCCCACTCCCTGTCCCTTTCCCGCTCGAGGTCCTTCTCCCATCACATATCCCTCTCCCTCTCCCTTTCCCGCTCGAGGTCTTTCTCCCACTTCATATCCCTCTCCCTCTTCCTCTATCGCTCCCAGTCCCTCTCCCGCCCACACCCGCGCCCTCTCCCGATTTCTGTCCCGCTCCCACTCCCTCTCCCGCTCCCTGTCCCTCTCTATCTCCCTCTTCCGCTCCTTCTCCCTCTCCTGCTCCCTGTCCATTCTTAACTTAAAAAATGACGAAGTTGCTTACTAAGTTCATTCCCCTAAATTAACTCTTTAAGGGATGATTTTCCGAAAAAAATAAAATCTAAGTTAACTTTTGTTTATTACTATAAACTTACATAAAAAAATTCATATATTTTATAACTCTAAAACTGGCGAAGTTGATTTGTATGTAGTTGACTACCAACCCCTATTTTTAGGGGATGAATTTCGAGAAATCAGTGATACAGTTATTTTTGTGTCTAACTATAAGCTTATATACAAATTTTCGCCCTTCGTACTTCAAAACTGATGAAGTGTCCATACTAACTTTCGCACTCTTATTTAACCCTTTAGGGGATGACTTTCCAAAAAAAACGTAATATGTACTTCCAAATTTTGTTTCTAATCTGGAGCTAATATATAAATTTTCATGTTTTTAACTTTAAAAATGACGAAGTTGCGTACTAAATGAAATCCTCTAAATTAACCCTTTAAGGGATGATTTTTCAAAAAACCGTGTTAAAATTAACTTTTGTTCACAACTATAAACTTACATAAAAAATTTCATATTTATAAGTCTAAAACTGACGATGTTGATTTAAACGTAAATGGCTTCCTACCCCTATTTTTAGGGGATGAATTTCGAGAAAACAGTGATACAGTTATTTTTTGTGTCTAACTATAAGCTTATATACAAAATTTCACCCTTCTTACTTTAAAAATGACGAAGTTGCATACTAAATTAAATTCACTAAATTAACCCTTTAAGGGATGATTTTCCGAAAAAAATTGTCAAAGTTAACTTTTGTTTATTACTATAAACTTACATAAAAAAATTTCATATTTATAACTCTAAAATTGGCGAAGTTGATTTGTATGTAGTTGACTACCAACCCCTATTTTTAGGGGATGAATTTCGAGAAAACAATGATACAGTTATTTTTTGTGTCTAACTATAAGCTTATATACAAATTTTCGCCCTTCGTACTTCAAAATTGACGAAGTGTCCATACTAACTTTCGCACTCTTAATTAACCCTTTAAGGGATGATTTTCCAAAAAAACATAATACTTACAAATTTTGTTTCTAGTCTGGAGCTAATATGTAAATTTTCATGTTTTTAACTTCAAAAATGACGAAGTTGCCTACTTAGTTCAATTCAGTAAATTAACCCTTTAAGGGATGATTTTCCAAAAAAATATATTAAAGTTAACTTTTGTTTATTACTATAAACCTACATAAAAATTTTCAAATTTATAAATCTAAAACTAAGAAAGTTGGTTTGTATGAAAGTGTCTTCTAACCCTTATTTGTACCCCTTAGGGGATGAATTTCCAAAAATCCGTTCTTAGTGGACGTCTCCTTAGCATAAACTATCTCGCTGCCAAATTTCATCTTAATCGGTTCGGCAGTTTCTGAGATTTTTTGTTTAATCAGCGGTGTGTCGCTTTTCAATTTTATATATATAGATTTAGAAAAAATCAACTTAGCCTCTGATTTACTAAAAAAAAACAAAACCCCTTACCTCATACGAAGCCATTTATGGCTTCGTAAGTTTGTTATTTTTTTACAGAGAAACTAATCATTAAATTATAGTAAAAATTATTGTATCATGTGAAGTGGTTCTTCGTAAAGCGAAATGTATTTTTTTTAAGTCTTGGTAAGTCACTTGTGTCAAAACTTTTTGAGATTATTTCGTAAGGCGGCCAGCAAGTGAAGTGCAACTTTTTAGTGAAACTTTTAACAGTGAAAAATAATGGCAACAAAGTGACTGAGATCTTCAATAAAAATTGTTATATACTCTTAAAAGTATCGACTACGATAATAGTAAGTTGTTTTTGTGTTTATCTTTATTTTCTTCTGATTTTTGACCTGTTTTTTGCAAACACCAAATATGGCTTCGTATGCGTTCCCGTCAAAATACTGCCCGGCACATATGGCTTCCTATGCACTCAAACTTCTTTCTAATGCTTTTCAGAAATGGATCCTTCACGCTTTTATGGTTCTTTCAAGCATGTAAATCCTAAATTGGCTGATGGTTCTTCGAGCGAAGATGAGCTTACTTCCGATTCTGACATCTTTGCCGGAGATAATAATAATAATGCTTCACACTCATAGCCCCACACTAGGATTCCCTGTGTCGTGGCCGTCGTGGGTGCCATGGACAACACACATGACAAGGACATTCACACCCAGACCGAGAACAGAAATTCAAACTCATCATTCAAATTTCCGCCTCGCTGGGAATCGAACCCAGGACCCTCGGTGCGGCGATCCGGCGTGGTAACCATAGCGCCACACGGTTCGTCAAATCACGCAAATGGTACAAAAGAATTTTCTTAGACATGCTGGACCTATGCATGGCAAACGCATGGCTTCTTTGGCGCATGGTCAACGACAATAATTACCTACATGCCACTGTTTGATTTTAAAAAACGAGGCCGACCAGCCAGCCTTCTGGGAACACCGATGACGACAAGAGCTGGAACTAGCACTTCATCAGGCCGAGCCGTCACTCCATCAAGCATGCCTGACTCTCCAATATCCTCAAAAAAATACCCCGAAAAGTACCAGCCAGAAATCAAGATATACCAATGACGACGTCTGTACGAACAAATGGCATAGATCACTTCCCATTTGGGTAGAAAAAGTTCGTCAGATAAGTCAAAACTGCTCTAAGCAATCTAGTTACACAAAATGTGAATAATGTGACGTGTTTTTATTTTATAATGACAAGCGAAACTGTTTCAAAGATTTTCACAAAATGTAACTGCTATGCATACGAAGCCAGATATGCCTTACTTGATTTTGACTAGAATGCATACAAATCCATATATGGCACTTTCATGTAATTTCATAAATAATGACTCTAATAAATTTTTTTTTTTGGCAGATTTAGGTTCAATAAAGATAATTAAACACATTTTCACCTCAAAACATTTTTTTACTAACCTACTTCATAATCCATGCAGTAAGGGGTTAAACCTTACCTAATATTGTTCATAAACATAATCTATAGGTAAGTAATTTAAAATCATTAGTAATATGGTGTCGTTAAGGGGACGTTGAGGAAAAACTTAGAAGAAAATCCCCCTGTGACCACTAAACAAGACTGACCAATTTTACTTTATTAATTTCAGTAACTACTTACAAGGAGGTTTTTGCATTCCGAAACTCGGTAGAGCAAAAGTCAGGGTTACACGCAAAGAAATTTGCGACCATAAATGAATCAACTTGAGGCAAATTCGCACTGTCAGCTTTTGTATAGCCTGACTCCATTTTACAAAACCTCTCAAAAGCAGAAATCAAAATATATCTTATTGTTTTTCTCAGTAAATTGCACAGTGCACGATATAGTTAGTAGTACACGACGCTTTATTTTTGAATTGTGACGTCATAACATGCTCAATCATGGCCGCCCGCGTTTCGGTTCTCGTATCCACAGGTAAAAAAACTCAAATCTATTTTTCAAAAGTAAAAATATTTACAATTTATTTTCATGCAAGAAACTTATTGTATAATTATTGTTAACCATTATGCAACCATATTTAACACATTTCATAATTTACCGTGATAACTGTCAAATAGCCAATTGTGCCTATATAATTTATAATAGTATTTTATATTAATATTTTATTGTACTGATTTTATTGTATTTTATTAATCTTAATGTACGGATTATGACGTGTCAAAAGTGCCACAAAGTGGCCTATTTGAAATAAATTATTTTTGAATTGAATTGAATAACTGGGTAATTTTAAACTTAAACCATTAAGAAGTAAATTAGTAAGTCAGTAGATATTTGAATTTACTAGAGTAATAAGGAGGCATCTTAACTGTTCTTGACCACATTTTCTGTTTGAGTGTTCTTCGTTGGATCTCAGCCAGAACTTCAAAGCAATAACGCACCTCTATAATCGCGCTACCAGTGGACTTACTTTAGATTAGACTTTTATATCATAACAGTCGTTCAACCTATTCACGTTTTCTTTTAAATTTTAAAAGTTACTGGCTAGTCTGTAAATGCGCTATCTGGAGTTTGAAAAAAGAACGGGGGGAGGTCATCCCGGCGGCGGAACACACATTTTGTTCGAGATGTCTCTTCTATGGCATTATACTTCAATGAGTAGGTATCTATCAATTTTTTAGGCTAGTGCAAGTCACCAAAAACGAGAGATTATTATGATCATCTACCGATTTTTTGCTTGCAACACTGAGTGTACTATAATTTTTTTTGTAAATACTATACTTTTCATTGTTTTGTACTATATTTTTCAACGTACCTAAAGCCAACCCTGACTCTGTGTGAACGACCTTCCAATGTGTGGATTACTCACAAGCGCGTTGGCATACGCACCGCCAGCGCGTTGGCGAATGCGCTGGCCTATGTGTAGAGGCGGCATAAAAAACTGATTTAAAAGAATATCATTGGATAAAAGAAAGTATTTGCATATTTTTATCAAAACTTCATTTTCCTAAACGTCAAAATCATATAATTTTTTACCATAGATGTAGTATTTAAGATTCAGCCACAGCGTGGCCGCACATGAGACGGAAAATTTACGTTTCTTTGTGTATTATAAAAGAACAATCAGCCCAGAATACTGCTACCCACCAGGCCACCATTACTACGACTTTCTGTAAAAAAGTGGCCAAGTGCGAGTCGGACCCGCCCATTATAACTTTGATCAATGTTTTTTGTGGTTTACGATTTATGACCAATTTTCGGTGGAAGTTTGCATGGTTATGTACATCATAATATATATTTTTTTTAGTTTTATCATTCTCATAATTTAGAAGTTACAAGGGGGCGGGGATACATTTTATCACTTTGGAAATGTCTCTCGCGCAAACTATTCAGTTTAGAAAATGATATTAGAAACCTCAATATTATCATTTTTGAATACCTATCCATAGAACCCCACCCCACACGTATGGGTTTGATGAAAAAAAATTTGAGTTTCAGTTCTAAGTATGGGGAACCCCCAAAATTTATCGTTTTTTATCAATTTTTGTGTGAAAATCTTAATGTGGTTCACTGAATACATCTACTTACCAAGTTTCAACAGTATATTTCTTGTAGTTTCGGAAAAAAGTGGCTGTGACATACGGACGGACGGACAGACAGACAGACAGACATGACGAATCCATAAGGGTTCCGTTTTTTGCCATTTGGCTACGGAACCCTAAAAAAGTAAACTGTAACTTTAAATCTTATTTGGAGATTTAAAGTTACAGTTTGCCAACTCCCTCTTCATTGTTTATCACAACTCATTCATTGATAATTCAATTTTCTGATCAAAGTACTCTGTGGATTAAATAAAAACTCATGATGGCTAGGCCACAACAATAACATCCAAGACTATCATATTTAAAAAAAAGTCAAAATCATAGAGTATCGGAACGTCAAAACCAAAAGTGTCAAAGGCGTCAAAGCATAGTGTCAAAGTTATAATAATTTCAATGTGATCGTGTCAAAAACTCAAAACATAACCTAAGTTTTATCTAACCTAACATTTTACTTACAAATTCACACATTGTCCTTTTGGTTTTAAACCACCAGCAAAATAATTTTGTCACCAATTTAATTTTGATTGATTTAGTAACCGTTTATTATTTTACTAAAAGGAAAAAACTAAAATGGTGTCTCGAAAGCCTGTAACAGTTAAATCCAAGAAGGATATTAAAGCTTATAAAAGTAAACCAACTAAAGGTATAAAGAAAAAGACAAAAACAGCAGTACCGGTTGTTAGTGTGGCACCTAAAAGTGAACCAAAAAATGTTAAAGTTGAGATAAAGTCAAAGAAAAAAAATAAGTTCATAATGCCTTCAAAATCTATAAAAGACAGTATAATTGATTTGAGTTTACAAGCATTGAACAAATTAATGGTCCATCAAAATAACAAAAACATAATTTTTGGAGACGAAACTTCAATTTTCTTGGAAATAAGATGTATCAAAATACAAAACACCAGAGGAAATATAAAATTGTAAGTATTTTTTTATTTATTTAGATGTCAACAAAGGAATAAACAAGCCCCCTGATAGTAAGTGTTTAATTCCATCAATGATACAATGTAAACTACAAAAAGAAGTGTGGGTTCTGCATAATTTCTCGCTCTCCATAACATAACATTTAATAAAATCTATTGTTGAAAAGGGAAACAAGATAGTTGCTAGCCAGGCACTTACGAATACCTTCCTAATATACATGAGTACTCCTAGCATTAAACAGGGTGGTACAAGCAGCATGCTGCACTGCCAGCAGAAAACAGTACCTTTGAGTGATGGTAGACACTCTTACACCCCAATGTAGTTTTAAATGAAACTAAGTGTAATATTTGATATTGTAGACATATAATTGATGAATAATGTTCACAGTCCATTGGTACTGCAGCAATTTCAATTAGATCTTTATTTTGTTCTGTAAATCTCGCAATAGCTTGAATAGTGCCTGCTGTTTGATCACACCATTACATTATGTAAATATTGCTACTGATATAGAAGACATAATAGTACTGATACCATAGACATAATACTACTAGACTAGGCAAGGTATCTGAGCATATGTAAGTGAAACCGTCACGCTGCGAAGAAAGGCAGGAGGTAAACCTATCCATGTCTTACTTACGAGTTACGCGAGTCTCCTTGGTCTCTTTCTCTTTCTAATAGGGTGACGCAAAGAAGGCCCGCTTGTCTAGTCTAGTAGTATTATGTCTATGACTGATAGAAATAGGTGTAATCTGTTTTTATAGAGTATCTTACTGTTTCGGTCAATAACACTAAAATATTAAATTATGAATGAATTTTATCAAACATTATTAATAATTGCAACCACATTTTATTTCAGTGTCTTACCTCACAGTACAGTGGCATCTAGTGGGGAGGTTTGTTTGATTACACCAGATTTGAAAAAAGGAAGAAGACCAGATCATGAACCAACTGTTGAACATTGGGAAGAAATCCTGAGGAATGCCGGAATCACTGAGGCAAGTATATGAGTAGAGCAATTTCTAGCATATAATATTAGGGATGTAAAGGTGTTTAGTAATGGTAAGAGCTTGAATAAATAGGTCCCATGCTTATTTCTTAGCCACCAATAAATTACTGATGGCTTTTTGTAGATGCATGCAAATAGATATGTGTTAGATAATAGATAATGTGTTAAAATGGCCCATTTGCTTGTTTCTCAGCAGTTTGCATAAAATAATAGTAACTTTTCATTCAAGAATGTGTTACAATATTGCATAAATTTCTTATCTTATCAGTTCATTATTTTTCAGGTGAAGACTGTATTACCCATGAGACAACTGAGAGTAGAATATGATCAGTTTGAATTAAAACGTAGGCTGCTTACTCAGCACGACCTTATCATGGTGGATAACAGAGTCTTAAACCATGTCTCACATTTGCTAGGAAAAATGTTCTTTAAGAAACATAACATGCTAATCCCTGTAAAGATAAATGAAAAGAAGGATATTAAAAAAGATATTTCTATTGGGCTACGTACATCAATGTTGAGGCTGAGTGAAGGAGATACTTCAAGCTTTCTAGTTGGGCACACGAGCATGCCTCATGACAAGATAAGGGAAAATATTTTAAGCTTTGTACAACAGCTAAATAATAAGTTTCCTGGAGGAGAAGCCAATATCAGATCAATTTCTGTAAAATTGCCCTTATCACTGTCAATTCCGCTATATATTACATTAAGTAAGTATATTTACTTATCTCTTGCTTTGGTTGCTCCCTTACTTAAAGAGAAACTCTTTATTTTTGCCCTTAACTTTTGCATTTAAAAATAACTAAGTGAATTGATAACCGTATTTCCAGGACCATCAAGTACAGTAGCACCTCCTAAATTACACAAGAGCAAACCCAAACACTTTGTTGAATATGAAGATGAACTTTCAACAATACCAGGCAGCAAAGTCAGAGTAGCTCCCGATGGCACTGTACTGCTCAGAAAGACTGGGAAAGAGGATGAGGAAAGGTATAATGTTATTAATTATTATGGATTAGAGAATACAATTAACTTAAACAATCATTATTTATGTAAATAATTAGTAAAATGGCCAATTTTTATAACATTTAAACTAAGTATCGTGGGGATGATACCTATTGCTCCATATTTATATTTGGTTTCTGTTTTAGCAATGAAGAGGAAGAGAATGACAGAGAAGAACCTAATAATGAAAGTGAAATGGAAAATGATAAGGAATAAAACTGCTTGAATAATGTCATTTATTTTTATACATATAAATCAGTATAACATAATGTGTCTTGGCTTTCATTTATAATAAGCACCATTGTGGTACATTTACAATTTAATCTTATGAATATTGACGGCAACATACAAAAAATTCAAAATCAAATACCACTCAGTGATAATTTTGACATGGAAGCTTGTATGGCCAAAGGCCACACCTTTTTAAACTTTTTGAAATTCTTGAGCAAACTTGATTCATTTGCCTCTTTTACAGGTAAAGGTTCTCTTTTAACAATTAAATCATTTCTCACTAAAACTACAGTTGAACCAAAATCTTCATTGTCATCATTCTCTGTTTTAACCACTTTCATTACTTTATTGTTCACTTCCATTTTCGAGTTTAGTTCCTGCAACTCTGAAAGCTTTATTCCTCTTAGGGATTTTACATCTACTTTATCATTAATGACTGATGTACTGATAACTTCAGGCTCATAATCATCATCTTGATCTATATTGTTCTGGTGAGCATTAGCATTATTTTTTTCATTGTTTTGTTCTGTGGCAGCCTTCTTCCTGACAAAATTGAATAAACCTTCATCGTCATCTTGCTGTTCTATCTTCCGTTTTATTGGTTTCATTAAATTTAATGTGTTACTACCGTCGGATGTTTTCTCTTTATTACTTTTGATAAAATTAAATGAATCATTATCTGCAGAAGCTTCCATAGCCATTTTCTTAGAGGGATTAGATTGAATTTCAGAGTCAGCTGCTCGTTTGCTGCTACCATTATTTAAGTGCAATATATCTGTTACTTCTACAGCCATCTTCTTACTAACATTAGTTGTTTGTTCATCTTCAGCCAGCTTCCTTTTACCAGTAATTGATTCATCATCTGGTGTTGAAAGGCTTTCATCTATTTTTATATTTTCTTTCTTCAATAACACTTGGGATGAATTTTGAGTGTCTTGTGCCAAAATATTGTTGGTTTTTGTAGTTTGTTCAGTAGGTTGCTTTATTACCTCCGAAGTAAAATTAAAATCTGGATTACAATATTTTTCTGTAGAGCAGTACAATATTGCTAAACCAATCTCTGCATCAGCAACTACCCTTTTACCTTTACTCCTTAAGTAATTAACTATATCCTTGATTTGATCTCTTTGAGATTCAGTTTCCTGGCTGACTGATATTATATTATATTGAATCACTATGACATTTTCTGCACATAACATAGACTTTGTCATTTTAGATTCACTTAAAAGCATGGCTTTGGCAGAACCTTTTTCCAAGGCTAGCCTGTACATTTCTAACTGCCTCTTTGAGAAGAATATTACGTTTTTACCAGCAAACAAAGATTTCCTTGCTTCATCCGGAAGAAATGATACACTTTCTTTATTGAGAGTTGATTCCACAACCTGGGGTGTAAAATTCCCTGGCTCAGGCAGTTTTAAATTCTGTGAAATGGCTTCTAGGCACTTGTTCCAATATTCAATCTGAACTATGTATGAGCCTTGCACTAAGGCCAAGACAACTTTAATTGTTAAAGTGATAGCCGGCATGGTTAAATATGTGCAAGAGTCATCCCAGTCACTTTTCAGCACTCCTCCAATTTTCTGTAGAGTAATTTTTAAGTTCTGTATATTTTCACCTTTGAGAGTCGATGTGCAAGTAATAAAACTAACTTCTGCAACTTTCCATTCAGAATTCATCTTGCCAAACTTCACGATATCGTTCACGTTTAATGTTACTTTTTGGTTACAATCTAGTTTTTCCTTAGAATTGTTGAGAAATGTGCCATACTTTGAACCTAAGTCGCACAAAATCAAGCCGGTGTCTTCAATGGATAAACTTGCATGTTTCCTGCTAAGTGAAGGATCGCTGGGTACCGCGAAGTTACAGTTTTGTCCATCGGCACTTCTACCTATAATTATGTCTTTTCCAGGCAAAACATAAATTACTCTTGGATCATGTTCCGACGTGAGAAACCACATTTTTACAGCAATTATTAAACGAATACGAAATAAACAAAAAACGACGCGTCTCAATGTGAAAATTTGACAATCAAGGGAACCACAGACAGATCACAGAGTTTTTATTTTTCTTCTATTCATGGCATTGGCGTAAATACGCTCAGCCAAAGACAAGTAAAACACGGGAAACAGAATAGAAAAGAAAAAACATTTTCGATTGTAATTTGGAAAATGAAAGATCAGGGAAGTAGGAAAAGAGGTAAAAATAGAATATTTACATAAAATTATTTGAAATACAAAAAAGTTATAAACAAAGTAGTTATTTCAAAGTAAAATTTAATATTCAAATTAAAACAATAATATAAAACAAATAAAAATTATTCACATGAAATATTTTCGGTATATACGCACACATTTACACGAATAAAATTAAATCTTTAGGAGATGGATGGACAAATCAAATTTTAATATCATTTTTAATAATAAATAACCCTAAAATGTTATATTAAACTAGGATCGAGGGAGGAGAGTAGGCAGGCTATAGAAGTTAGCAAGGAACTTGCAGAATCAAATTATTATAAAATGAGAAAGTATGGTTCAAATCTTGAATGCCGTTCTTACCACAGACCAAGAGCAAAAACCACAATAATAGAATGGACACCGCGAACACAATGTATGTTCCAATGCATTGGCGCCGCGCGGCTTCAATTGCCAATGGATTCGTTCGATTTTGAAAGGAGAACGGGGGCTCAATTTTGAAAATAGAACCTCCCGGGGCGGGGACACACATTTTGTTCGAGATGTCTATTCTATGACATTATACTTCAATGCAATAGTAGTACATTTACATGTTTGCCAAGCCATCACAAGCAGCCGTTTGCCTTGGCTTAGTTGCCTTGTATAACCTTGCCGACGCTTGTGAGTTGTGTTGTGACTACTTGTGACCAATAAAATAATTATGTGGTGTCGGTTTTTGACACAAATCAATGGGAAACGTTCGGACTTTCAGAAATAATTTACACGCTTTCGCATGTTTATTCTATAGTCTTTTTTACGTACTTTGTAAAACGTAGTGATTAAGTACTCTATGGTAGTGATTAAGTAGTCTGTGGTACTTTGTAAACGTAGTGATTAAGTACTCTGTGACTTTGTGTTTGTGCTTTTTAAAATAAATATTAATCTATGTTTAATTGTTTATGTTTATATTGCTGTAAACAGTGTAAACAAATGGAAACGATTTTGTGATACCGTAGAATTTTTAAGATAAAAAAATGACTTTGTATATTGATACAAAATTAAATTTTATTGATAATAACGTTATTTCTACCGTTGGGTCATGGCATCCTTCGTTGCCCCTCTTAGCCGTAGGTTCGTATAATCAAGATAAAGGTGGATTTGTTACTATATTTCAAGAAAATGTAAGTATAATGATATTTTTATTTAGACTTTACATAAATTAGACTGTTTAAATCAAATCAGTTTAAATCGCACGAATTTTCTTAGGTTTATTATTTGGTAACTAGTTTCAAAAATCTATACCTAGTCTTTAAACTTAATAAGAAACTAGCTTAAATTACGCCATCAAAATTTTAATGTGCCTCGTAAATAAATTTGACTCTGCTGTGTACTTTGAATGATAAATAGAATTTAAGTCACATGCACGGACCTTAATGGTCACATGTAAATTTATAATTTTTTTAGGGAAATGCATTGGAAGATTGTGACTGGCCCATCCTCTTGGCTAACCAAGTCACTGCTCTAGCATGGCATCCAACACGAAAGTTTCTGGTGGCTGGTTGGGATGGTGGAGAGCTTTACATCTGGTTGGAGTACTCCTGGGCTCGTTTAGAGGCACCTCATAACACTGCACTTACTACAGTGACCTTCAGTCTCGGAGGTGGTAGATTGCTTGCAACAGATGCGGCTGGTTCAGTGTCTGGTTGGCAGTCTGGGACAGGTGCGCCCTTAACAGCATTTCATCACCAACTCGGAGATCCTATAACTCATGTTAAGTTTTGCTCGCCGCATCCAAGCAGTGAGTCGTCAATTAGAGGGTTAGCTCGAGCAGCCGTTGCAGGAGATGAGAATGCACTGGATGCACTAGCAGCCTGGAGGCCAAGAACAACAGCTAGAATGAGAGAAGGTCTGCAACCCGATAACCATGCTTGCTACGCTGCTCAGGACAACGGAATTATATTGTACATTGATCACAGTGGTGCTTGTTCAGAAGTTCTTAATGCTCCAGGAGTTATTATATTCATGGGTATTATAAGCAATATATATCTACTGCTAGCATGGGAGTCTGGAGGGGCCCTGAGTTTGTCAAGGTTTGTCATATCAGACGATGGTTCCTTATCAACAGACACACATGTTAGAATGACAAGTAGAAATGGTCAGTGTATAGTTCTGGCTGGCAACTCTTGTGTATCTGTCATCACTGGTGATAATGTAATACGAGTATGGGATAGTGAAACTGGTGACAATGATGTCTTACCAAATGAAAATGAGCAGATAACTGAGGGAGATACTTTTTCAAGTATCAGTTATTGTAATTTAAGTGATACATTATGTTGTGGTACAGCTCAAGGAAATCTGTACCTATGGAGACGGGATCATAGAAACATCTGGAAATTAATCAGCAGTACATCTGTTAAAGGCACTGTAAAGGAAGTCAGTTGGGGATCCGAGGGACTGATGAACCCGTTACTACACGTCAATTGTATAACAAGTTCTTTTATACTTCGTGAACATCAAGTTTGTTGGGGATATTCACCAAGCTTATTTATGGTTCAGAAATCAGCCTGTGAAATAGCTGTAACAAGCAAAGACAATATAACATCCAATATTAGTACAACAAAAACAATCAAATGTTTTGCCTTTAGAGACAACTATGTTGCTTTAGGAGACGGCAAAGAAGTCCAGGTAAGTTACAGTTAACAATTTTTAATTGTATAGCTTATATGTAAAATGTGGCTGGAACATGCATATAAAGATCCATGTTGAAAGTACATGAGATTGATGTAGGCAGAGGAGGATAGTTAAAATTCAAGGATGGAGGAGCTTCCTCCGCATGACTGGTTGGTTTCAACCCATTAATGGCTACTGAGCAATGTTGAGGATGCCTAGAGCATACTCCAAGACACTGCTCGTGTTTTCATTCATACCGCCCGAAAGCCTCCAAAATGATCGCTGTTCCTTAGGTTCGACGTTAATCTATGAGTTCGACATGAGCAGCCTGGCTGTAGCGTTCTGCCAAATCTACTTTACGATCCCTTCCCTTTACTTATTTTCTATTTTCTTTGCAGATTTGGATGCGTGGCAAAGAAAACAATGCTGTATTTACACTTTTGCGCACATTTCCTTGGAAAACAGATGTCCTAATAATATATGGAGATATTTTAGTAGGTGTGTGTACACCGCACATAGAATGCTATACAGTGTCTGGAACCAAGCTGGGAATTCTACCAACTACTGATAGTGAAGGGGAACCCATAGTTATAACCAGCACCAATAAATATATTGTAGTTGCAACCATAGATGGAACTTTAAAATTAGTTGAAATTACTAAGAAAGGCCTTAGAATGCCTTACCCGGCAAAGAATTGCTACCAAATGTTTGAAGATTTTGGGGAAATCATGAGATCTTCAGTAAATTGTTCAGGGCTTTACATATGTTTAAGTATAGCCAATGCCGGATTGGCACCGGATCCTAAGCTTTATTTGTTGGACGTGGCTAATGATGTCATCACAAATACCTTGCTACTTGATACAGGCTCGCCACCATACCAAAGTGTACCTATCGCTATATTATGGGACGTAAATGATCCAAGACTTGTCGCAGTCCACATGCGTTCGGCGGATTTCGATCGCATTCACTTATTGTTCTGCTATGAAAGCAAACTTTACGAATATAAGAATTGGTGTTCAGCTGAGGAAGATTATTTAACATCCAATTTTATGTTCTGTTCTTTATATACACCTCATGTTGTTATTCTAGCCCAGCAGAATATAAAGAAGATTTTGATACAAGAATTCGACGATAACACAGATGATGTTTCGCGGCTTCGACAAGTTTTAAACTTTTTGTTTTATATGACAACAGGACACTTAGAAAAGGCCGTAATAGCTGGAACTAACTTGGTTGGTACTAAGAACTCAATAATTTGGAATAGCTTAGCTAAAGTATGTGTGTCTTGTAAACGAGCCGACGTGGGGGCAGTATGTTTGGGGAAAATGGGCAACATAAAAGGAGCACTCATGATGCGTAAAGTGATGAACGATGAAACTATGGACGATACCTGCAAAGTTGGTGTACTTGCAGTTAATCTAGGAATGCTTGAAGAGGCCGAAAAATTGTTCAAAGAAGCCAATAGGCCCGATCTAGTAACAAGACTATTATCCGCTAAAGAAGGTGGCTTACAAGAAATCATCAGTAGTAACAATGAAGGTGAGAATGTGCTTCTGGTGAAAAATGCTCAACATAAACTCGCCAAGATACTGTGGACGAACGGTGAAACTGGGCCAGCGTTGAAATTATTCGAAAGCGCTGGCACTTTGGTTCCTCACGTTCCTAGAATGCTAATATCGCAAGGACAGGCTCCTATGTTGGCTCAATATGTAGCTACGTCGAATAATGATAGCCTAATTATGTGGTGGGGTCATTACCTTGAAAGTATTGGAGATCTCGATGGAGCTCTGGAGGCTTATGTCCGTGCCAATGATGTCGGAGAACAGACAAGATTATTATGCCACATGGACAGAATGGAAGAAGCTGAAAAGATATGTCTTAAGAACGCCTCATCCATGTATCAAATGGCACGTCATTTGGAAATGAAAGCAAATGAAACAGAAACTGCAGTGAAGGTAGACTTAGTGCTTGTTCACACTGAACTAGCGGGCGCGGGCGCGGGCGCGGTCGCGGTAAACGCTACATACACAGCGCGCGCGTTTTGATGTGAACACTTTCATAGTGGCTCATATGTTTGATATTTCGCGACCGCGCCCGCGCCCGCGCCCGCGAGTTCAGTGTGAACAAGCACTTAATAGCGAATATCACCCTTTTTTTCTCATTTCTTTCTACCCGCCCCTTATTATTACTTTTATCCATGGATGACCATGACCATCAGGTATTTCTTCTCCCCGTGTTTCGGGTATTTATAAAAATATCAGGCACGGTCGACAACTTATTAGTTGGCTAGTAATATCAAAGTCAACAGTAGCCGTGCGGAGCCGCAACCCGGAAGTTTCGTTGCATAGTCATTTCCGGTTGCTACCTTTAGTTGCTTTCACATTTTCGTGCACTTAAGAAACGACAATCTGGCATCATAAAAAAAGTGAGAAATGAGAAAAGAAATGCCTATTCATAGGTTTCATTTTTAGTTGACAAATATTGAAGTTAAGACTTAAAAGACTAAAGAGAGCACATCGGTATTAACTATTATTTCTTTCTTTAGAAAATTAATTATCGTGTGGCCAAATATTTCAGATGTATATAAAATGTGGAGCCATATCGTCAGCTATCCGTGTAGCGGCCGAGGCGAGCGCTTGGAACCTGGTGTGGCGCGCTGGGTCTGCCTCTACGAAACATGCTTTGTACGCGGCTTCAATTCTTGAGAACGCGGGGCAAAATGAACAGGCCATATCATTGTATATGAAAGCCGGTAAGTGTTAGACAATGCAAATATTTTGTTTCGTCCAAATGCAATGCTATCTATCAAAATATGAAATAATCTTTAGTTAATTATAATTACAGGAGTTTCTTTCGCCATTACTTCTCCAAGACAAAGCACCTTTTGGAAATAGTGGTAGAATAAAAGTAAAGACGTGCATAAGTGTATCAGTAACATATCTATTTTAATAAACGATTTTTTATTTACAGACAAACCTCACATGGCTCTGAACTTGGCATTAACATCGGGTGATACAAACGCAGTGATAGCGGCCGTGGAGTCGCTCGGGGACAGAGTGGACCCCGAGCTCGCGCAGTCCCTCGCCGCGCATCTCCGGAAGACTGACCATCATTCCCACGCTGCTGCGCTACTTGCTACGGCTGGAAAGGTGTTTATGAATTTATTACTGTTTTAGGCGCCATCTTTCCAAGATGGCGGTGCGACCGGAAAATACGAAGTAGCAACGACGTTGACATTCAAAACTCCCGGATACCTTTTCAGCATGGAGTATAGAGATAAGGAGAGCCATCTCATATGAGGGGAAAGTTGAAAGTGTCCAGCTGTTTACTGAAAATAGAATTATTTCCGGTACTTACCACCATCCTACGACAATAGCGCTAGCGAAGCAATAAGTACGATATGAACATAGCTGTTGACGCTGTTGTAGATGGAGGTGTGGAGTGAAGTTTGCTGAGTTGAATATAATTTATCCTAGCGTACCGCAGTGCCACCCGTTATTGGACTCGTTTTTACGGACACTTACACAGAGATGGCTCTCCTTTCCTCTATACTCCAGGCTTTCCAGTGAATCAAGAGTAACTCCGCAAGCATAAGACGCAATGAAAGCTCAATTGTTTTCAGCGTGTCATTTAGTTTTGTGACCAATAATGGCAAATAATCTGATTCAGACGTCAAATTGAATACGTTCTCTCTAAGGTATTTCGATTCCACCTACTTACATGGCATGGTCACGGAACTCGGGTATAAAATACGAAAATCTTGAGCACCCCTTTGTATTCAATACATTTACGATCGTCATTTTGTTGGCAGTACGAAGAAGCGCTGGACATAGTGGAGGCTCGCGGCGACCAGCTGACGGAGGAGCTGAGCGAGCGGCTGGCGGCGCCGGCGGGCGCGCCGGGACGGCCCGCGCTGCTGCGCCGCCTGGCGGACGTGCTCGGCGCGCGCGGCCTCTACCACCAGGCCGCCAAGCGACTCGCGCACGCGGGGGATAAGGTGGGCGATGGGATCGTATTTATGATTAACGGGATTGTCAGCGAGCTTAACGTACAAACTGGAAAACTAGAAGTTAAAGAGGATTATTTTACCTTGATTTTAACCGACTTCAGAAAAAGGAGGAGGTTCTCAATTCGACTGTATTTTTTTATGTTTGTTACCTCAGAACTTTCGACTGGGTGAACCGATTTTGATGATTCTTTTTTTAATCGAAAGCAGATGCTTCTCATGTGGTCCCACATAAATTTGAATGAGATCTGACAAGTAGTTTTTGAGGAATTTTGAAGTCGGTTATTTTTTGTTAGTAAAATTTAGATTATATTAAGTCAATATTTTCATTTTTTTCATTAACATACTTGTATTTATTGGATATTCTCTCTCCAACGAACACGCACGCACGATTGCACGCTCGCTCGCGCGTGCTTGCGTATACTTCGCTAAGAGACTGATATGCTAGGGACAAAGTCAAGTTACACACTGTTTTATTAGCCATGTTAGATTAGGTTGCAATGGTGTGTAGTGTAGAAATGCGTGGGTCTATATTTGTTTATTGAAATGCAATTAAATAGTTGCAGGCTACACAATGAATTATATCAACGTGAAGACGAATACCTAATATAACATAGGTTATAGTAAACGTTGCTGGTGATAGGAACGATGTTAACTGATAATAATTACAGGCGGGCGCGATGCGATGGCTGATGCGTTCGGGCGACGCGGACCGCATCGCGACGTTCGCGGCGGCCACACGCGACCGCGCCGCGCAACTGATGGCCGCCGACTACCTGCGCAGGTACACACATAACACTTTATAGACGGTAGTTGTAACATGTAGCGTGATTAAGTAATGGTTGTTTATGTACAATGAATAATGTTATTATTTTTTATATTCTTTTAATTGAAAGATTTAAGCGTTTAAAAGAAATGGTATATGAGTTAGACAGCGCTTCATAATGAATAACAATGTAACGGCATAATGCATGTAAAGTACGGCTTACTCACATTTTATTATGTTGATTCTTTGACTATTCGAGTCGTAGGCGAACAGGCGATATGGACGCCCTTTATGGAAGAACCTCGGATAGTCGTCGGCGTAAACTTTTTCGCTATCATTATAGCGGGGAATATAAGCTATTTTTTCAAAGCGTATAACGTATAATAATTAAGTATAATTTTATGTAGCTTGTTAAAACACTTACAGGCATGCGGACTGGCGCTCGCGGCCCGACCTGACGCGACACATACTGCACTTCTACACGCGAGCCAAGGCTCATGGGAAATTGGCCGCTTTCTACGCGGAATGCGCGAAAATGGAAGTTGATGAATATGAGGTAAATTTTATTTAGCGTCACTGTTGCTAATTTATAACGCGTGTTTTCGTTCTTGATGTTAAAGGGGCTCCAAGCGAGCAATGTACCTACCTATTTTACTGTCACAAAGTTGAAGTGCAACAGTTAAGAGGGTAGTTCATTGCTTCATTTTGAATGTCATGCGCGCCTCTTTTTTGTTATTCCTAGTCATCTGTCTGATAAGGAGACTCTGAGTCTGATTCTGGAAGGTAAAAACCATTTAAATGATAATAAATCTTGTGTCCCTCAGAATTACGAAAAGGCGTTAGAAGCACTCAAAGAGGCAACACGCTGTTTAGCGAAATCAAGTGATCCAGATACGGGTAATCAATTAAATTTTGTATACTTTGTGTGCCTTAGTATAGTTTATTTCAAATACAAGTACAGTAGTTACCGAGTAGGTTAAATGATTTTGTAGAGAGAGACAGTAATTAAAAAATCTGGAATAGATATATAGTAGCTTTAGCTGCTTGGCCTTGGGATGTTCGCATAAAGGTCAATCCATGTCATCAGCATTTGCCAATGTATAAAAACTATCATATTTGCAGGCAGTGATCGACAATTAGCCAAACTAGTATTCACTTACATCTTGTCACTGGTCACGTTTGAGAATTCAGTTATACCCTTTTCAGCTGCAGTCAAATCTAAGCTAGAATTATTTTGTTAACCAACATGTATCTAACATCACCTAAATCTTTCTGTTTTCATTTTTATTATTGTTTAAATCTGCATGAAAAATAGCACTTTAGTATTTGGAGATTATTTTCTGCAGTGACATCGGTAATGTTTACAAGATTTTATTTTCAGGAGCACAAACTATAGCACTTCAGGAACAAGGCACATTTGTGAAACGATTTATGGAAGTAAAGAAAATGTTAGAATCGGGCGAGGTTAATACAGGTATTACCATCTTTATTTAATTACTTCCCTTAAAAGTGTCTTGATAGCACTGTACGGTGTAACCGTACACTAAGCTCTTTACTTAGCTATGCACTTTTACGCGCCAAGCGTCGTAATTAATTGATTTATATTTAGTACGTTTTCGGGAAACGAGCAAACCACGCGTGCTCACTACCATTCATTAAACAACATCTTTAATTGGTCATTATAATTAAACTTTATATCAAATCAACAACGTCAATCTTTCATTTAACTATCGTATGGTAACAACAACCCGTACAAGCACCAAAATACAAACTATTCATAGTTTATAGTATCAGGCGTTACTTTGCGGAAATCCATTGTTGTTTAAGTTAGTATTAGTCTACTTTGCAACAATCCGCAGGTAACATGTATGATGGTATATACTCTAAAACGGGTGGCACCTCCCTCCCTCCCGCAATGAAAACATGCACTACAATAATTAAAAGTATATACCAACATACATACCAGCACCAACACGTGTTTCGCCCCGAAACGGAGCATCATCAGGGTAAGTTGACTCTACCATGGTTGACAGAAGACGGTGTAACTTTGTTTACCAAATAGAACCTGTCTAAAAAAATTGACTATACATATCGTAGGTAAATATGGCTCAAGCCATTAAAAGAGATAATGGGAAAATTAATTTGCATTGAAACAACATCTGACCTTATACAACCATTTTAGGGCTTAATCTTCCACGTTAGTTCTCAGGATGTCTCGTCCCGATTTTAAATTATAGTTTTATTTAATTTCAGTCCATGAGAATTCCTTAAATATAATTTTATTCATCAACCCACGCTTTCAGGTGTGTCTAATGGCCAACAACTGCTTCACGCCATTAGCGGTCGGTCAGGTCTCATTTCAGAAGAGAAAATATTAAAACTACTCGTTCAGTATGCAACTACTCACCCAGAATATGATCGTAAGTATGAATGAATATTCCTCCTTATATGTTCAGGATAGGACAGAAAGAATTGACCTTGTAAGACCTTGACATAGCCATAGACAGAATAGCTTCAATCTATTAATTGCCCAACACAGAGCATGGGTTTCTCCTCATACCTAGTATATGACGAGGCCTACAGTATATTTTATCTCTGCTCCAGTGTCTATTGGTAGTGATAGTTTTGTGTTATCATGTCAAATTATATGGTAATAATGTAATAACTATTTATTATTGTTTCAGAATGGCAACAAAAATTAAATGATTTGACACAGGAATCGAGAGAATCAACTCACACATCAGAATCTCCTGAAATGAGTATTGAAGAAACTGTATAAACGTATTCCGTCTCATCTTATAACTGTGATGTAAATTAATACTTGAAACCCCAAGTACAATGTAATTCCGTCCAATAATTTAAGAGTTAAATTATAATTTATGCAATACAATATTGTTCAGTTATTTTTTGCTTAACTAGGGAAATAAGTGGTTTATGAACTTCAATGACAATTTTGAGAATCAAGACTGCATCAAATCAGTATTCAGTATAGGTAAGAAGTTATGTCTGTGAATTTTATTAGTGCGCTTAAGTCACATACGGGAATCTCCTTCAGCTTACGAAATTAAGCAAATACATAGTTTTATTAGTAATCACATATAGGTTATGGAAAAATTAAATCAAATAGAACTGAAAATGTTTTATTTTTATGTAACAATTTGAAAATATTATTAAATATGAGTTAAATGATTTGGTCCTATCTCATTTTCTTCTGTTTTATCAGATAATTCCTGAAAGCAATCTGTTTGTCTTTGAATGACCTTTTGACTTTACCTCTTGCTTTATGTTTAACCATCTGGTATGATTTAGTCTTTCTTTTTTCACGATTGGTCTTTGAGCAATTAGGATTTTTCCTCCTATCTTTATAACCAAATTTGTCTCTCTCTTCTCTGCCCTTAAGAACTGTTTCAAGTCTTGCATTTTTATCATGTTTTCTCTTTTTATGAATATTTTCAATGTCAGAGAGCTTAACAAGTTCTGAAGATTCCTCTTCTTCCTCCACAGTACTCCTATTTCGTTTGACTCCACTCACTGCCTTTTTAATTTGTGCTGCTTCTATGCGCTTAAAGTCTTCATCTGTGAATATTTTATCCATTGCAATATCACGAGCAGTTTGAATCCTTGCCTCCTTTTCTTCTTTAGTAAGTTTACTAGCTTTCTTTTTGGGTTTACTTTCTTTTTTAGGAACCTCAGTACTCTTAGAATCATCTGGATTCTCTTCATCATTATCATGTTGACTATCCTCATCATCCTCATTATCCTCATCATCATCTTTACTATTATCTTCATTTTCTTCATCACCTATATTTTCTTCCTCACTGTCTTCATTGTCACTTTCATCACTATCAGATATGTTAATTTCTGAATCTGATGATGCAACATCAACCCATTCATCATCTGAATCATCTTTTTTATTCTTCTTCTTTAAACTGCCCTTTTTCTTACCCTTCTCAAGTGTATTATCATCTTTGTCAAGAAGTACCTCTGAACCCGGAATATAATCTTTAATATCCATTTCACCATATTTCTTGTCTTTTATTTCTAAAGATGCTTCTGTAGGTCTTCCCCTATCTTTCTTGTGCAACAATGTTGGCCTTGTTTGCCTATACAATTGAATGAGGGATCTAGCAGCCATCATTACTGATTTTTCTTTGTAAGTCTTATATTGTACCAAATCTCGAAGAAGATCTTCATTTATAGCAAGGGGACATCTGGCACAGATCTCTCTTACAGCATTAAGACCCACCGCCATTACATCAGTTGAATTTCTTTCTGTGATAAAGTTATTGGCAATTGCTTTCATTACTGGTTCAAGAATTTCAGGTGGCACTAGCTCATGTGAAGCTTGAGCCGCAAACTGTAAAATGCGAGTAACCTCTCTCTGGTGTGGCATCAACAATCGTGCAATGAATGGATAGTAATTGAACAAGAAAAGATTATGCAAACCAATCAATCTAGATATAACGTCTAATAACATCAATTTAACTTCAAATCTCTCATTTGATGATTCCAGCTGTTTAAATAGCTTCTCTGAAAATCCCTGTGGATTATTAATCAAATGTAAAGCAGAGAAATTGAACAATGGTGCTTTCTGCTTCTTCTTTTTATTTTTCTTTGCAATTTTTTTGACCTTTTCAACCATCTTTTCTCTCTTTCTTGTCTTCTTGTTAAACTTGTTAGATATCATTGTTTCTCTCGGGTCAACCTCGTCATCACTGTCAGAGTTCTCAGGCTTTTCCTCTTCATCCCTACTCAAGAAAAACTTTAGCGATGCTACCATCACTTTGGTGATCTTCGTAAAACATCCAACATCTGCTATAATGTTCACGGTTTTATGATCATTCCAAATATTTTTATGATACAACTCAATTAAAATGTCAATTGCTAATTTAGCAGTTTTGGTATTAGAGTCACGTAACATGGAAAATATGAAATTTTGTAGAGTTGAATTTAATTTCATATCCTTGTGCTTCACATTCATATTTTTAATATCAGTGATAATATGAGTCTTTAGATATTCCCTTAGGTTTTTATCTTGACATTTTATTAGAGAGAAAAAGAGCTCCAGTAAATCAAATGCGGTTATGAAGTTTTTGTTTCTCAGTAAAATTAAACATTTACACAGAGCAAGCCTCATTTCATTGTGTAATGTTGAATTGTGTGTCTTTAAAACATCAACAATTTTTTGGGGAAATGTCTTCATATCAGTTTGATAACACTGTGTAACTTGAGCCAAAAACATAGCTTGTTCGTCCAATTTTTTATTATACTGTGTTGGGTTGAGGTTGAAAATTTCAAGAGTTGTTTCAAAATGAGCAAGTTGTTGTCTAAATTCATCTTTGTATGAATCTGGATCCCTCTTTATTAGGTTTTGTAACTGTGTTAGATTATTAGGTAACTGATTATTATGTCGCACCATTTTGATGAAATGATTTTTATTTCGATTCACTAGCACGATTAAATATCTTGCATCAACGTATAACCTCAAAAAACATGGTTAAACGTTACGATGAAGTAAGCTGAGATTGATTATGACATTGACAGCTAACAGCACAGCGTGACCACTTTTTATAAAGGGAATCTACCAAAGACACTGCTAAAATCTACTGAAATCTACTAGGTCGTATTTTAAAATCTATTAATAATTTTTAGAGTAATATTTGAGCCGTTTTGGGTAGATAGAGAGAGATTGCAAAAAAATTTGAATTACAAGCTTTACAATAAGCATTATTGTCATCACATTTTTAAGCCACTTTGAAAATAATGGGCTTTCCTCCCACTCCGCACGATAAGTTTGATCATATCTTCTTTTCATTTTAAATTACATAAATGTATGATTCCGCAAAAGCAAACAATACAAATGAATGAAAACGACTAAATAAAACTGTGTTGTCTATCATTAAAGGAGCAACTTAAAAAAATATCTAAGCTATAAGACCTATTTTATAAAAATAGTATTTATCTATTGGAGAATTAAATGCAATTTGCTATGCCCACAGTAACGTTCATTCAATAATAAGGGAATCCCCAAATCACTTTAGTGCCAAGGTGCCAGCTGTAAAATTAAAACTTTTTGGACATGGATGCTTGATTTTAAGACTAATATTCTTTGATAGCGAATTAATACCAAAAACTACCGATGTGTTTCTCATTTCTACTAAATTCTACTAAGACATTTTGTCCTACTAGGTAATTGTCTTATTTGCTTCAAATCTACTAAAAAAGTAGAAATCTACTAGAAGTGGTCACGCTGTAACAGCAGGCAGAATAAATAATACCACCCAAAGAGAATGTATTATTTGATACCACCATAATGCATAAAAGTATAGATGAATTAGGGCCTTCACAGTGCGACGCGGATCGTCCGCAAGCGGATGAGCAGACGGCGTCCGACGTCCGTCGCGGATGAAAATCGTTCAGTGTCACACCACACGGACCGAAAGTCACAGAGTACTCATTATGTCTATGGAGTACTCACTACGTTTTATCGAAGCGACAGTGATGTAGTGATTAAGTACTCTGTGACAGTGAAGGATAAAAAAATGGCGCTTGTAATTGTTGCGTATTTAGTAAATAAAAAACGCATTCGTAAAAGAAAATTTAATGTAGTACATCCAATTATTGAGAAAAGGCTACTTAAAGGAGAATTTGTATCTTTATTTTCGGAGTTACAAGAAGATGAAATTAAATCAATATAAAAATCAAGACAAAATTAATCAGAATAACTCTGATGAGAGACGACTTCGAAAACTTCCTGCCAAGCCTTTAATTTGGCATCTTTATTTTTATAAAGGTTATCGCGGAGATTCCTTAAAATACATAGTCGACGACGACGCGACGTCTCACAGCTCACTTCTTGTATGACCATCACTGTTTCAATGTTTGGTACCACTACGGACTTGTTTACATGATTTGTTTACACAATAATGTGATAAATGAATCGACTGTACACAACCGTCCGCGAGGCTGTCCGCGTCGCACTGAACGTCGAACGACAACGTCGACAACATTATAATAGATGTGTATAGCGTCCGCACGCGGACGGCCGCGGCGCGGATGAATATCGTCCGCGCGCGGATAGCTCTCCGCGTCCGCCTCGCTCTGAACGGGCAGAACATTATAATGTATTTATCCATCCGTCGCGGACATCCGCATAGGTCATCCGCGTCGCTCTGAAAAGGCCCTTACTGAATTAGTATAGAATCCTGGAGGCCACGCTTGGTGTACCTTAATTTTCAATTTACTCTTATTGCATTAATTTAAATTGGGTAAATTTAAAGTAATTTTAATAAAATCTATTATTTCATTAATATAATTTTACCAACAGAAAACATTTTGAAGAACCATATCAAAATTGGACATATTTTTTCTAAATGTGGACACCCTACAATTATTATTATAAAGGAAAACTTCAATCTGGCCCGTGATTGGTCGAATGGTCATTCTGTTATAACGTCATCGGAATTCAGGTACCGCTACAAAGCCAGTGGTCCAGATAGAGTAATATATCCATGATTTAACATTATGGTGAGTGACAGTGAAGTGATGTAAATACTAAATTTCAAGGTTACCAACTTAGGGGTTTTCCCCCCAAATTTAGGGGGTAAATATGTAAAATGGGATTTTTTTAGGGGTCTAATATGTTTAGGGTTTTTTTTGTGACACTTCATATTTGTTATTGTGATCAAATTAAAGATGTAAGAGGCCCTGGAACAAATTAGCCAATAAAAGGAGAATGGGACTTTTGGCATTTAAAAATGGGATAGATTAATCTGCAATCTGGAAAAAGAGAAATCCAAAAATGAGTATTTGTGAATTTACCTTATAAAATAAATCGATATTGTACTAGGAATTGATTTATTACTAAGAATTTATCAGTCCAATTAATGAACCAAATGGCAATGAATGAAGAAACAAAAAGTTTATTATTATCACCGTATTTTATATTACAATTCATTTTACTAAAGTCATAGAAATACATGCATAATTTATAAATAAACATATATTTTTTAATTAATATTTACTATTTTTCCAAAAAAAAAATTTATGGGGATTTCCAAGTTGGGTGAATAAAGGGGTTTTTGAGTTAGTTTTAGGGATAAATATTTTTGAGAGTTGGTCACACTGCTAAATTTTATTGTCAGTGTCCAAATGAGTTCAGTTTACGAGTTGTCTAAATGACATTTGAAAACAATACAAAAGAAAATAGCTACAGAATAATTCATATGATAACACATTATTTTAGTCGAGTAACTAAAGTTGAAATCTTACAAAATATAATCTTATTCAAAGGTGCATCTACAATAATGTTGAAACCAAAAGCTTTGACACAAGTTCTAAGCCAAGCAAACACTGGAGGTGTTGAAAATACCTTGTACGTAACTGAAACTAAATTTTATGTTTGATGAACAATGATTTGTGATAAATTATATAGTCGAAATGGTATCAATGTTTTCGTTTTTGATCGCAGGTTATTAAATCACCAAGGAGCACTTCTTGCATATTCAGGATACAATGATAAAGACGCGAGAGTTACAGCAGCGATTGCAAGTAATGTGTGGTCAGCGTATGAAAAACATGGAAAGAATGTTTTCAAAGAAGATAAATTACATTTGATATTGGTTGATTGTCAAAATGGGAAAATAGCTGTGACACAAGTGGCTAATCTATTATTATGTCTCTATGCCAAGGAAACTGTGGGCTTCGGTATTTTGAAGGAAAAAATTAATGCCATAGCTCAGTATCTAGAAGGGCCATTAAAACAAGTGGCAAGTTCATAATTTTAAAAGCCATTTTTTTCTTGTAAAGTAATATAAATATATAGTAATATTATAGTTAGGCATTTGAAATTTAAAAAAATCCATACTAATATTATAAATGCGAAAGTGTGTTTGTTTGTTTGTTTGTTTGTTTGTTTGTCCGTGATTCACGTCGTAACGGAGCGATGTTATGGTAAGATTTTTTGTGTGGAGATAGGTAGGAGGCTGGAGAGTAACGTAGGCTACTTTTTACCGCAGTAAAACAACTCATTCCCATGGAAAGATCCATTATGATGCGTATTTGTCCATACTTCTATACTTCCATATCCATCCATACTATCCATACTTCCAAACTTCCATACTTAATACTAGCTATTACCCGCGGCTTCGCCCGCGTGTTCAAAGGGAAGTAACAATGAGTTGTTTAACATGCATGACTCTTTCCTAGATATAATCCATACTAATATTATAAATGTGAAAGTGTGTTTGTTTGTTTGTTTGTTTGTTTGTCCGTGATTCACGTCGTAACGGAGCGATGTTATGGTAAGATTTTTTGTGTGGAGATAGGTAGGAGGCTGGAGAGTAACGTAGGCTACTTTTTACCGCAGTAAAACAACTCATTCCCATGGAAAGATCCATTATGATGCGTATTTGTCCATACTTCTATACTTCCATATCCATCCATACTATCCATACTTCCAAACTTCCATACTTCCATACTAATCCATACTAATATTATAAATGCGAAAGTGTGTTTGTTTGTTTGTTTGTCCGTGATTCACGTCGTAACGGAGCGATGTTATGGTAACATTTTTTGTGTGGAGATAGGTAGGAGGCTGGAGAGTAACGTAGGCTACTTTTTACCGCAGTAAAACAACTCATTCCCATGGAAAGATCCATTTTGATGCGTATTTGTCCATACTTCTATACTTCCATATCCATCCATACTATCCATACTTCCAAACTTCCATACTTAATACTAGCTATTACCCGCGGCTTCGCCCGCGTGTTCAAAGGGAAGTAACAATGAGTTGTTTAACATGCATGACTCTTTCCTAGATATAATAACATAATAATTAATAACAATAATTCATAAATAAGTAACAGATCTAAAATTTAAAAGATACTAAGAGGAACCAACTGTAAAACCTATGACCCTCCTCGACCTTCCAACTGTAAATATAGAAATTCATGCATATATGATATTATTATTATCTCTAATCCCACCTGATGGTAAGTGGCGATGTAGTCTTGGATGGTCATATACTTACTTTTGATATACTTTATATTTACAGTTGGAAGGTCGAGGAGGGTCATAGGTTTTACAGTTGGTTCCTCTTAGTATTTTTTAAATTTTGGATCTGTCACTTATTTATGAATTATTATTAGTATGTTATTATATCTAGGAATAAATCATGCATGTTAAAAAACTCATTGTTACTTCCCTTTGAACACGCGGGCGAAGCCGCGGGTAATAGCTAGTAATATATATTTTCTTTAGTTTACTTCTTTCATTAGCATTAAAATTGTAAAGGGAAGATTCTAGATAGTCAATGTGAAATAACTAATTTTTGTAAAAACAGTATGCTATTTTGTATTTTCTAATGAATGTTAAGTATGGCTTATACAAATTGCTAGTGGCACTACATGTATATGCTTCCACAACTATGTCATATTAAATGACTGGCATAGAATATTATATTGTCAGGTGCGAGGTAAAACCCAATAAGTATAAATACTTATTGGGATTTTTCTTTTGCAAGTAAAGCCATCCCACATTATTGTGTAAACATGACACAATTTGTACACAAAATGTACAGTGTTTACAGAATGTATACAACACTGTGGAGTGTACAATATCACCGTTTGGTAACCAAAACCACTGATGACTCACTCTACACACATATAGTGGAAACTCGATTATCCAGCCCTCAGTTAAACGGATTTGCAATTATTCGGACTATAAACCCCAATCAAATAAGTCACGTCAAATGACAATTACCAAATGCTTTAACCCTTTATTAATTGTAGTAAAATTTTTTTTTAATAAACCATGATTTTTGATAATTTATTTATTTATTTATTTATGGATAACCAACAAGACACACATTAAGTTTACAAAAATACGTCATACAAATATTTTAAGAACTAAATGTTGCCTTAATTATAGGTTACCACGGCATGCATTGTGGACGAAGAATTATAACATAAAAACTATTTCTATATATGAATACGTCCGAACTTGATGATAGCTGATTCTAATAAGTGTCATTAATTTTTGTTGTTTTTAATAATTAATTACCTAACATTATGTATTATGATATAATCTGCTGTGTAAAAAAACTGCTTTTCTTCATACATTTGATTATCTGGATTTTATATTATCCGAATGCATAATGACAACAATTAGTCTGGTTAATACAACAATTAGTCTGGTTAATCGAGTCTCTACTGTAATGGTTATTTGCAAATAATACAAGTTGGACCATGCTGGACATGGAACCAGTCAAGTGTAGTTTTAATTGGCATTTCACACACAGTCACCAGTTACAATACGATTGTCAGAATACAAACTATCTTCAATGTATTTGACATGATAACATCAGGATTCATTCATGTGGAAGCCAAATATGTATATCATTATTATAATAATTTTATCATAGAAAATATTGTTAGTTGACCAAGCTTATAAATATTTATTGTTTATATCTGTGGTATATCTATAATTAAGCTGATAAATATAAATTGTTTTTTTTTTTCATTTTGATATTGTGTTAATTATGTGTAGTCCATGCCACCTTCTGCAGGGGTATGAGTGTAAGCGTTTATTTATTTCATTCATAATAAGAAAGGTGTTGTAAAGTTCCATCACAACAACTTCAAGAACTGTGTTTTATCATTTTCTGGAAGAAACTAAAATAAACTTTTTACCCTTACCTTTTTTGGCCTTGTCTTAAGTAACCTTCATGCAGACTTACTTGATCATTTTACTGTATTCTATTTGCAGTTATATTTTCATAACAAAATAAATTAACATTTACTTACTAATGTAAATACTATTGGCAAATACAATTTTGAAGCCATTGACATAAATTATATTTGAAGCCAAAAATAAACTTTTCTAAATGCCAAGTTATAAAAAAATGAAGCTAAGTACATACTTGGGATGTTACTTATGAACCATATACACTGTATACACAAGTAGTGGTAGGTAACTTAATGGTTTGAAAATGATGTCCATACAAATGATTTTGGATTTGAATCTAACATAATGCACCTGTGATCCTGTGATGTTTAAAGATATGTGCACATTAGAAATAATGTAATCACTTGCTTCTGTGAACTGTATGTATGTGATTACATACTATTAAAACTTGCTGAGTGATTACTCGGCAAGTTTGGACTTTGGTGAATGTGGATGGCCTATACTCCTCATAGTTTTATTAGGAGAGAGGAGAAGCGAAGCCTGGCTTGCTGTCTAGCAGCTAGCACCCTCTCCCAGCCAGCTGCCAAAGTCCAAACGACTCATCGTAATCCGGTTGGGTAAGTTGGGTTGGGCTTGGCAGCATGAATTTGCTTGAGACCTTGGACTTAAGGGCCAGTAGCCCAGTAGTTTGGTTCCGAAAACAAAATACCGCAGCTTTAAAATATGAGGTCAAATCAAAGTCAAATCAAAATTGTCCGAACTCAAAAACTTGTTTTAGATTATCTGTTTTAATTTAGTCTGTCTGTCTCGTGGTGGTGTCAAATATGACAAGTAAAGTTGAAACAAATGTCAAATCGTAATTGTCAAATCAAATTGCCGCAAATGAAGTATGGTTTTTTTGGGATTTTTCTTTAACAATATTATTTTTAAAGTTGTTAATTTGCGATAACTTTTACAATGAACTTATCAGAAGAAACTGGTTCTTCAAATGGACTTTTGTATGTGGGATTTAATCAGGACCAAGGTAACAAATTACGTCTAAATACGCAGATTTCAGTGATAGGATTTACTGTTACATTGGCGAATGTTTTTTGTCCTATTTCTTCAGGTTGCTTCGCTTGCGGAACTGAAAATGGATTTCGAGTGTTCAATAGTGATCCGCTAAAAGAAAAAGAGCGACAAAATTTTGCTGAAGGTGGTCTTTCATACGTCGAAATGTTGTTCCGATGTAATTACATGGCTTTAGTTGGCGGTGGTAAAACACCTGTTTATCCTCCAAACAGAGTCATTATATGGGACGATTTGAAAAAAGATTCTGCAATAGCGCTCGACTTTAATGCACCTGTAAAAGCAGTGAAACTGAGAAGAGACCGTATAGTTGTTGTTTTGGGTAAGTAGGTATAACTTGTTTATCTTCACAAGATGTAAAGATAAAAATACATGTTTAATATAGATACTACTCTTGTTGAACTGTATGTTTTATTGTTATCACTTGCTAAGACAATGGATATCATTGTATAATTTGTGAAGGAGCTAATGTTTGTAGTTTCATGAATAATGTTATTACATTGTTATTGATTCATCTATTTGTTTTTATTCACTTTTTCGTGCATGAAGAGAAATACACTCACAGAATCGGAAGGTGGTCCCGGGCAGTGTCGAGATGGTTTTTAACCATGTGTGCATAGAACATTTTATTTAAAAGATGTTGGATGAAAGTGACAATTAATTAAGAACTACTATTATTCTCATTAGCAGTATATATATGCAAAATCTGGGTATAAGAGCCTGCAGTGTGGTACTCGACCATCTCAGCACTGCACCACCTCTGCTCTCGTCAAGTGTGTATTCAAAGTAAAGGTTTCTTTTTTCAGAAAATTTAATTAAAGTATACACATTCACTGCACAACCACAGCTGCTACATGTGTTTGAAACCTGTCAGAATCTACGTGGATTATGTGTTGTGTGTCCTAATAGCAACAATGCTCTACTGGCCTATCCTAGCCGCAAAACAGGACATGTTCAGGTACATACTTTATCTTACTATGTTTTTGGTTTCCGAGGAGCAAAATTGACAATCCCAACAGTTGCACAAAGGGAGACTCTTCGACTTGGTTAATGCAGTATCTTAGTAGGTACTTTTAATAGCTTTTATTTAAATAGTTTTTTTAAATCTAAATTCAAGAGATGCTAGTAGGGTACATGACATAGTGCTATAATAGTGATTTAGTTAAATTTATTGCAGTTTATGTTTATTTCTAAAATAACATTCTGAACATGTCTTTGTATAATATATTGTCGACAATACAATATATTATCTAAAGTGGTAAGTTCAATGTCCTTTGCTCAGAATATTATTTCCATGTAGTATTAGGTTGGTTAGTACAGTCACCTGCAGAGAAAAGTAACCCATCTGTTTATAAATATACGAACAGCAACGTTTCTGTTGCCTGTTGTGTTGTAAACAGATGGATTATTTTATCTGCAGGTGACTGTACAATAATGGGTAAATTGTCAATGTTGATATATACATTGTTGAGTATATATACTCATATTAGTAGAAATAATATAGAAAGCCCTTGCAAGTACAGTAGCTAGTGTAACATGTATGATATATAATTACAGTATCATGTTTCTGACTGTAATCTGATCAATTAAGTTATACATAGTTCAATTGAATGGCTGTTAGACCATGTAATTATTGCATAAAATGTGAAACATCCATATTGTCTCTGTTGTGATTTACTCTGTACATCCTACATCCCTTGACTAAGTCCCTACTGGTTTGGAGATGGCTATTCACCATTCTGAATTTATGCTAGTTGACAGAATGACCTAGCTTCTGTCTGTGGCTTTGTTAGCATGGAAGTTCTTTTAACTGACCCCATTTTTATTTTGACCCCATACGGGTTGATTTTGAAAACGATATTTTTGAAACAGCTTTTTTATTATTATTAACCAGAAAGCAAAATACAAATTTTTTGTTCTTCACTACAGTGGACTGTTAAAGAAAAATGTATTGTGTAAATAATAAAGAGAGTGTATCTGTTATTATAGTTAGTGGAACTAAGCAGTCATGCTGGCTCCAGCACAGCTCCAGAGGGACATCTTATAGTGGCACACGAAGCTCCACTCAGTTGCTTGGCCCTCAATGTAGGAGGCACGAGGCTAGCTACAGCCTCCACTAAGGGCACACTGATCAGAGTGTTTGACACTAACACGGGACAAAAGTTAGCTGAGTTAAGAAGAGGTGCTCATCAGGTAACATAATATTTTAATATGTCTTTAATGTGATCATTGCTCTTATTGATTTATTAATCTGCTTATTGCTTAATTATAAAATATATTAATGTATATGTAATATGTAGTACCCGGATGACCAAGCTTTTCTCAGTATTTTTTTTTAACAAACAACGCCTACTGAAGTAGCTTTAGTGTTGCTACTCGCCAATAGATGTCAGGTAGAGTCTATTGTAGCAGTTTTTCATTATCTGAAAACACGGATAAAAAGACATTTTCTAAAAATGAATCTTGCGTTGAAATCTAGATAGATCGATTTATTCCAAAATCCCCTACATACGTTCATGAAAATCGTTAAAGGTATTAGATAGTAATGGAATTTATTGTACAGGCAACAATTTATTGCATCAACTTCAACCACACAAGCACAAACTTGTGTGTGACATCTGACCATGGGACGGTGCATGTGTTCAGCCTGGAAGATGAGAAGTTAAATAAACAATCAAGTTTGTCTACAGTCAATTTCTTACCAAAATATTTCTCAAGCAACTGGAGTTTCTGCAAGTTCACAATCCCTAATGGGCCACCATGCATCTGTGCCTTTGGTGTAGATAAGAGTTCTATTATTGGTAAGTATTAAGTACATATTGTAATATGCTGTAAATCTAGCTATGAACAAATGGAGCCCCAACTCAGAGTCACTAACGGTTACTAAAATCTCTCCTTAGTGGAGAATTTGTTTGGTGATTCTTTACTAAGGAGTGATTAAAGTAACCATTGGTGACTTTGAGTTGGAGCATAAATGTCTAAACTCAAATTTGTCAAACTCAAATTTTGAAGAAATTCTTATTCTAATTTTCAATTGAAAGAAATTGATAATGCTAACTTAAAGGGCGTCTAACTTATTACAAAGAAAATAACTCAAAACTCAACTTTTCTGATTTTGAATAATAAGGAGGAAAAACGAGGAGGAAAAAGAATTCATAATCAGATTAAATGTAATTTTAATGAAATAAATATTTGTTTCAGTGATATGTGCAGATGGTTCTTATTACAAATATAAATTCAATGAGAAAGGAGAGTGTACCAGAGATGTATATGCTCAATTTCTGGAAACATCAGAGGACAGATAAACATTAAACAAAATCAGAAATGATCAAATACTATGAAAGGTAATGATCAAATATGATCTTTAAATGTTAATTCCTATTTTGATATGACTGTGAATAAAACATATTTCATGCAAAATATTTGATGAAAATGCAAAATTTTGTATCAATATTTAAATTAAGTTTTTAACATATTTAATTATTAATCCTGCAGTGATATCTATTGTTGGGGATTATTTTGGTCTCGATTTTTTAAATTATATACAACCTAAATTGATGTATTTAATTTACATAAAAATGCGAACTAAGATGATGTAAGCAAGAAATGTAATATATTTTCAAATACTTATTTTGGTCTTGATTGTTGTAACGAGGTAAATTAATAACAAAACATTATAATATGACAATGAACAGACAAAGCTTTAGGTCGACAACAACATAATGTAGACTTAAATTATATTTTTATAGAATAGATATATAAAAATATTGTTAAATATTTGTACTATTTGTAGTAACTATTACGTAATTTGTAAAAATACATACATATCTCATCAAAGAAAAAATAATTACATATTTAATAAATCACCTGAGTTTTTGTGTGCTGCAGGATTAAATTTAAAATTCCGATTCATAAATATTGCAATGCCCATGGTCAAATGCGCTTATTGACGGCACAGCATGGCAAGGGAGTTTTTGCGATGAATAGAAATATTATAAAAAGTCTGTAATTTGGAAAATTAAATTATCAGTGATGCGGAGTGCCTTCAGTGCCTTCAGTGGGCGCAGGCCCTAAGTTTCACATTGTGATATAATCATATAACTTATGACACCATACTAATACAATTATTATTCCCTCTGTATACTGAATATTAAGAGTAAAGATATTATACAATTTATTTATAATTGTTGTACCAGGTGTACATAGAAAATGTGGCTGTAGTAGACAAATTAAAAATGTTTTAAAATGTTATTTATGAATCTAAAAATAAAATATATTATAAACGAAACGATCGGTAAAAGATTTTATTTGGCGATAGAACCATATTATAAGATAGGTGACCCATTTTGTGTAAGCTTCCGAAAGTACATTGTAGTCATGTCCGAATTTAGTATTTTGTATGTGATTGTAAATGCTATTAAGTATTATTAGGTTTGAATACTTTTATACAGTAGATACTAGAAACGCATTTTGTGTCTCAAATTATTTACTATACAGGGTGGATACGACGGTACGATTTAATTAAATTATATATCGTATGGCATTGTTTCTAGGCCATCAGTCATATTATATATCATGGGACTATAGATAACATGGACACAATACAAAAATGGTTCTTATATGACGTCATTGATCGTCAGGAACTTGTATCCAGTTAGAGTAATATATCCATGACTATGGCTAACTGCCATGTGCCAACTGGTCTTAAAAATATTTTGATATCAGAAAGACTTTTTAGCATTACCAAGTCAGATCAGATGAAGTTTACTACAGACAAGTTTGCAAGTCAGTTTATATGTATTTTTAGCCTCTATTATCAGTAGTTATAAAAAAGTATTTTTCATTTTTGATTTCGCTTAATAAGCCTTTTGAATGTATAAAAAAAACCTTTTATTATTTCTGTCGATAAATACATAATTTTTATATTAATTATACTGTTTTGGCACCTAATTAGGTAACAATATTTTTATTAAATACCATCATTTCCACCTTGTATATCAATGACAGTCTCAACAATTCAATATTTAGAATGCATTATTTTGCCGCGAAAGAAACTAAATTATGTATATTAAGCTAAATCCTATCCATATGCTAAAACAGACTAATTAGCTTTGTTTAAATAGATTACTAGGATTATAGAACCAATGTAATTATTATAAATAACATTGTTAACATATTTGCTACAAAATCTACCATTAACAAACTCAACGAAACGCGTTATATAACTAAGCATAAGGCGTGAATTAATTTAACGGTACTTTAAAATCTTATTTTACTTTAGTGTACAGTTACATTATTTACATGTTTTTAAGATAACGTTTCCAAAATTCGTAACAGATTGCTATTACCAATCTTAAATCATAATTAATTTGATGTAATAGTTTTATAGATGCTTGCTTTGTCCAAGAGTTTTTTTCCTGAATTACCAACTATATATGTACTAGTAATCTACTATTAGTCTATTATGATTATTTTACTTGTATTATTAAAATATACTATATCCTCAACTTCTCAATTATATTTACATTGCAGGTTGTATCATAATACTGTTTTGATATTATTCAGACTGATTTGCTACGTTTTCTTATGGCAGAAGGAGGTGTTTTTTTACATTACATACGACTCCCAATGTTGAGTAGGTATAAACTAAAATGTCTGTTGAATTTAATAAGTTTGTTGGGCGAAACATTCATCCCAAATCGGACGGTAATGTTCCTTTCGCAAAATGTTCCGCTTCTAAAAACAGGACCTTTTCGCGAATCGTCCCGCTCGCGATAATATGTCCCATTCGCGAAATGTCCCGTTCTAGGAGGAGGGGGAGGGAATTTAATGGTCTCTGATTTGTTAAACCTACCAAAACTATAAATGTAACAACAAAGTACATTTACTGATTATTAGGCGATAGAAGTTCGCCAAGACAGCTAGTGTTAAATATTTATTTAATGATGCCAAAGAATAATAACTTCTCACGCGCGTACATAAGTACACGTTTATGTATTTTTTGTTAACATTTTCCAGCGGCGTCAAATTCAAATCTTGTGTAATTTTTGCGACTCTTCAATAGTAAGAATCCAAACAGAATAATACGAAGCTGTGTTTAAGATGACAGAAATTAAAGTCTGCACGTGTAGGGTGCCTCCTTCTCCATTAAAAACAAGCAGAAAAATTATTGTTTCTTATGAAAATTTATTGATCTCTGTATTGGTAATTAATAATTATAATATTATGACTAAATTCAATTTTTTTAACTTTGTAAATACAACTCATAACACAATGGGGCTAGTAACAAGCTTTTAAAGGTAAACTAAAGGCCAATGCATACATAACGGGTTTTTACCGTACGTGCCACGTCCCGTACGGAATTCCGCTGCGTATGCACTATCGTATACATTTTCTACGAAACGATGTTTCCAAAACTTCACGTCCCGTCCCGTACGGGAAAAACTCGTTACGTATGCATTGGGCTCAAATATCCCACTAGCAAGGAAACGCCATTTACTTTATACCCCATAATAATATCACACAAATACAAACTACACTTGAAGTCGATCATCGCTCAGTTTTAATTTAAATAGAGATAAAAGGTGCTATATCCCCTATTATTTCCATTGATACTTGGGCGGCATATATAAAAAAATAATGTCGGCGAAATCTACCCGCATATGCTACCGACGTGTAACGACGAACATGCTTATTGCAAACTCCAACTATATAGAAGGTTACGTGTCGCCGACAACATTTTTTGACATTCAGTGACTTGATGACGCAAAACAGATGTCCTCGACACAGTAATGTCGGGTCGGCTTTACGGCCCCATAGTTGATAGCCATTAGGCTCCATATATCCCCATATATATTAGAATTTTGTATTTCGCATGAATCTCATGGATAAATATAAAATTATTAGGGGACCAATGGAAAACTTTTCACTATTCTCAAAGTTGACACGCTTCTGCGAATTAGAAATTTGAGAACAATGGCCTAACTGCTCTCAAAGTTTTCGTGCTGTTTTCGAGCATGATTGGAGGCGTTTATGAACCCTTGATTTGATTAAAATATATTTAAAGACTTGCACATCAACATTCACGTAAGCAAGCAATAATCGTCAAAAAAATCCTACCACTGATTTCACTCTTAGCACTTAGCACACCAAAACAATCTTTTAAAAAAAGTATCTAATACTACTTATAAACGGGAACGAATTACCTTTCACATAAGCTGTTTTAAACTTATAAAATCGTAAATTCACCTTTTGCCTCTATTATAATTTTTTTTATGATTTTTTCAAGTAAGGTTTTTTTTCATTGATTTCTAGGGTTAAACAAGAAAACAATTTTGCCTAAAATTTGACTCGACAACTACATGCAATATTAGACTGACTGTTATGTACATATGTCAGCAATTTTAAATCAATGCCTTTAATTTACTGGAAATACCATGTTTTCATACCGTTTCATCCTTTAAAGATATTTAACCTCCATTCAAAGTAGTTCCGTTTTATGCTGTTGTTTTATTGTTAATTTAGTCACAAAAGTTTATTAATGTGTTGAAATAAGTCTGTTTTTACAATCAACTTTTTGCAAAATGTGCAAGGTATTGTTTAAACATTGTAAAGTAAGAGTTAATACGTTGTAAGTAGGTTTATTGTATTCCTAAATTACCATTTAGTTTAATTAATGCAAGAGTCCTGAATCCTGATTTGTATGAAATTTTTACAGGTTGTACCTAAGTATAAAATCCAAATGAAGAACAGAGATACATTAAAAACAAATGATAACTTAATCTTATTCGAAAAACCGACTTATTACTTAATTTCATGTTAGATATTCAGATATTATTTACCGCTTATTTTATAAAAATGTATTGTTATTTTATCATTTTTACCGTCTAATTACAGTACCTATCATGAACATATTATTGTATTTGTTAGAAACATGACGACATTGTAATCAGCATTCTTTAATTTATAAATAAATGTAAAACGAATATTTTGTCTATGTTATTTTAGTCTTGATGCTGCTCCTTTGACCTCAATAAGTACCGAAAAACATTGTGATAGATTAATCGGTGAATTATTTATTTTTAATAATTTTTTAATAGTTACTAAATAGAGGATTGCAACGTGATCAATAGTTAATATAAAATATCGTGATTCGTAGCTTTTTTAACATGTAAGTAATTAATACTTAAAAAAAGAAAACGATTCTTCTAAAAAGCTATAGAGCAGGACGACAGGACTTTCTTAGTTTTGTCGGTTTGAACTTCAAATTTTGAAAATGGGTGCGAATTATTTTTTTATAATTTTTAAGCAGATGATGCTAAAAATGCTGATAAAAAACATTTTATTTAGTGGGTATTTAATGACACTAATGACGTAGAAGTAATATTTTAAAGAAAATACATTTTTTTAATTTATTTATTTATTGTACATACCAACTTAATATTATTCTATCTCTTCAGTACATCGATAAATGTATTCCTGGGAATATTAATATTGGCCACACTTCGCATTTTCTTTTTCCCTTCTGCTTGCTGTTTCAGTAACTTTTTTCTTCGTGTTACGTCACCACCATACTAAAATATATTGTCAGGTATAAATTTTGTGAATAAATAAATAGGTAACGTTTAATTACAGGTTTGTATATATAATAACATTAATAACCAATGAAATATGAACCGCGAAAGGAAAATCACGTGTTTACGAGTGAATTTTTTTTACCTGTGTCACCTATTTGAATAGTTTGCATAAGATTCAGACAGACGTCCAAAAACGAAGCGGTGAATTTGATTAACATTATTATTAATCAGTTATGACATATTTGAGAAAAAAACATTTTTTTTCTTACCAACTTTGCTGTTACATCCTTTCTGAATGCCTTTATAGTTTCTCTCGAATAAACTTTACCAGAGACTACAGCTTGAATAGCTACCTGCAAAAGATATGAACATGTTTTGTAAATAAACAACAATAACTACAGTACTTACAAGATACAGTAGACATTTAGGCTAAAGTCATAATAAAATTAATCCTGGGAAATCAAGTCTGATAACAAATATATTCAGTTTCATTATTTACCTGAACCATTTGTCTTGGTATCATTTCCTTCAACTTTGAAGTTAATCTCCTTGCATTGTACTCTAGCCTGCTGGTGTGTACAATGGTCGATAGTTCCTCCACTAATGACCCGTTAAGTAGAATATCCATCTGTAATATTATATGAAGCAAACAACTGTTGGTGAAAACAAAGTTACAATTAGTAATAATAGTTTCTGATTTGGCCATCCACGCCCACTTGAAAAATTTATTCTGTTTATAGCACATCTTATACCTACCCAACGTAAAAAATACTTTTCACTTACCCTTACTAAAGAGCTTGGATGAAAGCCATGATCTTGATAATCAAAGCTAGCAAACCCTGAAGTCAAACTCTTCAGTGTGTCATGGAAGTCGATCACAACTTCTGACAGTGGCAGGATGAACTGTAACATTGTCATTTTGTCATCAACGGCATTAGCTGGTAGCGGAGTTCCTCGTCGGTCTATGCAGAGTGTTGTGACCGCTCCGATGTACTCCACAGGTGTTATTATGGTACCTGGATATAACAAAATTATGAGTTGTCAAGAGCTGCCAGCTGCTGAGTTCCGGACATTTAGGCGCTCTACCCACTGAAGACGCGTCCCGCCGCGGTGCGCGGAGCGACGGATAACGCAACAGCTGCGCGCGGGGCGCCTTCCCGCGCGTGTCCGCGTCGGCAGTGTGTTGTGCTAGGCGTGATTTCTATATAAATTGAGATACTTGCATACAATGGTAAAATCTGCCATCCCGCGCTACGCGACGGGGCGCGGTGCAGTGCGTGGAGCGCCTTACGGTGCGATTGTCGCGGATTAATTATTATCAGTAAAGCACACTAGCAAGGGTGTAAAAGGGGGGACGTTAAAAATATTGTGTCAACAAAAGGGAGGCAAGGGGTGCCAACTTAGAGTATATATACTAATAATATATACTCTAAGGGTGCCAATAATAATAGGCCCAGGCGCCTGGGCGGCGTTTCGACAAAGGGAAAGGAAAGGGCGACAGGCTAACTAGCCTGACGCTCTCTAAAATAAACTTATTTTAGAGAGCGTCATGTCATGTTTCAAATGTTGAGAATTATGTTGATAAAAGGACGCTGGTCGCTAAAGTGGCACCATCGAGTTGCTGTGTGAAAAATCCAAATTTCGTCCCATTTGGATCTGGGGGTATTTTTACTTTACCTATAACAAATGGTTCATAATATTCCTCTATATTGCTTGGGTCTGGTAGTTGTAAAGGATTGGTTATCAGTGCTTCTCTTCCTCCAAACCTCTTAATCGACTTTGCTCCCACTACCCTGAAAAATAAGGAGATTAAATAATGTATGATAATATACGTATATCCAGTATAGATAAAATATTTTACTGATAGAATTTACTGGAACTTGAATTCAAAAATAACACATACTTGATTTTGTAAGGCACAGAAGGCGCAGTAAGTATAGCCTCAGCTTTGTATTCCTGCAGCAGCCTCTGAGTGAACACGTCAAGGTGTAGTAAACCTAAGAAACCCACGCGCCATCCCTGGCCCAGAGCTGGACTGAAAATATCGGTGTATAAAGTAAAATGTAAATAAAGAACAATACGTCAAAATAATGTATTATTATAGTATCAAATGCTATAATTATTAATTATGTCTTAGACCCCTTGAATTACTTCTTTGGAATTGGGTTCATAAAAATTGACAACTAAGGATTGGAGGCATTAGAGCTATGGATGCAAGCTTTACATCCTTACAACACAACAAATTAAAGTGAGCTAACACATTTGTAACCGTTTTTGTTCAAATGAATCAGATACATACCTAGAGTCTATATTAACACTCACAGCAGAGTCATTCAAAGCTAGTTTTTTGATAGCATCACCTAGTTGCACATGTTGTGACTGATCAGCTGGGAAGATTCCCGCATACACCATGTGCTTCACTGGTGGCACTGATGTTAGCTTTTCAGTAATAGCTAAATCTGGGGAGAGAAGTTGATCGCCCACACTCCCACCACCTCTAGGGCCGCAACCTGAAATTTATTAAATTTATTATTTGATCTATATCAGAATATAGTTATTTGATTACAACCTATATAGGCAAAATTTAAGAGGCTTATGTTTAGTAAATACAAAGAATTTGATATAGATCCTTCATTGTTGATAAATTTCTACATGCTGATCTGAAGGAGCTATAAATATTATAAAAACATTGATATTCTTTAAAGTTATGGTTTTGTTGTCTTTTCAATGCTCTTTTGCTACGACAGCTGATTTTGAAAATGTGACTAATCCATCGAATTATACCTACCAACCATAACAACTTGTCCAGCAAAAGCTTTGTCAACAGGTTCCTCTTGTGGTCTCAACATGGCTAAATGTCTCACCACATTCTGCTTAGAATCTGACCTCCACTTTACAGTCTGACCAATTTGTACTTGTCCAGAGTGGATATAAACTAGACATAATATTCCCCTATACCTATCATGCCATGTATCAATCACATGGGCTCTGAAGTGGCCTTGTGTATCCACTGACGGTGGAGGTATTCTGGTTATCACTGCTTCTAATAATTCTTGCACTCCCCATCCCTTTTTTGCAGATATAGTCATCACAGTATCGGGGTCAATATTAAATAGTGATTTCATTTGCATTTTTACTTTATCTGGGTCTGCACGAGGTAGGTCCACTTTATTGAGAGTAGGTATTATTGTCAAATTGTTCCTCTTGGCTAGTGAGTGCACGGCTACTGTCTGGGCCTGAACACCCTCATTTGCATCTACTAATAATATTACTCCTTGACAAGCAGTTACACTTCTCACCACCTGTAAAATTGTGAAAATATAATAATAATAACTTATTTCCATCATTGATGTTGGTTATGGTATGTAAGTGTTACTTGTAGTATAACAGCTAATCAACACTTGCTTGGGATTATTTGTGAAGCCTGAAAGCACAAAAGGCATCTTGTTTTCTTGTTTTTCCTATCCAGACATCCCCATATTTCAACTTACTTCATTAGAAAAATCCACATGGCCAGGGGTATCTATAAGATTAAGTAAGTATGGTTCATTGTTAAAACTGTAATTCAGTGATGCTGTAACTGCTTTTACAGTTATTCCTCTTTCTCTTTCCACCTGTAATTCAAATATTTGTAATAACATTTTTTCAAATAAATGTCAGAAACTTATGAATGAATAAGCACCGTTGCAGTACAGCTATAGAAGTAAAAAATAATGTGCTTTGATAAACTGCCTGTATGATTAAATTATTTTTAATTGAATCTACTTAAATTTAATGGTAAGTACTCACTTGGAGTTGATCCAATACTTGTTTATTTTCATTGCCTGGTTTTATGACTCCAGTTATTTCAAGTAATCTATCAGCTAATGTACTTTTTCCATGATCAACATGAGCAATAATACTGAAGTTTCTTATTCTTTTCACATCTATAACTTTTTTTTCTGTTTCAGAACTATAAAAACGATTTAAAGCCCTAGAAAATAAATATATAAGTAGGTAATTAAATTTGCGTATATTTATAAATTTGTATTAAACGATATAATACATTTTCTTTCTTATTTACCTTAGATAAGTGTATGAACGTGAGGATTTACTGCATAAAATTCTAACCATTCTAATAAACGAAACTGGATGAGTTAGAATCACGGACCTAAAAAAGAATAAAATATGTAACATAAATTACTAAAAATAATATTCATAATTTATATCGGTATTTTTTATATATAATGAAAGAACTGAACTACTGCTAACTATTTAGAATACCTATATTGTAAATAAATTAAATAATTCATAACACATATGCATTTTAATAAATAAATCAGCTGAGCGATTTCAAGTCAATGACAGTAAATGACAGTAATGTGACGTTAGTCAGTCAGGTTATTTGACTGACAAGTGACAAACTGACAAGTGACAGTTTATGGTAATGACGTTACTCTAATGCCGGTCACTCACATTCGCACGAATACGCGAACCCGCAAGTGTGGGACGACCTTCGCGAATGATTATGCGAAGTTTTCGAGACATTCGGGGTTTTCCAAGCTGTGTCGGTTTTTGTCGCACATCAAAGCGCGCGAACCTCGAACCTTCGTGTAGTCTCCCACACATTCGTGCAACCAGTTGCGCACACGATTAAAAAGGTGATGTATCTCTTAATTTTTCGTGGTTCATGGCGTCTAATCGTACTACCATTTATTTTCTGTATTGAAAATGGATTTGAATGACAACAACATAACCCCGGTCACTCACATGCGCGCAAATGTTTGACATTTTTATGAATGTTTGCGCATATGTGAAGGGCGGTAAGGCAAATGGGTTCGCATATGAGTATACAAGGCCATTTCCGCTTCCTCCTACACTTTGTTCACAATTGTTCAATCTTGCTGTTGTTATTATGTTGTTGTCATTCAAATCCATTTTCAATACAGAAAATAAATGGTAGTACGATTAGACGCCACGAACCATGAAAAATTAAGAGATACATCACCTTTTTAGTCGTGTGCGCAACTGGTCGCACGAATGTGTGGGAGACTACACGAAGGTTTGAGGTTCGCGCGCTTTGATGTGTGACTTAAAACCGACACAGCTTGGAAAACCCCGAATGCCTCGAAAACTTCGCATAATCATTCGCGAAGGTCGTCCCACACTTGCGGGTTCGCGTATTCGCGCGAATGTAAGTGACCGGCAACAACAGCAAGATTGAACATTCGTGAACAAAGTGTAGGAGGAAGCGGAAATGGGCTTGTTAATCATATGCGAACCCATTTGCCTGACCGCCCTTCACATATGTGCAAACATTCGTAAAAATATCAAACATTTGCGCACATGTGAGTGACCGGGGTAAGGCAGCCCGGCCTACCTATAATGGGCGCGTTCCACTAGACGCTCACAACGCTCACAACAATCAAAATATCATACTATACCCCCTACGTTCCACTAGACGATCACAACGATCACGCTCACGACCGCGGTTTTTCCTGTTCCACTAGCTTGTGAGTGTTACAATCATACACCCAAGTGGAACGGGCAGTTCGACCCACCCCGTGAGGTGGGTTGTTTTGAGCGTGCCGTGAACTGCCGTGAGCGAAATTAATGACGTCATCAATGACGTTTTCACCGCGACCATGACGACCGTGGTCGCCATGTGGAACGCGTTTTGATCGTTGTGAGCGATGTGAGCGTCTACTGGAACGCAGCCACCTTGTTCACAAATCATGCCGGTCACTCACATTCGCGCGAATACGCGAACCCGCAAGTGTGTGACGACCTTCGCGAATGATTATGCGAAGTTTTCGAGGCATTCGGGGTTTTCCAAGCTGTGTCGGTTTTCTGTCGCACATCAAAGCGCGCGAACCTCAAACCTTCGTGTAGTTTCCCACACATTCGTGCGACCAACTGCGTACACGACTAAAAAGGTGACTTAAGTCTTAATTTTTTGTGGTTCGTGGCGTCTAATCATACTACCATTTATTTTCTGTATTGAAAATGGATTTGAATAACAACAACATAATAACAACAGCAAGATTGAACATTCGTGAACAAAGTGTAGGAGGAAGCGGAAATGGACTTGTATACTCATATGCGAACCCATTTGCCTGACCGCCCTTCACATATGTTATGTGCAAACATTCGTAAAAATGTCAAAAATGACCGGGGTTAGAGACTAAAATGACAACCACTAATGTCAAAGTTCGAAATAATGATACCAGCTAAATTTGTGCGATCTACTTTTCCGGTTTTTTGAATCGTAAACTATGTCGTAACCCCGGCCACTCACATGTGCGCAAATGTTTGACATTTTTACGAATGTTTGCACATATGTGAAGGGCGGTCAGAGACTAAATTGACGTTTCATGGGTGACCAGTTTCGGGTGCAAATTAAATAGTGATGACCATAAACCGAAAAGTAAATCGGAAAAATTTTCACAGCTTATAAGGAAGGTCGACTATTTGTAAGATTATTGAAGAGTCCCTAAAACTAGTATAAAAACAAGTTTAAGCAACCATTATCATTCATATATCCATAATATATTTGCCCGTACTTACTAAATTTATAAGTTATTTTGCTTACAAGAACGAGTATTTGGTTATGGTTACATTCGGTATACAGCTAATTTTATACTATTTACCCGAATACTAAATATCTAGGTAGATATGAGTGTCGCTACTAATATGTCACTATTCTTATGCCGGTCACTCACATTCGCGCGAATACGCGAACCCACATGTGTGGGACGACCTTCGCGAATGATTATGCGAAGTTTTCGAGACATTCGGGGTTTTCCAAGCTGTGTCGGTTTTTTGTCGCACATCAAAGCGCGCGAACCTCGAACCTTCGTGTAGTCTCCCACACATTCGTGCGACAAGTTGCACACACGACTAAAAAGGTGATGTATCTCTTAATTTTTCGTGGTTCATGGCGTCTAATCGTACTACTATTTATTTTCTGTATTGAAAATTGATTTGAATGACAACAACATAATAACAACAGCAAGATTGAACATTCGTGAACAAAGCTTAGGAGGAAGCGGAAATGGGCTTGTATACTCATATGCGAACCCATTTGAAGATTTGTGAACGGATTATAATTTGATCGTTGTGAGCGTTTTGAGCGTCTAGTGGAACGCGGCCAATATAGGGCGCGTTCCACTAGACGCTCACAACGCTCACAACGATCAAAATATCATACAAATTTGATCGTTGTGAGCGTTGTGAGCGTCTAGTGGAACGCGGCCTTAGTTTATGATCGCCATGGATCAATAACTTTTGTCAAGTCCTATGCCCAAGCCTCACCTATGCCCAACCTATGGTATACTCCATGGCATGGCCCAACACAACTCAATTCCAATTCATATTCTCAATCCATATTCCTATATTCATCGAAGTTGAAATAGAATAGCGTGTAAAATAAACAACTGGACCGATAAAATTTCTTCTTTTTTGAAGCCACTGAAGTGATATTTGTTAATTTTTAAACTGGCAACATTTCGTGTACGTTGTCAGATCGCCACGTCATTTTTGCTCGAATGAGGAGGTTGTTGGTTGAGTGTTGGTTTACGCGGCGTAAAACTTAAGCTACATTGTGAAGCTAAAATCATGAATATATTCCGTTTACTCGCTGATTTATCCCACCTTCTAGCTATAATAATATTGTTACTGAAAATCTGGAAAACCAGATCATGTGCAGGTAAATTACTTCTTACCAGACCGGCATGTTTAGTTGATTACTGTCTGATTGGGTGTTTCAGTGGTTAACACAATTCGTGAATTCGTTCCAGGGATATCGGGAAAGTCTCAGATTCTATTTGCCATTGTGTACACAACGCGCTACCTGGACCTCCTGACGACATTCGTGTCAGCGTATAACACTGTAATGAAGCTTGTGTTTATCGCAGCTTCTTATGCTACAGTGTATTTAATGTATGTGAAGTTCAAAGCAACCTATGACCACAACCACGACACGTTCAGAATTGAATTCTTACTTGTTCCATCTGTGATCTTAGCATTATTGATCAACCGTGAATTTACTGCACTGGAGGTTAGTAACTGCTTGTACAAATTATAAATTAGGTTTAGTAATAAAGCAATTAATTGTGTAATATTTATAAGTACTTATGTGTACAGTTACAACAAATAATTTTTACATTGTTGTGTTTTCACAGGTGTTGTGGACATTCTCTATTTACTTGGAGGCTGTTGCAATTCTCCCCCAATTGTTTTTGGTGTCAAAAACAGGAGAAGCTGAAAGCATTACATCCCATTACTTGTTTGCATTGGGATCTTACAGAGGACTCTATTTACTTAATTGGGTATGTATTATACAATATTTATTTTAGAGGACTTATACATAATTATATTGATGTGTACTTTATTTAAAACATGTATAGAGGATCATAAAATTCTCTAATTTATTTTTCTAATTAGTTTATTCATACATCCATCTATAAAAATCGGCTGATACCATGGGCATACCCTATTAATGCATAATACTGCCTATTGTAATGCATTAAAAGGGAATCTGAAGAGGTTGCCAATCTGAGATATCTGGGTGAAAGATTCTGATGTGCTGATCGATTTCCCCCTGGGCTAAAAGTGTCCCGCAAGGTTAGAAACTGGGTATGAACTCTTTACTACATATTCAAGACAATATGTGTTGGTTATGTGGCCAGTGATAGCTGGTAACTGTTAACTGTATGGCAATTCACTTCTGTATACTATGTTATTGCATATCTGAATATACCTATCTGTTAAGTTAACAGATTATGTAATGACATATGGAATATGAAAAAAACAACATTGTATGAGGCATGTTAATTTAATTAATTAGTCATAAGATCTGGGCTTGGAAAATACTCAAAAGTTATTTACACTAACTAAATATAATTGTGTATGTAACTTTTGTTCATCTGAACCTATTAGAGGTCATATAAAACACATTTACTTTGTATACATAGACATATAAAATTATTTTTAAAACCTAAAAATTTTAATTATTTAAAACTATAAGAAAATTATTGGTGATTCTGATATAAAATTATACAAATATGACTTTATTCAGAGAATATATAAATGGAACAATGCAGGAAAAATGATTCATTAAACCAGGGTATTGAAGTTATATTGTGATTTTTCTTTCAGATATACCGCTACATTGTAGAGGATCACTATGAGCCTATTGCTATCATAGCTGGTGTTGTGCAGACTGTACTGTATTGTGACTTTTTCTACCTCTATATCACAAAAGGTGAGTTCTACAGCCAAAATCTTTATTCATATGTATTTGACAAACAAGCATATTGAGTCACAAGACTACCAATCTACTTGATGTTTAATCATCAAGAAAAGCCAAGAGACATGCATTTCTGCTTAACTCTGTCTCTTCCACATTGCAAAACATTCCACTGTTGTTTCTAGGAGTAATAGTTAGCCAAAGAACCATACCATAATGTTATGACTAGCAAATTATTGATTATGCTATTAAAACTTAAAATTAAGTTTCATAAGTTATTGTAAAGTATTATAAACTGGCTATTTTTACCATGAGTTTTTACTAGGGTTACTACAATGTCTTCAATACTCTTCACTATTCTTGATAGTTAATATTAATAGCTGAGTCAAATAATGTATTAATTTATAATTTTTTACAATGTTTCAGTTTTGAAGGGAAAGAAACTACAGTTGCCTGCATAAGTACCAATTCATCTGTTGTGCCTGTATGCAGAAGAAAACAGACAGAAACACCTGTCAAATTGTTTTATATAAGTCAATAATTACGTTTAACTACTGTAACTTCAACTATTAAAGAATGGAATTACATTTGGCGAGTATTTTTTGTGTGGTATGACTTGAGAATTTTGTTATATATCGTTTTGCGTGAAATAAATAAATGGGCCTAACATTATTTAAATATCTGTATGATACTAAGTAATGTTATACTAAATTTAATCATGGAATTCACTGAAGGGATTTTAGAGCAATATGAAATAAATAGTTAAATGTAATTTAGTTTTCAGTAAGTTCCAAACTCTTGTGCATGCTGTGACGCAAAAAAAGAGTGATAATGCGTGACTTTGGACGCCATTTATAGATCCCATTCTTTAAAAACTTAAGGTATACCTAAGATTGGTTGTATTCAACAGCTTGTATAGCTTATGGATACAGCTACTTAATGTATTGTCAAATGCATTTTGTGATGAACTATAGGCCCCTAAGTTCTAGGAACCATAATAATATTTTATTATTAAATTTTCTTGAATAATCAGCATAAATAATGTAGCATTGACCCTTAAAAAGCTTCCACATTTTGTATATAGTATAACTGACCTTCCATTAATAATGTTATCCCAGGCATCTTTAATTTTTAATAACTTTGTATATTGACAATGCATATATATCTTTCAACTTTACTATTCTTAATAAATTTTATACTAGTATTTGTGAATGTAAACCAAAACATAGTATTAAAATGTTTTATTTTTTATGTTTACAATTATGCTGGTTTTATGAGGCATGTTAACTTTTCATTGGAGTTTAATTCTGTGGGAAGTTTTACCGAGCCATAGTGCTTTATTTCCATAATCTTAAATTATATTAATACATATATCATAATATTACCTGCATATTTATTTTGGGCAATAATTAAGAAGTGTCTTACAGAATTAAAAATGGTGAACTGAATCTGTAATTGCAATCCATTGTATTACTAATATGTAGATCAAACATTGTTTTTTTTACATATAGTGTAGTAAGATGATAGTGTAATTTTGCAATAAGGATTGATTAATAAATTAAATTTAAAGTGACCCTGTTATTTTATTGAGAAAGTATTGTAAAAAACAAATATTTATATAGATGTATAGAAAAAAGGCATACCAAGTCAACATTGAGAATTATTTCTAACCTGCTATAGTAAAGTAACTGATGGTACAACACACAGGTAAAACTGTATATTAACAGGTTTTGTTGTCGTAGCTATGAATAATTTTGGTTTCATTGTTTTTCCTCAGGAGTATGCACCTTTATAATAAATTCTAAAATCGAAACTTGTCAGATTACTTTTTTTAACGACTTGTTTTAAGATAATCAATAGTAGGCCATTGTTGGAGAAAATCTATGGGTGAATAATTCACCATTAAATCAATTTGGTTCCACCCAGTTTAGATATGACGTCATATCAATTACACTGGTGCTAGTATTAAGTGCTTTGAGGCCACAGTATCTAAAAGTTCTGTGTCACTAGTAATATGTAGTATTACCTATTATTTCTTCTGTGGTATTACTTACTACAACTTATAACATGTGTGTGTGTAAGAGGCGACAGAAGCCGGCGCGCTTGATGGTAATCATATAAGGATTATACAATATTGTTATTAATGTTTACTGATTAATATTATTACTGGTATTATTATCTTTCCGTAAAGCCTGCCTGACTAGCTAGTAGCCACCATACCACCCTCTTGCCCGAGTTAAAACTCCTTGGGAGTTTATTGCTGCTTCTTCCGGGAATATAGAGATTTGTTGAAGCGCTGGCGTAGTTTGACTTCCGAAATGTTATTGAAAACCAACTGTGAACACAAATTTATTTCAACACGGCATCTAAAATATTTTTTAATTTAAAATTTTTCCATGAAAATAAATTATTTCAAGTCACCAATTATAATCAGTGCTGCCGATTTGTAGTTTCAGGCGGGTGTTGCCAGCATAACTAACAATGGGGCCACATAAAGCATTATGTTCGTCATCGTTACACTGCAGTTACACTTACACACACAGTTACACTGCAGTGTAACGATGACGAACCAAAGAAAATGCGCCCCCAGGTAGGTAACACCACATGAATGGACCATTTTGGCGACATTGACAGTAGTAAAAAATAAGAATATAATATTTCATATGTATTTATTTTAATAAGACACTTTGAATACCTACTTATCTTCGTTGCGACTTTAAGACCTCTTATGTGTTTTGTGCCACTTTTGGCAAAATCACTTTTTTACTTCAAATGATTCTACATTCAATAACTCTCATGTGTGTACGACTTTTCCATGGTAATTTATTCACCAAATTCAAAATCACGTGCTTGCTAAACAAAACTATCGATTTTTATCGATTCCCTCAAAAACTGATTTTTACACATAAGAGGTCTTAAAGTCGCAACGAAGTTATAGAAATATGTACTAAGTATTTGGTAAAAGTATTATGTGGCTCAAAATCACGAAGGTGGTGAATTTCAGGTTTGCAATTTGAGCATAAAATGTTAAAAGCAATAGCCAATTAAAGAAGTATAAATGATTGGTTTGTCATTAATCTTAACATATTTAAAAGGGGCGCGCTTAGATTTCACAATTTTTCAAATTTCAGCGATTTTAAGGTAACTCGACAGCAAGAATCGTCATTACGGGAACGTAGCTAAATATTTATTTTTAAATATAATGTTTATAGAAAACAATAAAATAATATTATTTTTAATAGCAGTCTACTATATTTTTTTAAATACAAATGGAAATTTGGTGAATATACATGGATATTTATAAAAATCATCAAATTGAAAATTAAAAAGTAACTAAGTTTCAAATTTCAAGCACAAAATTCAAAATATAACAAAATATAGATGACATAATAAGTAAATTTAAATATTTCTATATTAATAACTTTATTATGTTTGTATGTGCATATTTACATGTTCAATAATATTTGAAATTAGTATATAAAGGCAAATAAATAAAAGTAGAGTTCCCGGAATGACTATGGTGATTTTCTTGCAGGTAAAGGTATTTTTGAGTAATAAATGCGACAGTTAACTTTTGTAATTTCTATAATCTTGCTAAGAAATATTATTTGTTGTAATATTATAATCAGTATTAATAATAATAGCCACAAGAAAATACAATAATTAACATTTCTCAAATATATCAACATTAGACTTAAAATAAGATAATACTTGTACTACACGAGGTACTGGAACTGGTATATCTTTGATTAAGTCATTCACTTTACTTTTTGGAGCCATCTGATCACTGTTCTTCTTGTTTTCTGTCTTTTCCTTTCTGCTTATTATTTTATTCAATTACGTCTCATTTCTGTTATTATATCTTGTTATTCTTTTATATATCTGTATGCTTTTGCCTGGTCTTTTTTCACACTTTTTCTTCCGCGCTGTCTTCTCAGCGAGTTTTGTGTTTTTGTGTTTTTAAGTTTTTTTTTAGTTTTCTTCTTTATATCACCTTCGTTTGGTTCCATTTTTACTGAAAACAAAAGAAGAGCTTTTAATTTAAACAAATATTTACTAAACATTAATTCACCATTAATAAGTCATGTCAGAAACCACTACGTCAATCTGGAACCGCGTCATCATGTCCGGGAACGTCCCCTTAATGACTGTTCCCGAAATGACGTTTTTGAAATTTCACGCCTACAATTTCGATGGTCGCCATATTAGACATATTATTTCTAGGTTATTGTGAAGTAAACAATGATAGTTTTACAGAATACTTATTAACTAATTGTTATTTTAATATTATTTACTATTGCACCCGTTCCCGGGATGACGTATAGTTCATGTACGGTGAAAAATATATGAACATAACAGTATTTACCACTTAAATGGTTATTTATTTACGCACAAAACAAATGACGCCCACTTCACAACACTATTGCTCGTCACTAAAACACACTAGCGCCTTAAGTCGCGTTTAAGAATAAAAGTTTTCACTGCCTAATGCTGCGTTCACGGATATGACGTTTGATTTCTCGGACAAACTTTTGACAAATGCCGTGTTTAAAATGATTTTATTTTCTATATTCTGGCTTAGAATAATAATTGTTTAGGAAACAAGCAAACTCTAATGAAAATTGAGAATATAAAAAGTATGATTTTAGGGTGTTACCAGACCAATCGATCGATCGTCGATCGACGGCATCGATTAACGTCGATCGAAGTTGATCGACTGGTCTGGTAGCGTTAATTGATCGACGGATACCGTTCGACTACCCAATCGATCGATTCCATCGGTCGACGTTGATCGATAGGTCAGGTAGCTTTAATTGATCGACCGATACCGTTCGACTAATCAGTCGATCGACCGTCGGTCGACGTTAATCGTTTGACTCCGGCTATATTCCATCAGTTTCTCTCGAAATGTATTCAGAAGAGGACGCGTTATTCTTGGCCAGTACGATGTTGCTCGTACTATTATTACGGATCGACGTCGACTAATCCATTCTACCCTCGATCGATGCCGTCGATCGATTGGTCTGTTAGCATCCATCGATCGACGTCGACTAATCCATTCTACAATCGATCGATGCTGTCGATCGACTATCGATCGATTGGTCTGGTAGAAACTATCGATCGACGTCGACTAATCGATTCCACCATCGATCGATGCCGTCGATCGACGATCGATCGATTGGTCTGGTAACACCCTTACTATTTTTTAACGCAAGTTGAAGTTTGAAGTTTTTGTTTGGGACGCGTTCCCGAACTGACTTTTTACACATATTTCTTGTTAAATTATTTAAAATTACTTATTTTTCAAATCATTCATTTTAGGTATATATACGTCTAATTGATCTCGATAGTATTGAATTCTTATTTACTGTTATTTATTCGTATATTTTATTTTACGAGCTTCCAAACCGAATTCGCCACCTTCGTGATTTTAAGCCATGTACACAGAAGACACAAATATTATCTATACTACGTCCGTTTTCCACACAACAAAGTTGCATAATTGACAAAATCAGCCAAATGCACTTGTTCCTGTAACAAAATAAGAATTATTTTTAGTTAATCGGTTCAAGTGTCAGGGGGTAGACCACATCGTTTGCAGGACAGATAACTAAGGGGGTTGAAGTCCTCAAATGGCTAGGCCTCAGGTCACCCACAGTCAGAATGGCGCCTTTTATGAGAGGCCTATGTCCAGCAACGGACTTCAAAAGGCTTATTAGATAGATCGATAAACGTTTGATTTCACTATTATAGCTATTATATTAGTAGCAGTATCTCACTGTATGTAGACCTATTGTAAGACCTAAGTGCGAGTGAGCGGCTGAGCGCGCAGTATGCTTTGTCCCGCTCACACGATGTTAACGAGTGCAGCGCCATGCTGCGACTATATTATTATTATAATACATAATATACAACATTGAATACGTTTATACATGTTGGATCGCAAAAGTTAAAAACAAGCAAGTTAAAAAAATACTTGTAAAAAGGAAATTTAAACTGTGAAAGAACTAAGTAATGAAAGAACAATTTTGAATAAGTATAGGTTATGAATTACCATCATTATTTTAATTTGTTGCTACCAAAGTAATTATTAAATATAATTACTAAGTTTGAGAAACGCAGTACTACATAGTTAAATTAGTTAAGGAAGCAACATTACTTTTTGACACATTATGATAAATGTGTTGTAGTGTAGTAAAAGTATGGCTATACACATTGATAACAATATCTATTAAAAAGAATCATGCAGTAATTCACAGATAATGCTTAATGGATACTAAAATATACATAGATAACGAATATGCAATGCCTTCGAATATGCAATCTTAATAGTTTTCAAAGATTAAATCTAAATAATGAATAATAATGAGCTACATTGCTGTAATTGTATCTACACCAAAATATAGGTATTTAGTCACTTATGAAACATTTCAGAAAGGTGCTTATTCAACGAGGAGAAGAAATAGCGAAACAAGCTCCTCAGCACATCTTCAACACACAAATTATATTCATTACTAAACTTGTGACTAAACATTTTTTAAATCATTGAATTTACTTTAGTACTATCAAAACCAGTCTAGAATACTGGACATTGTCTCACACAAAGCCTACTCTGTAGCTTTAGTTCAGATACTTTAACATACCTTTAGCATAGTGCTGCTGTTCATCAGATGAAATATTCCATTTGACAGTGTGCTTTCAGATAATATTGCAGTATAGGTCACGCCCAGCTTTATGTTTTCTTTTATCTATGAAAAATATTATGGGAATAAGGTATTGCTTAAAATATACCAAAACATAATTATGTAGAATTATGTATCCAGATATTTATGTATCCAATATACAAATTACCAATTCTCAGCCCCATGTAACAAAGAGCAAAATCAAACTGGGCTGGAAGGACCCAGGTGGCTCTCTGACAATAGTATGTGTATAATGTATAAGTATTTGTATAGTACAAAAAATATATTAGTACCTGACTGTCCAAGCAAATCGAAAATTCTGGTAGCCAAGTTGAAATTTTGCTGGACTGCAATTTATAGAAAATTTGTTTTGCTAATTCTTGTAATGTTATAAAGTTACATTCATCTGAAAGGTCATAAAGATTAAAATAAAGATTAAAATAAAATAAAATATAATTATTAAAAACATCATTCTAATATTAAGAGGAAAAAATACCTTTGTAGTTCAATGCAAAAGAAATTTTATAAGGAGCCATTTTATTGTGAAGTCTTAAATATTCCTGCTTACTATCTGTTGTGGCATCCAATAACAGGGTTAGTAACGATTTTTCTAATGACATTGTACAGCAGAGTTGTGAAAATTTGTCAGTGGCCTGAAAATATAACACTATTATTACTGTACCTACCTGTAGAATTTGAGATTTCTTTTCTACAGAAACAGCCTTGCAAGTATGCATGCCAGCATTACATGTACATACCTAAATGTAAATCTTATCATATCTCTAGTTACTGTTTGAAGGGGACTATGTAATCTATCGTTATAGTCTCCCCTTGTCGAAGTATAATACAATCGTGAGTACCATTTTTTGTAAGTAGTTGACAAGCAAGCTGACGATATACCTGATGGTAACTGGCCACCATCGCCCATGAACAACAGTAATATAAAAGGCATTGCCAACCACGAAAGAAATGAGACAAAGAAAGAAAAAGATTTGCGTTTAAAAAAATTACACCTATCTCCTCTATCTCGATAGCCGATAGGTGTAAAGAGATAAATTAATATTTATACTGAAATATTATTCTTACATCATTATGAGGAGAAACATTGATACTTTCTACAATCCATTGGCCCCATTTGAAATTAGCTGATATATTTGCATTCGCACTTTTATCTTCATATTTCATATCAGTTACTGAA